>JAQIBA010000060.1:342908-371322 GCA_028293925.1 Brueelia nebulosa | reverse complement strand
ATGACGTCATTCGCCACACCACCCCCGCTCCCCCTTCGCCTCCCACCACCCCTCTCGGGAAGCCGTCCCCGTAAGCTAAGCACGGGCGCGCTTTTCCTTTGGCCGCTTCCTTTCGCCTTCTTTCCTTTCAGAAGAGACGGAGGGAACATTTGCGTCATTAAAATGGCTCTGTGTGATTGGTCGTCGGCTTTTCATGCGAGCGCTTACAATGAAGAATGGCCGACCTTTCAGGGCCGGACTGACAAATTATATAATATAAGGCAGTGATGGCCAAACTTTGATAATGTGAGGGACAAAGTTGAGTTTGGTGGAATTTCGAGGGCCAAAAACGTATAAGAAAATTAATTATGGATTTTTATAATTAGGTTTTACTCTCTTCTCATTTTCCCTTTTTCGCTTTTTCTCTTTTTCTCTTTCTTCTCTTTTTCTCTTTCTTCTCCTTTTCTCTTTCTTCTCCTTTTCTCTTTCTTCTCCTTTTCTCTTTCTTCTCCTTTTCTCTTTCTTCTCATTTTCTTCTTTTCTCTTTCTTCTCATTTTCTTCTTTTCTCTACGTTCCTGCTCTCACGGCTATTGCCTTTTCCTCTTTTTTCCAGTTTTACCCTTTTTACATTTACCCTTTAACATCTGTGGAAAAAAGACAAAAGGCTCGATAGTGTTTTCCAATTATATGAATATTTTTTGATTTTTTAATGCGCACTTTACCCTCAATTTATACAGCACCCGTTTCACACGGTTGGTCCCGGAATCAATCTACCGAGTGAATCAAGGGTAAAATACTTTATAATTACAGTATATATCTTTTAATAATATAATTGAAAGTCGTTAAATAATAAAATTTAAAAATATATACATTTTTTAATGACTTTTTATATAACTTAACAATAACAGTCTGTGACCGATAGGTTGCGGATGGTTCAATGGACCGCAGAAGTTAACGTGAGTACCTCTTTCAGTACACCTTTAGAAGGTTATGGGAAAGGGTTGAGCACCTGATCGAGGGCCAGGCCAGCCTTTGCAGCCTTTGTCCAGTCAGCACAGAATCCACTTAACCCGATCTTGCGCTGAGCCCAACGCCCCCGAGATACTGTATCTATTTTAGCTCACGGTCAAAGCTATTTTTGGAGTCTTTCTTTCTCCCCCCCCCACTTCTCCCCCATTTCTCCCCCCACTTCTCCTCCTCTGTCCTTTTCGCATGGAAAATCCTTTCCCTCTTCTGGTGATTTTACAATGATTATGTCCCCATTCGGTTGCGACATCTTCGGGGACACTGCCCACGTCCTCAATTCTGTTTCATTTGTTTACTCGTCTGTCTGTATGTCTGTCTGTCTTCTGCCTCCTTGCCTTAATCTATTAAAATATAATAATAATTTTATTTGACTCATCCAAAGCCCACATTATATCCGTTTCTTTGATTTATTATTTATTTTTAAAAAATATAACTTTTATACATTTTTCCCATTACACATTAGTTTTTATATCTGTTTAACTAAATTTTTTATTTTCTTTATTTTCGTATTTTTTTTTGAATTTATAATTTAATTTATCATTACATAATAATGCACTTATATTTATGAGTTTTTTATTGAAGAGACTTCGGGGGTTTAAGTGTTGTTGTGGAACGACGGTTACAACAGCACTACAACACCTGCGAGAGGACAGTCTTCAAATGAAACGTCCCCTCCACCTGAACAACAGCAAATAACCTTTTTGGGGCGGCGGCAGGGCTATAAATATCGCGCGCAAAGGAAAATCAAATGAGATTCAAAAACAAATATTTACGTAAAAAAAGTAAAATTGCTAAATCGCGAACGGAATGACGTCACCGGGCACGTGGAGCCTTCTCTGACGTCATCGTCTGAACCAAATGACGTCAACGCCCGCCGACCCAGCGCGAGAACGGCCCAAGCCCCCAAAACCAAAATCATTTTCGGGGGCCCCCACAACTTCCCCCTTCGGGTCGAGGGTGCCAATTGTTGGGGGGGAGGGCGGCCCGGGGGCGGACAGCATCCCTCGGGAGCTTCGGCAATGCTGCGGGTCGGGGGAGTCGTTCCCGGGGGCGACGGGGGCGCAGCAGCGGGGGGCACATGTTCCCTTCCTGCGGGATCGTTCGGGGAGAAGTTTCCGGAAATGAGGTCGCCGCGCAGGCAGTGGTAACTGATCTCGGGTCTTGCACGTGTCGGGGGAGGCCTTCGAACAAAGAAAGGGGTTAGTAGGGCAGGGGGTGGGAGGGCGCGAGGGGGTGATGATGTGAATGAACGAATTGGAGGAGGAATCTGCGGTGTTTCGTTGACTAAAATTCGGTTTTATTCATGTCGGAATGGATGAGAGGGTGAGTTTTCGGTTGGCGATTCGCCCCCGAAGAGAAATCATAAGAAAACAGAGCCAAAACCGGTGTTTGGACGTTTTCCGAAAAAATTGGCCACGAATCGTTTTGGTGAATTTACACTTGGCAAATTACCGAAATGACTCAAAAGCATCCTTTTTCAAAAAAAAAAAATAATTGTAATTGTGCTAATTCTCTAAAAGCTGTTGATGTGAAGCGTCGTAATCAACGACGTAATTAAAAAAATGAACAACAAAACTCAAAGTCATTTTTTTAATGATTTTTTATGTTCCTCCTTTAACACTAATTAATCTTTGGCGGTTTTTTTGAGGCTTCTCAATTCAACTTCTTAATCTTTAGAACTCTGCAATAGCGAAACTTCATATTGTTTCCGAAATAACTGTATAATTATACATAGATTTTTCCTCCCATTTATATTTCCCATTTCTTTAATACATATTAAAAACCTACAATTCTATAATTAATTGAACATTTATTTATTGATATTTATTTTTTAATATTCTCGGTGTTTATGAAGCATTATTTATTTTATCTATTCATTTATTGTGTTAATTATTTACCCAAATCTTATTTATTTAAAATAATATAAAAAATTACACATTTAATATCGATTATATACTATAACATATTTTAATATTATTTTTTAACTGATTTTTTTATTTTATTAAATTCTGAAGAGAGTTAAGTGGTTTTGCAAACACTAAAAAAATTATTTTTTAATAATTTAATATTTAGAATTCGACTGATTTAGAATAAAAACAAAGTTTCGACTCTTTAGAAGAGATTTAAAATTAAATTTTTTAAATGAAATTAAGAAATTCAAAAGAAAATTAATGACTTGTGAATATCACCATTATAAAAGCATAAATTGTCTCAGAATTGTTCGATGGCGATTTCACACGTGAAATTCGAGTTGTCATATCAGTATTAAAGGAGTGATTCGAAAGCGGAAAAGTCCAATTAAAAGAGTAAAGGCAAAGAGTGGGCGAAGGAGCGTCAAAACATAAAAGCTCAGGCCAACGACCGGTGGAAAATTAATAATGGTCGCCGTCCGTAATTCAGTTTTCGTAAATAAATAACCGAAAAATAAACCGGGGAAAATCGATGGAAAAATCGCCTGTTCGAAAACTGTCAATCGAACTCCAAAAACTCTTTTCAAAGGGTTGAAATTCCGCAGGAAAAGCTCCGATTCATTAAGAAAGGCCTCCGCGATGCGGCCTTCGGGAAAGGTGTCACGCCGATGTTTAGCTTTTGGGATCGTCGATCTCCTATCGGGTCCCCATCTTCTGACGTCATCGTATGACGTCAGAGGGACACGTGAGCCCGTCATCTGCGCACGTGCGAATTTCCAAATCATTCATGACATGAAACTCTATCATTGCGAAATGAAACGACCAAACGCAATCCAGTGCTTTGGGGGTTGAAACCTGAGGCGAAAGAACGGCTCAATTTTTTCCTTCGGGGCGGCGGGGGCGGTTAGGGCTGTGCCTGGTCGGTTCTCAGGTCACGTGGTCGATGTCCCGAGGCGGCATTTGTGAGGTTTCGGAAGAAGGGAAGTTCGGTGTCAGTTGTGAAGCCTGTTTGGGGGTTGAGTAGGCGCGGTTGCTCGATAAGGAATTCGAGCAGTTTTGAGAGGGGACGAAAGGTGTTTCCGCTTGAGAAGTAACAAAATGGTGAAAGAAAAGTGGAGTTATTTCAATTACAAAACCGGAGTATAAAACTAAGGAAAATTTAAAAAATGAACAAGTGTTTTCCAAGTTTTTAATATTAATGTTTGTAAAAAGTATTAATTAGAGTAATTAAGTCAAATTTAACAATAGAAATCAAAAGAAGAGCAAAAAAACTTAGAAAACGAAAAACAAAAGAAGAAGTAAACAATGAATAAAAGAAGGACACGAGCTCAGAAGTATAAAAATAAGAAGAAGATCAGTCGAACAAAAGAACTGAACAAAGCGTAAAACGACAAAAAAATAAAAAAGAAAGAGACGGACAACATAATAAGGACAGAAGAATAGAAAATTCTAATAGAAGAAAAGAAGAACACAGAGAAATAACTTTATCAACAGTTATTATAAATAATTACTTTAAGTTTTAAAAACAAATAACTACACACATTATAACCGTTTTGAGCGGTGACTGAGTGTGAATAGTTTTAAAACGCACCTTAAATTTGATTGTATCAAATCTCCCAGAAAAAAAAAACCAAGTAGGGGATGTCAACCGAATAACCACCCTCAATAGGTGGATACAATTTCCAGGAAATGTTACCCGACAGTGAAGCCAGAATTTAAATTAAATTAAAAGCGATTACGGGAATAAAACTCAAGTTCACGTGAAAAAGGCCTCCATTTCGTATTGGGCAGTTGACAGGGCAGTACGTCAGCAGCTGCGGTTGTTGTTGTCGGAGGTGAAACCCCATTCCAGCTGCTGTGCACAGCCCAAGATTAGATTTAAGACTCTTGTGCGTGAACATCAGCTAGTGTAGGGGTTTCAAGACTTCTGGGGAGAAGGCCAGCAGTGTGCGCCCACTTGTGTACTGAACCGCACCTGAAAACGAGCGACATATTGAAAAATGGCGACACGGTACTTTCGTTTACGAACTATACGAGTTACAAATACTAAAAATATTTTGCTGTTTCAGATCCGCCTGGTATGGAAAATGACAAAACGAAATTTTGCAGGGTTCGGATCCACCGCTGGTTTGGCCCATTAATTTCACTGATTGGAAATCGTCGAAAGCCCACAACAAAGACAGGTGAGCTCCGTTGAAAAGTAGCTAAAAAAGCCACTGAAACTACTCGGGATATGCAGTGCTGAGTGCCCTGTAAAATCCGCTACTGAAAAAAATAGAAAAATCAATGACAAAAATAAACTCATGAAATAAAAAAGTTACAAATAATATAAAATACAAATATCCATAAAATTAAATAGAAATATAATATTAGAATAAACCAATTAGTAAGTTAAACATAAAATCTTATTTTCTCATAAATGAATATAATAATTTAACAATTTAATAGCTTTTGAGAATATAATCAAACCTGAAATATTTAGTATTTATAATAACAATTGCAAGAATAATTTAAATAAAATATAATGTAACAAAAATAACAATTATATAGATTTTGAAGTGTTGTTTATAACTCGTTTTTATTACAAATTTTTATTGTTTAAAACAAAATAACAAGCGAAAGAATTAAAATAGAAAATTTAAAGAAAGCGGTAAAAAATCATTGAAAGCATCCGCCATTTTTAATTTTTCAATCGAGATATCGATTCTCGATTCGAGAATCGAAGTAGGATTTAAAACTTTCAATCAGTTTTTACACTGAAACTCTTCAAACGTTCAACAGTAGCCGTAATGTCAGATAGTTTTTCTCCGAAGGTCACCGTTTATAGTGTTTCGTTCTGCGACAGCCCGATCGACGCTTATTTCGACAGCGACAAGGAACGTCTTCAGCAGGTCTCATCTGATTCGAGTTTCGCGGATTTGGAATCCGAGAAGTAAGCACGTGCACTTTATTACCTATTCGAAGAGTTTGCTGTAATCCGCTGAAACTGCACTGATTGGGGTCACTTAAAGCCTTTTCCGAAGGTACTTATTCTATGGGACTGTTCCGACATTGAGACAAGGACATCTCGTGAGTATATTGGCCCCTAATTATGGTGATCATTGACCGTTTGATTAACGGATTATGTGACCGGTTAATCACCAAATCTTATTTTGTGTGAAATTCATAAAACGTGTTTTTTAGTTCCCTAGACTGTATTTATGAATCATTAGGTTTGAATTTATGAATTTACATTAAATCTCATTTAGGTTTTTAATGGTTTATATCAGTCTGAAGTTGATTCTACTTTGATCAGAATGTCAATTTCATTTCAGTCACACCAATTAAAGTGGAAATATATTCTGGAAATAAAATAATTGTAAAATTTACTGCAGTTAAGTATTGTTGTTAAAAATGTATGTGACTATCAGCTTTTGCTGAGACCAATTAGGCAGTTTAGATCACCAAGTTCTATTCCCCCATCATATGTATAATATTTTTACCAAAATTATGAACCTAAATTGCTACCTCTGTTTTAAAATTGATGCCAGTAATAAATGACTATGTGCAGTGTCACTTTAGGGGTGAAAGTGTATTGTAAGGTTGAAAAGGATTGCTTTTAATTGAGTATATGTTTATTATCTGGCAACAAAACTACCCCAATTAGGGTTAATGAAAGTTGAGATCGAGTCCTAATTGATCATTTTATCATCAGGGTGCATCACAAGGTTTTTAAGAGTGCACTTGGAATTTTCCCTGTTCATATTGTTAGGTTACATAACATGCAGTGAACAGTGCAAAGTTCAAAGTTTGAATAGTCCAAACAGTGGTATTGTAAAATTTCAATCTTCAAAGAGCTTCGTAACACTCCCAGCTGTTGGCCTTTTGGTGTTCTTAGCCCTTCAATGCATGTATTGTTGGTTATTTGACCAGATTTGATTGTGACACCCTTGGAATCCACTTACCTGATTGTGTTATCTCTGTGCATAACTCCCGGTCTTGGAAGCCATTTTTACCGTTACACTTTCCTTCGCATCCTCATCAGTATTATTATTTTTTATGTTATTATTTTATTAAAACAATTATTAATTGCAACCGCAGATACAGAAAAAACCATGACACTTATTAAATATTAGGTTGAGTCATTCACGACTTCCGTTGTTTGGATCCAACCGCCATTGGTTGCCATGACAACGAGTTTTTGTTTGTTACCACAGACGACACATCCGTTAATATTTTAACGGTTTTACGGTGTGAACGTAATATTCAGAAAGCGCATATTTGTCATGTAATGCTTTGTGCTAATTTAAAAATTTATATCCGTTTTGGATGTAAGACATTAAAAAAAATGATAAGCTTTTAATTCAGAAAAAAAGATACCGGTAATTAGTCTAAATGATGGAGATTTAACCGGATAGCAGAACGGTCGACTGATTCGCATTGAAGTGGATAAACATAATCTGAGTAACAGTGTTAGAGTTCGGACCTAATATTTTTTATTATTGTTTAAAATAATGTCCTGTAACAAGCTGACCGAGCACAAGGTGTTTTTCCGATTATTAGGATTTGAATACATAAAACCAGGAGAAGCGTGAAATAATGTGTTGCATAGGAGCGATTTGTATTGCAAAGACGTCGTCAATATCAAAATGTCAAAACGCTACTGCAAAATTGGGGACGGTAAAATCAAAACAACAGATTGAGGAAATTCCCGTTTTTCGGAGTGCTTTTTCCTGCTTTTCACCTCCGTTTGGGGTTCTTTACAGGTATACTTTTTGTGGCCAACCTAAAAAGTTGGTACCGAACCGTAGCGCGAAGTGGTCACGTGTTCATTATCACATTTTTATTCGTTGCACCCAATAAAACTTCTCTCTCTCTGACGCACTCACTTCCTCTCTCCCTCTTTTCTTCCGCTGAAGTACACCCGGGGAAACGCGCTTTGCCAACGACAGCAGTTGGTCGAAAGCTCTCCGCGTGGAACTTACTGTTGGGAGGGAAAAACTATACAATGGGTGCCTGGTTTCTTACTCCAAACCGACAGGAATCCAACGAAGCTTTCCGAACAACGAACTGCCTCGTAACGTAAGTCTTTTCCATTCACCCGGAAGTTCCGGTTATGAAATTTGGTGAGTTGTGTTTGGATATTTTGTGAATGGTGTTACCGATTACATGGCGGGGAGTTTTTGTGACTTGCTGCTGGCTGGCTGTTCACCAGCTCTGGTTGGCAGATTTAAAAGGATAACGCCTGAAGAAGAAGTGTGCAGTAGTTTCGAGGGTTGTCGGGGGCCGTTAAATAATCCCTTTGAAATTTCTCCCCGAGATGAATTCAAGGAGCAACAAAAGAATGAATGAATGCTAATCTCAGCTTCTGTATTCGCCCTCACATCCTGTCGAGGATGATGCGAAGACACGCTCGATGTCTGGTGAGCGGCTGTGACGGGGATGACTGGTTTTTCCGGTGTCGGAGGGCGAGAGGGATGCCGAAGCGAGGGCAGCCTCCCCCGGAAGATGAGAATAATCATGCAGTCATCGGTATCGTTGGAGTACATCGCCAGTTTATCACTTCAAAGCCGTGCGATAAGTGATTGTTTGGTTTGTCAATCGGTTGAGTTGTCTTCGGGTCTGTCTGTGTCTGGGCAGTGACAGGCGATCGAAGGTGTTAACAAGGAAGAATGAGAATCCTGCCAAAGCGGAATAATTAGTACAGTCGAGAAACGACATAATAATCGGATTCATATGAGCGAAACGAACAACAAGATCGGGTGTTCAGTTGGTAGCCCCGAAATTTTCAAAATTTGGTCGCCCCGAAAATTTGGTCGTATATCAATCGAGGTAAAGAACATTTAGGAAGCGGAAAAAATTTACTAAAAGTAATATTTAGAAAATACATTAATATGCATACATACAAATGTGTAATGACTGCATTACAATGCATTTCAAATTGCATTATTTTAAAGAGGGCGTAAATTTTTAGGCGTTTGTAATTCTCATAACTTCGGTGAAATTAGGCAAAATACAATAGTATTTAATTTTTTTCCATAGTATTTTTTCTTAAATTGTATCAATGTATTTAATTCACATTTTGTAAACTATTTTTTATATTTCTAACTATTTTTAAGTGTAGTATAATTTTTCACAGTATAATTTAGTTAAAATTTATTTTATTAGATTGTCAAATTGAAGTAGACAGTGTTTAATTGAGCGAGAGTGGAATTATATATAACTAAAATCTGTATAAAAGTGCGTTTTAGAGTTTTGAATCACTTTTATTTTCTTTGTATTTATGCATTTTTATTATTGGCGTAGTGAGTTTTTTTTTTATAAAATGAAGAATAACTACGAATGTCATTTGTAAGTATATATTTACTATAAATATACAAAAGATGAAAGAGTATTATTATATTATTTCATTAAAATTAGGCTATAATTTATATTTTAAAATTAAAAAAGTTAATTGAACCAAAACTTATTTCAGAATTATTATAACCACCCTTAAATATAAAATTATTTATAAAAAAATATATATTATGTTTATATTTGTTTTTGTAGCCTAATTTGACCGAAAGAACGTTTCAGCTGAAATGTGCTTTCGTAATTATATTGTATAATGTATTATTATACGTGGTTGTATTGCGTGGAAAAAGAATTTTAAAAATAAATAGGAGAAAAAAAAGGCATAATAATTTATTTATTATTGTAATTCCATATAAAATGAGAGGCTGATCTGATAATTTTTGAGGAGAAAAAAATAGTACAAGGGGGCAAGAGAGAGGCGTTTGCCCAAAAGGGCCTTATTGTAGTTTTATTTCAATGTGAGACTTATAACTATTGTGTATATTATCCGGATTGTATACAAAGGCGTTGTTTTCTTCAGTGACCTGCGACCATTTCCCAAATCCACCCCTTCCGTCTTCATCATGCAAACGCCCCGACCAAACCCAAAGACAGAAACAATCCTTCAAATCCAGCTAATTACTCATTAAAATTGTCAACGGAACTTCGAGATAAACTCCGTCCGCAGTAAGTCTTATCATGCCTTCTCGGGAACATGGGCGAAGAAAACATTTCTCTGCTGTAAGTCCGCCCTCCGCTGCTGACTTCTCCGCAAGGCGGTAACCCTCACGCGTCTTTTCAGGCAGTCTAGACCCAACAGCTATGGACTCGACGGCAGCACCGAGCCCACCGTCCTGGGCGCCAAGAAGATCTTCTACTGCGTCCACGGCAACCCCAAGGACTGCTGCGGGGCCGACAGCTTCGTGAACGGCTCCGGCTCCCAGAGAAACAGCGTCACCCTCTCCGGCTTCGGTGAGTCTCACTCGGGGGGCCGCACCCGCTTTCCTGCCAATCCGAATTGACCCTTCATGTCAGTTCCCTTTTAGAGAACGAGCACTGCCACAATGCGGAAGCGCCCCTCACGGACAAACGAGCCAGGAGGAAGCTCATGGTGGCCTCCGTCCTCTGCGTGGTGTTCATGATCGCCGAGGGGGTCGGAGGCTACCTGTCGAACAGTTTGGCCATCGCGACGGACGCCGCTCATCTGCTGACGGATTTCGCCAGCTTCATGATCAGTCTGTTCTCGCTGTGGGTGTCGAGCCGGCCGGCGACCCGGAAGATGTCTTTCGGTAGGTGGTGGTGACGGGTGGCTGTCGGATGGGGTCGTTGCAGCACTGTTCCGTTTCAGGGTGGTACAGGGCGGAGGTGATAGGCGCGCTCACGTCGGTGATGATGATCTGGGTGGTGACGGGGATTCTGGTGTACCTCGCGGTGGAGAGGATCGTGACGAAGAGCTTCGAGATCGACGCGCAGCTGATGCTGATCACCTCGGCCATCGGCGTGGTCGTCAATCTGATGTGAGTGTTGGTGGATTTTATCACGCGACCGGGCGACGAAAAGGATCTTGTGTTGATAAGGCGGAAGATAAGTGAAATCGGCTGGTACTGTCGACGATAGAGAGGAGAGAGTCACGATATTTTAATTATTTAATTGGACGCCTTGGCATTGTTCGGAAGGCAGCAGTCTTCCTCCCGTCGTTGCTGTCGCCTTGAGATATTTACTCAGCAGTCACGTCGCTGTGTTGCATTGGCAAATAAAGCACGAGTTGCAATTAATCGAGGAAAGAGTCAAACTTTGCAGGGTTTAATTTCAAGGTTGTTAGCACTGGAACCGAAGCCGAAGGGGTCGTTTTGACACCCCAGGGGACTTTTTAATGTTTTTATGTGCTTTAAGTTTTGCCCTCTTTCTTAAGGCACAATAAGAGCCAATCAAAGTGAATGTTTGGAACAAAAAACTGTAAGACTTTTTCCCCATCTTTCTAATCCTTAGGGTAGAAAAGGGGAAAAGAGAACTCTGCAAAGGATAGAGTAAAAAAAAGAACAATTTGGTGTGAAAGGAATTGGCGAGTCAGGCGTGGGTCGTTCTGTTCCAGAATGGGACTGTCCCTCCACCAGCACGGGCACTCCCACGCGGGGGGCAGTTCCCCGCACTCCCACGAAGAGAATATCAACGTGAGAGCAGCTCTCATCCACGTCGTCGGGGACTTCATACAGAGTTTCGGAGTGCTCGTCGCCGCATTAATTATTTACTTCAAGGTCCGATATCTGCCGAGACGGAGAAATGGCTGCATAGGTTTTTCCTGACGAATGTCTTTTATTTTACTTTCTAGCCCACGTGGCTCATCGTCGATCCCATCTGCACGTTCCTTTTCTCCGTCCTCGTCGTCGTGACGACATTCGCCATCATTAGAGACACGCTCAACGTCCTCATGGAGGGCATACCCAAGGGGGTGGATTTTGTCAAGGTCACGGAGACGTTCCTGGCCATCGAAGGCGTCGCCAAAGTGCACAATCTGAGGATCTGGGCTTTGAGCCTGGACAAAATCGCGCTTTCCGCTCATCTGGCCATAAGTACTCATCCGTCCTGAACCTGAACCCCTTTGCTATGGGCCGCCATTAACGACGTGTCCTTTTTCAGACCCCGGCGTGAATCCGCTGATGATTCTCAAGGCGGCGTCGCAGAGCATCAAGTCGAAGTACAACTTCTTCGAGATGACGCTCCAGATAGAGGAGTTCCAGGAGAGGATGGACGACTGCTTTCAATGCAAAATGCCGGAGAAATGACGGCGGGCAAACAACTACTCAACGTGGTTTACGCGAACCAGAAAGGATCGCCCAACAGGGGTTGGTAACGCTGCTCTGACGTTCACGCGCTTAGAAGAAGTCTGTCGGAAGGTAAAACATCCACATTGGATGTCACAATGAAATTACAAATTAGGGCAATAATTACGTCGTAGGATGCAGGTTTTTTTTTAATTGAAAAGTGGGCTTTAATAGATAAAAAAGAACTTTATCAGGTTCGGAAATTCGAGCGCCAGGGGTTGTACTCTTTATTCGAACCAATAGATGAATGAGGCATTTGCTCCTCTGTTGATTCTCCTGAGGGAGAGTTTCCGTTTTCTATTTCCGGTTTTAGAAATCCGTTGATTTAAAGGGACGAACTGAATCAAAACTATGGGTGATAGCAGACGATCTGTTCATTTAACAACAATTTTCTCTCCATCAGGAGACAAAAGGGTTTAAAATTCATATCCGGAAACGGAAATATCGTTTAGACAAAACTCTTTCTGGTTTTCAGATTTCTTCCTTTGAGAAATTATGCTTGAAAATTTTTTACTTAAAAAATTTTTATTTTTAAAATTAAATTTTTTAAAGATATCGCACATTTCTGTTCCTTTCAGTCTTACAATCGCTTTCGATTTATGAGAGTTAGATGTCGATCAATAATCGAATCTCCTTGAGTTTAAAATTTCTTGTAAAAGCTTTTTTCCATTTTTTTATTTTCCATTTTTTCCATTTAATTTATTAAGTTGGAATTCCGATACAGTTTGACGTTAAAAATGTTTGTTTCAAAAAAGAAAGCACTTTTGATTCGAATTTCCGTCAGTGCGTTTCAATATTAATATAATATAAATTAAGAAAACGGTCTTTGAGCTCGGTTTTAAAAGATACATCGTCTTTTTTATCGGCAGTTGAATTCTCATAAAAACAACGTACATTCATTGTTCTTTAGTTCTCTTGTAAATAAACTTCTTGTCTTCATCGTGAATTGCAGTAAACTGAACTCTTTATTTCAACCCCGAATGAAAAATAAACTTTTGAGGACGGAGCAATTTTTTTCTAACGGTAGCGGTAGTTCGTGAACACTTCTGCAAATAAACTTGTAATTGTCCAAGGGAAGTGGTAAGAATTTAGGGTATCCAGCAACCTAAGCTCATCATTTTAAGTTTAGCAAAAGAAAAGAAAACGATCTAAACTATTCAGTTCTTAAATGAAACAATGTGGTGTTTAATTTTACCATTATTATCATCGTTTAGAGACCGCCTTCCGTCTTTCCTAATTTCAAAATTATATCGCTTTGCTTCTGTCATAGGCATTAAATCCGCGTTACAAATTAGACTGAAAATACTTTACCGCTTTAAATTTTCAAAAAGATGGCCACTGAGAATGGATTAAAGTTATGGAGAATTTAAACCCCGTGTAAATCGATTTCTTGAATCCATTGCTTACATTGAATAATTTTAATTTCCTTCCTCACTATATAAATCTAAAAAAGATTATTAATAATAATTCGGTTTTGAATGAATAAGTTTAATTCGCTTCGAGCGAACGTTACTCGAAGGCGTTACTTCGAGAGTTTTTTTTTCATCGTGTGGCAGCACTGCTCCCTGGCCAACCAAATCGAGACTCGAAGTAGTTTTGTTTACACGTAGTTGGGGTTTTTCAACGCGTGCATATCTCGTCCAGCGATTAGTGGGACGGATTTTCAGTCAAAATGAAGGGTTTGTGAGTAATATTCTGATATCGTGTGGCCAAATTAAAAGTGGTCCTGTCGGAGACACCATTTCTCCCAAGGTCATTCTTTGTACGTCGTCCAGTAAGCAGTTGACGTTAGGTCTTTTACTAATGAGGAGCCGTTATGTTTGAATGCCAGTAAATGACACTGCGTTACGCGTCGGTGTGTGTACCCACTGCAGGATTCTAATGGAAAAGCACTGGATTTGAAGCGGTCCTCGGGTGTCATTCGGATTTGGACGTTAGGAAATGCTCATATGGTACGTCGCTTTTCATGGAAATTCATGGCAAGTACAGTCGTTTCAAATTGGAACGGTTCGAATTTGAATTGTGGTCGGGATGCAAACATGCACTTGTCTCAAGAATTTCCATTGACTGCTTTCCCGTTGTAAATAAAAAATTGTTTACCCGGTCGTGGTGAAAAGTTCTGAAGGACGTCAACTGTGCATGAATTAATGTTGAGAAATTTTTATTATAACGAATTCATTCATGAAAATTATTCACGACACTCGGGGAGTTACAAATACGAAAGTCGAAGCGATTAAACGGGAACTTATCATCATTTTTAGAATTATTACTCAACTGACCTATGGCTTGTTAAGTAAAATTTTTTTTTTTTTATAGCCTAAAAGATGTTTTTAAAATTTTCCCCTCTTGGCAATTAGTCTAATGAAATAGTTCATCAAAACCACTTGACCACATCTGTGTATCATTAATCTTATATAATTTGTGTGCATTCAGGAGTAATTTAATTACAGTAGAAATTTTTCATTTTTTAATTCCCAATAAAAGGTGTTTTAAAATTATAATAACTGTATATATTTTACTTAAACAAAATTTTATTAAAAAATCACATTATAAATATCATTGTAAATTATTAACTGGGTTCTTGTTTACCTAAATCAATGCTAATCAATTAAAGATTATAAGTATTGTGTATAAAAACAGAAAGTCATATTTAAAATGGAAATTACATAAAAAAATATCAACACTAATAATAATAAAAAACAAATGTGATGGAATCAATTTACAATTAATTAATAAATACATAAATGGAGTGAGCCTTATAATGTATAAAAAGGACTGAGCACAGAATTGTAAAAAATGTATTGAATGATAATGCTGTTGAAAAATAATGTTTAATGCTATTGCTAATTCATCTGTGAGCCTCTTTTGCCTTTGTTTTGTCTTCAGTGATGCCAGTCATGTATTTTACAATCAATCAGAAATGTTTTTTTCTTGTGGGATTGAACTTTCTGTAAGCATTGATACTCAAAGTGTCACTTTGGCATTTCATGGAATTGCAGAAATACATGGGAAACCCCAAAGACTTGATTATTGACCTTCTATTGAATAAATATCATTTACTTAATAGCCACTGTATCTGATCAAATATCTGTCAAAGGGATTGATAATAACTTTCTTTAGTTATTGCATCTTATCATTTTAACTATGTTAAAAGAATTACTAAATAAAATGACAAATTAATTTTCATAAAATAATACATATGAATATAATTATAAATTTGTTGTAAATGTATTTATATTATGTAACCCTTTTACATTGGGTTAAGTGAGAGAGTAAAAATATTATAAAACTGTAGATGTCAGAGCAGCCACAAATTATGGTTATAAAACTATTTAATAGTTAGTAAACGTCATTTAAAAATAATAAAGTCTTAGAAAAGGCGGAAGTTATGAGCGGTTCGCCCCAATGGTGATTAAAATAGTACGAAGAATGGAAGTCACTTATGACTCGGCCTAACAGAAGACAGAATAGGAAAGCGAGGTGCAGTCACGTGGAGCCACAACAAACATGGCAAAGGCCACGGGGGAACGCAACCTGCGCCTCTGAATATTCATAAACCACGCCGTTTCTCGCATGAATTGTTATTCGTCCCGTACACACAATGAATCCTCGTATTTCATAAGTGCCTTTTGCAATTGGACTGCAGCTTCGAACCGAAGAAAGATGCGAAGAAGAAGAAGAAGAATTGAAATTTAAATAAAAAAAATTGTTTTTGCTTTGGCCTCCAATTTACTATAATGAAAGAGGGCATATCATATTAATATATAAATCTGTTAAAGGAATGTGCGTGTGTGTGTGTGTGTGTGCACAGTTTTCTGTTACCAATGATCTAAAGAACCACTGAACCGATTTCGACCGGACTTTTTCCAAAAGAAGCGCATTTTTCTAAAGAGTTATCTGCGCTATGTATCATTTCTCGAAAATAAGCAAAAGCCGAGAAATCTCCAGAAAAGATCCTGTGGAGACCACTTTGAGTAGAAATGGAGCCGAGTTGATAACAAGTTTATAAACAAACAAAGTTGATGGAAATTATTTAGTGTGGGTTCTGCGTTTGTTATTTTATGAAAATTCCGGGAAGAAAGTCCAGAGGGAAGAAGAGATGGAGGTTTGAGTCGCCCACAGATAAGTAAGAATTAAGTAGGAGATTGCAGACCAAAGAGAGAACCATTTAGAAGGGAGAATATTGAAGAAAGAAGGATATGGAAAAGAAAGAGATGGTTAACAGAAGGAGAGAAAGAGGAGAAGCAACAGAATACGACTTACATCAACAACAACTATGAATGAATAATGAAGAAACATTATTTTTATAGTTAAGTGCATTCAGTTTTTAGATGTGTTATCGTATCTGTTATTAAGGTACAGAGGTGGATTGAAATTCCCAAGTTCCAGCGAGTGCGAAGCCCCAGTAGTTAATATAACAACCGAAGAGTTCCGCTTCCACCAGAATTTTTGCGAATCTTCTTTTAGAAATCAATTATCATAAATTCACTGTTGAAATATTATTTTTAGATATCCTTAGAAATCTATTTTTTGAAATACATGTTGAGAAATGTATTTTTAGAAATCTACTTTCAGAAGTCTGCTTTTAGAAATTCACATTTGGAAATCTATTTCTAAATAAATGAGGAAGTAAATAAGAAAAAGGTGCAAAGCACAAAAGTTAATTATCTTTACTTTGAGATATTTGATAAGGGGGCAGAACAATAATTGCCGGTGTGGCAGAGTATGGAGTCAGAAGGAGGATTCCAAAAGTCGAGGAAGGAATGAAAAAAAGTATAAAATAAGAAAACATAAAAAAGGCAGACAGGAATTCCGAGTTAATAATCTTTTCAGGTGAATGAGATCAAATACAAAACCAACAAACGAAGATAACGACAATGAGTCCATAAATGTAATCTCGCCGAGAATTGAATAAACGGGTTTCGGGTTATCCATTCTTTATTCCCTTTCCGAGAAGCCATTGTCCACGGGGGAGGGAAGGCGAGGGGTGCAGAGGGTGCGCCTGGTCGCCATAGTCGCCATCACGAACCGCAGCCGGCAGTGTCTGCGCCAGTTGGAAATTAAGCCATATTTAGAAGTGAAAACAAGTCGGATGAGAATTTTGGCCGGTGGGGCTTTGTTGGAGGACGGCTACCGATGATGGGTGGCCGAGGGGCGAGGGGGTGTTGTGGGTGAAGGGTGGCAGACTCAACTGTTAACACCAGGCTCATGATGTCCTTTCTAACTAATGTTTGTAGTAATAAAAAAGAGAAGGCTGATTATATTAAACATTTCATAACGCTTTCCAATTATGATTTTTCGATTCTCTGAAGGAAAAATGACTGCTGACCGCAACGCTGCAGCGATATTTGAATTACTATCGGGTTTCGGGTGCGGATTGACAGGGGGCGTCGCCTCCGCTCGAGTTCTTTTCCAATTAGTCCCTCATATGTCATTAGCTGGCTTATAAATTTGTTTCGTATTCACATCCGGTGTAATCTGATGGATATGACAGGGGGCGATTGGGGGCGTGGAGCGCCCAAAGCGGCCAAAGCGGCCAAAGCGGTGATTCAACCCTTTGTTATGCATTTTAACAATCCTTTCTTAGATATTCCACTATTGGCTTTTTTCTACCTAAGACAATCGAAAAAATACAGTATATTTAAAAAGATAAAAAAAAATGGGGGAGATTTTTTCCCGGTCATCCTTAAGGAACAACAGGAAAATGCATGAAAAAAGGAAGAGAATATATAATATAACAGTAAAGTAATATATAAAATACCATAACGTATGTTTAATTGTTAGTAAATTAAATAATATGAGAACCGGGTTCGTTTCCACCATCCCAGCCCATTTTCCCATCCCTCCCCCAAAGGACTAACCACCCCTGTAATAAAATATTGGCAGATCATAATGTCGTTGCCCTTTTATTGAAAGAAAAACAATCTTGAAACTATCCCGGTCCAAAACTTGCCGAAACGAAAATAAAAAAAAAATAAAACAAATTAAATTGAAAACAAAAACAATTACAATTTAATAATATTTTTAATTTAATTGATAATAACTTCAAAAAGAAAAACCTAATTTAAATAAGTAATGATTAAACATTTGCGTTTTAACAGAATCGGTATCGGATATTATTATCAGATATTATATCGTTCATCTCATCGTCATTGGTTAAAATCCGGACAACCGCAAAAAGTGCACGAATTTGCTTTGAAGAAAACAAATAAAAAAAAAAGTATAATGCAAATAATAATAATAATCAAGGCGAAAACATTGGAGGCTTATTTGCTTTCTTTTTTTTCGTAAATATGTAATACGTCGTTCTCGTGATAAATTATATTTTCTCGGTGAATGGGTTCGTCTTTTTTTTTTAACTTTAAAACTTTTCTTTACTCATTTATCTTCAGTCTGGCTGGTCCTTGTGTATAATTGACACTCTCCCCTGTCATTTTACGCTTGGATAAACCGGGGCGCTTTGGTATTTTTTTTTTCCTAGGAAGTACCTGAACAACCGGTCGGTTCAGTCGCGGTTTGTGCCCGCAGAATGCCACCTTTACTTCCCTTTCATTGATCGTGTTGTGAAAATGAGTTTTATCACCCCAAAAGCTGCCGACACACAACCGCCCTTAATGTCTTCCATCCCCTTACGCCCCCCCCCCCCCCCTTGACCAATTCCTCACGAAACAAATCCAAGGCTGAAACGATTCAGTGTGAAGAAACTGGCTGTGCCCGTACCTGTACCTGTGTACCTGCACGCCGCAAGGCCACCACCACGTCGTTGTTGTTGTTGTTTTGTCTGCATTATATAACTCACGTTCGACCCTGTCGGTTGGCCGGTTCGGCCGAAAAGCGACCGATCGGTGGGGGATGATGGCCTATCCTTGGGGGAGGGAACCCTCAAACTGTACATAATCCTCGGACATTCTTCTCCGCCGTTAAAATTCAGGTTTGGTTGATGCGGAGACGTAATTAATGGCTTCCGATTGGAGGAGACGTCCCGTTCCTTTGAGTATTTCAACAACCGAATGAGGATGGGAAATATGTGCGTTGTGGACATTCACACGATCTCGTTTCCTTTCTTGGAGGAGAATGTCCCCCCCCTCCCCCCCTCCCGGTTGTTACAGTTGTGATCCTGTATGACGTGAGTGGGTATTAAAGATATGTAAACATGGCAACAATTGTTTCTTCCACTTCATTCTTCACGAAAGCCTGCATTTAGGCATTTATTTCTTTTTCACTTTCTTCTCTTTATTTTCTACAAATGAAAACAAAATATCGATATAAATAAATGATTGGATTATTTTGAATTTAATTGAAAACCTAATTGGGGTGTTTAAAAGTAAATGGAAAATTAAATGTCTATTAAATGAGGTTTTTATAAAACTGTTTGTTAGAAACTCATTTGGCGGGTGTTGCCGATTGCCCAACAACCAACAGCCCCCGTGTCCCGTTTATGGGACGTGGAACATTCCCCAATGATAAAAGTCTACGTTGGCCTCTTTGAAATTCAAATTGAAAGGCAGAAAGTGGTGGGACTGGATTCCAGTCGCCTTTCCGAATTGTTTTACCACTTCCTGCTGGTCTTTGTGGGAAGTGCTCTCATTAGCCGGAGATTTATTCCTCCCGTTGGATCCAACTATTCTCCTGTCAATTTTTCTTTTCCGTAGTGTTGTTTTCATCGTTTACCCATAGGATCAAAGATCTCTTTTGATCATTTACACATTTATTATATTTAGGTTTTTACATAGTAAATAAATACAAGGAAAATTCATTGTAACCCGTAACAGTTACCTCAGAAAAGATATAATAATATATATGATACATTTCTTTATTTCCCATATTATTGTTTATGTGATATTATTCATCATTTATTTATGTATTTCATTCGCGTTTTTTTATTTAATATAGATCAGTGATGTCCAACCTACGGCCTTTAAACCATATCCGGCCCGTGAAGGGGTTGCATGTGGTCCACTATTTTATTCCTATATTCACATACGTATTTGGTGATTTTAAATTCTTTCGAAATTTTAAATTTACGTTTACGCTTACACTTTTGGTTTCCCCTCTTTTTTAGATTTTGTCATAGAAGTCTAAAGGACTGCTTGCGTAAAATGTTGTATAAGGGGTAAAGCCGAAAAAGGAGGCAAAGGCAATAGCCGTGAAAGCAGAAACGTAGAGAAAAGAAGAAAATGAGAAAAAGAAAAGAGGAGAAAATGAGAAGAAAGAGAAAAAGAGAAAAAAAGAAAAAAGAGAAAAAGGGAAAGTGAGAAGAGAGTAAAAACTAATTTTAAAAATCCCTATTTAATTGTGTCCCGCGAAATTACACCAAACTCAACTTTGGCCCGCAAATTATCAAAGGTTGGCCACCACTGATATAGATTATTTAAGTATAGATTAAACAAATAATCATCTAAGAAAAGAGGACATAAATGAAGTCTGAGGTTGTGAGGGACTTGATGTTATTTTAACGTCCTTAAATATTTTGCGGCACAGTAGCGTTCTGGACATGACCTCTGGTTGACCTTTTGTGATTTTCTAAAGGAAACGCAGCATAATGAAAAAATGTCGGACAATTACAAAATCCCAATCGCAGTTTAATTTCCGCCAAAGTAAAAAGAAGCACAATTAATTCTGCATTCGGTTTCTTCGAGTCGATAATTCGAGGCTCCCCACAGTTTCAGGTTTTTAATTGAAATATATATTAATATAATCGCTTCCAGAACCGGTAAATCCGTTGTCGGTTCCCATGAGTTTCTTCCGATGCGTTCGTTTGGCCCCGCAACGGCGTTGGCATCTGTGTCCGATTGTGGTACATGTGACTTGCCTACGAATGAGGCTCCACGAAGCGGTCAGAAGGGAGCGAATGTGTCAAGGTGAAAGGGTTTGGCCGCGGTGGACAACAGAGAATAGGGCGTATAGGCCGGAGTTGCCAAAATGTCGGCGAGGCGTTTGGCATTTGGCGGTTATTGCGAAAAACCACTTAAGAGATTTAAAGTAAACAAAGGCTGTCGTCTGCGGCTGATTCAGGTGAGAAACGAATGTCCCAATCGCCGAACTGATTGCCACTCTGATAAGAATTTTAAATTGTATCTGTGTATATATATATTTTGAGCCTTGTTTTGTCTTTTTTAATTGATTGTGTGCACTCGCATGAGAGTGCATATCTGAAAATGCACAAAAGGCGCAAGCGTTGTTTGTTTAAAATAGCCCTCAACACCGTTAATTAAACAAAATTAACTTAAATGTCAACAATAAGCAAAACATTGGTGAGAACCACGGTGTCCTTTCCCTCCTCGCCTGCCGAACCTCCGGCCACTCCAGTGTCAATAACCAGCCGCAAATTTATTGCCAACGAACTGCGAGGGCCCCGAGGGCCCCTCGGTCCCCCACGGTCCTCGACCAAGGAGATCCAGTTTCGTTTCCCCGATTCCGCTCCGAGGGATCGCCTCGCCGTGTCATTATTGGGAGCAGCCATGAGCGACCCGGCCAAAACTCGCCAAATTTGGCCCGACCACCGCCGCCAATTATCGGAGGCAAATCCCTTTGCGGCCCTGCGCAGGTGCCCAATCCCACCGCTTTGGCCTCGAGCTGTTCGAAAGCTTATCACGCGAAAAGCGTCAGGTGTGGTACACAATTGTATGACCCCTCATACAATTGGCTAAAATTTTATGTCCACAGACGGGGATAATATAAAGTTATTTATTTACTTATTTGTTTGCTATCTGTAATTATATTTAATGATAAAAATTTACTATTTTATGTATGTATAGATAATTACCGTTGTGTCGATACGGTACTTTGGAAGATCCGCCTTTGAGAACTTGATTTTGAAATCCTGCGTAAAACCACTTTAAGGAGTCATATTGACCCCTCAAAATGAATGAATTTATTGGGCTTTACCACTAAAAGAAATTCTACGGTATAATATTATAACAAAGGGGGACAAAGTGCAGTTTCCCGGTCCCTCAACGGCACACAGCCGTGACCGCGTTCTCCTTTGTCCCGCTCTGGGGAAGCGCCTGATAATGGCATCCTTATCTACAATGGCGGTCAAGGCCGCCCTCGCCAAGATCCCGTGTGGGCCTTTGGAAGCGGCCCGCTCCTCAGAGGGCGGTTGGCACGTGGACGAATTCTGAAACCCACGGTGGCACACATGCTCAGACGGACACGGCACACGATGGGACCTCGGTGGCATTTCCTGGTATTAGTTTCGCCATATTCGTCCTGGACGGGGAATGGGAGCATGAAGACAGTTGATGAAGCAATCCGAGTGCGGAATGCTCAGATGCACTTCCGGTTCCGTGAGGGTTCCCTGTAGGGACAAGGGGCGACGCCGGAAACTGTTATTACTTTCTAAAATTAAGTCGCGGTAAAAAGCAGACGAAAATAACCGACGGGGAACTCATTTTGAATTGTCTGTCGGTCTTCCTTTGTCGAACTATCCGCGATTCGATGTTCTTTCTCGGCCGTAACGAGTTGTAAAATTAGCACCAAATGGAGGACAGAAGAAAGTGAGAGATTAGCGACGAGCCCATAAATAAAACGAATCGTTTTGGAATGTTGGAAAGGTTTCGCGAAATTGTTATTAATGACGAGTGTCGTCGTTGTCGGCCATGTTTTCAAAGGCAGGGCGAATCGGGCCAACTCACCCCTCCAACCGCCCCGTTTCTCACACATTATCGTGTTTGTTCCTCGATTACAAGGCATGCCTGAAAAAGAAAGATAAACAGTGAAATTCCTTCCGGTCGTCCGCATAGTTCTGCGACTACTCACCGGATTGGACGGAAATGAAAAGCCCTCAGTTTGGGGCCGCCGCCCCCCAGTGGGGCCCTGTCCCTTGCGTTCTGCCCTTGGGAAAGCCACAAAAAATTATTAACTGATTAATATAATGTTAATAAATGATTAATTAATGATAATTATTCAAAAGCGCTTTATAATATTTGTTAAAGCTATTATTTTACTGCAGACGTTTTCTTGCTGTTGCAATATTGGCTGAATTGTCGGAAAATGCTGTTGTGCCAGATTAACGGTCACGTGGCCGCCATCTTATCTAACCATTGTTTTCATTGTTTCAGATACACCTCGCCGGGATGACTCCTCACATCAGTGCATCACCGCTCCTCGGACAAAGCGCCAAATGATCGCAGACTTTTCCAGGTAATGACTCCCTCCCTCCCCAGGGAACTGTCCCCGGTGGCAGAGGGAACGTGAGAACTGCTTTTATTTTTAAATGCGCGTCACGTCGTGTCGAATGAGGAAATCCGAACGCGTTCGGGTGACAGTGTCGGAGCGATTCGTTGTGAATCACCGCTAAGAGAACAGTTATTCGTACGTATGTGTGCGTAAGTGCGTTGGGGAGGGAAATTTTTGTTTTTTATGTGGTTTCGGCCAAATTTGTCTTTCTCTTTTGTCCCATTTCCTCCCTTATTTTATAAAACCTGCGTTTTAATGCTTTCTGTCTCTTTTCCTGTTTTTGTTTTCCTCTGTGTGTGACTTTCATTGATTTCATTTTCATCTTCTGGTTTTGCGTGAGTTTCTTAATTATTTTTTTTATATTTTGCTGTTAAACCCGATGACTAATTCGATTTCCATGCCAATCCAGTCCTGATCCCTCAATCCGCTCCTGGCCTTTACGGGACACCTAATGTTTATTCTTTCCGTGACAAAGGCGTTCAGTGACGCATAGAGCAATCGCACGCGAGTCCGAGGCGTGCCTGAGGGAACGAATTTTGTTCCGTGACATTTGTGCGACATCGTGTCATTGGGAGTGTCGGAACGCGGCAAAGCTTCTGCAGAGACTCCCGACATTGACCTGCACATCAGTGCACTGTATATGTTGAATTAATTGTGAATAATGTCAGATAAGGGCAGATTGAGTGGTTTGCTCTAAAGCTTTGGCCCACTATAATCCCCTTTATCGATTCCCTCGTGAGAGGAACTGCGTTTCATTTAGCCTGGTTTCCCTCGACGTGTTTCCAGGTGAAGCGAAGTCATGGAGACGGACGTTAATCAGGACATCCAGGACTACTGGAACGAAGTGAAACACCACTCGGGCTCGGACGAGACCAACGATGAGGACCTCAGTTCGAGGAGTTGCGACGGTGAGTGTTGGAAGAAGTGACTCCCTCAGAATTGACACTGGAACGGCCAATGGGGTCTTTTTCACCCCTCCCGGTCTCCTGGCGTTAATTCGAACCACCGATAAAAATTATAAAAAATTAGCGGGTCATTAATCCCGAACTCGTTACCACTTTCGATCTCGGCTTAATTGAACGAAACGATGGAAGAAACGCGAGCAGAGCCTGGCCGAAGATCGGCCCAATTAGAACGAAAAGGGAAACCGAAACGGGCGGTTTCGCTCCAACTAATGTGTCTGCAACTCATTGTTTGCATAACAGAGGGAGAACTCGAAACGGAGTGGCTGAAAGACGCCGGCCTGTCACACTTGACGGAACCCTTTCTGCACGGGCGAGAGGTCTCGGAGCCCGAGCTGGAGGGGGCCCTCCTCGATTTCACCAAACTTCAGGCAGAGGCCATCAAGAGGAGAGTGAAGACGCTCAACAACACCATCAGGCAGCGGCGATCGAAGGCGAAGCACCGGAAGGCGGACGTTCGGGACGTGTTCAGGGACTACGAGGTGGGTAGGGGGGCGGGGTGAGGGTGAGGGCGAGGGCGGACGGTGACTTACCCCTGTCTGCCTTGCAGAGCCATAGCACCGGGTCCCAGTCCAGGAGCGTCACCCCCGATTCTCTGGATTCCGTCGAGATCAGCCTGGGCGAGGTGGACTCATTCACGACGACCATTCACTTGTAAGTATAATAGTAAATGTTGCTGTTTCCGGAGGAGATGGGAACCTTGAGAGATGAGATGGGAACTTCTGTTGTTTGTATCTGACAATATTATAAACATTAAAATAATGTTAAAAACACCATTAAAATTATAACAGAAACAATAAAAAACGTAAAAAAAACAAAATTATAAAAAGCGGAAGTTATTTATGATTCGAGCTTATAATGTCGCCATTTCCGGTCCGTAAACCGTCAGCCCTGCTTCGAGGCAAATATGCCCCGTTCAGGTGATTGCACGCTTCTCCTGCAACTCACTCTTCCGTTAAACAGTTTGTTAATCCGGTTTCGGTGTTGATTAATGTGGGAAAACGGAGAGTCAATGAATGAAGCTGAGGAAACCTTTTCCAGGCCCGGGAACAACGTCCCGAAGGTGCAGACGAAGCTGAAGAAGCCCCTCTCGAGGGCCCCCTCTGCACCCCCCTCGCACCACCCACAGAAGAACCACCCCGGCCGCGACCACAACCTCCCCAACAGAGACATCTTCAGGCATTATGTCCCGGATATCGCTGACTCAGGTAAGCCGCCATTATAATATGTGAAACGTTGAACCCGTTCGCTCGTCCCATGAGCGCTGTTTTCAGTTTCAGATGGATTGCGGCTCATTAGTTACCAGTACTGGGGCACGCTGCCCAGAAACCGGACCGGAAGTGACCCTCTCTACCTCGAGCACCCCCAGGAGGACCCCCACAAGCCCCAACACCAGCCCGCCCGCCTCCCGCCCCCCAACGCCCGCAGACTCAGCAGAAGCCACGGAAACCTCCTCGACGTCGGCGACAAACTCAGGTACCCAACGCCCCCACAAAGGGTCGAGAGTCTCCACTCACCTGGGTCTTCTTCCAGCGACTCCAGGCATGGCGAGAGCGAGGACAGGACATGGATAGACAGCCTGGACGAGGCGGACGTGGAGCTGCTGAGGCCGCGGTTCCTCGCGGAGGTGACGGCGCTGTTCGACTCGTGCAACAAACCTCTGCAGAAGCGGAAACCGTACAAGAACTACCGGAAGTCAGGTAGGATGGAGAAGGGGGAAGGAAGGACGAGGGGGTGCTAAGTCAGGGTCTTTTGATTGCAGAGGGGAATGTGTTTGGTCTGCCGCTGAGTGTTCTTCTGGAGAAAGACGAGCGGATGTTGTCGGGGCAGAGCTATCCAGTAAAAAACGTTCCCATCATATTTCAGAAGGTAATCAGAGATATATAATATTGTATAAATAATTTATATATTTATATTTATAACCCTTAGATACTCTCTTTACTTTCTTCTGTCCCCATCTGTACTAACATTCGTCTCTCCTGCAGTTAATGAACCACCTCGAGCACAATTCCCTCAAGGACGAGGGCCTCCTTCGGGTGGCCGGACTCAAGGCCAGGACCGACCTCCTCACCGCCGCCATCGAGAACCACTTCTACAGCCACATGCTCAATGTCGACGAGGCCCTGTACCAGGTCACCTCCCACGACGTCGCCTCCGCCCTCAAGAAGCTCCTCAGGGACCTCCCGGAGCCCCTCCTCACCCTCAAATTCCTCTACATGTTCTACGACGCCCACGGTAAGCGAACCCCCCCCCCCCCCCGGGGGGGCCACACCGCCCCACGCCCCTCATCTCCCTCTCCCCTTGCAGAGCTCGACGACGCCAGCCAGCGGACCGCCCTCAACCTGCTCATCCTTCTGCTGCCGAAGGAGAACCAGTCCACGCTGAGGTTCCTCATCAGGTTCCTGCTGAAGGTGTCCCGGCTGGAGCAGTTCAACAAGATGGGGATCCACGGGATCGCGACCATCCTCGCCCCCTCGCTCTTCCCCCCGCGGCTCCTGCGGCTGTCGAAGGACGACGTGGCGTCGCAGGTGAAGTCAGCAGAGGTGTGCATAGAGCTGACGGAGAGGCTGCTGGAGTGCGGGGAGGCGCTGTGGCTCGTGCCGAGGTACCTGGTCTCGCAGCTGAGGAGGCTCAACCAGAGCCGACAGGAGCGGAAGGAGAACAGCAAGCCGGTGAGGAGTCCCGCCCCGACTCATTCAGACAAAAGTGTGAACCGGTCATCTCTCCGGACTCACTTCCGTTTCCTTTCAGAAGTTCTTCGGAAAGACGCGTCACAAAACGTCGAACAAAGTGCGCGACGCCGAAGATGGCGTCATAATCGTGGAGGCGACGCAGTTCGGCATGAAACACTTCCCCATCTGCATAACGGAAAGGACGACAGCTCGGGACGTGATTCTCAAGTGAGTGCGGGACAGGAGGGGGTTGAAGGGGGTCGAAGGGGAGTAACCGAGACTCGCTTCCAGGATAATGCAAGAGGCCATGATGCTGACGGAGAAGAAGAAGTCAGCTCCGAGGGAGCGGTCACGACCTCTGGCGGAGCTCGCGCCGCGAGGACTCGCCCTCAGCTGCTTCCTGTCGTCGGCGGAACCGGAAACGGCGCTGCAGACGCACTTCCTGTGCGAGACGGGCGGGAACATAGGTGAGTGGGGTCGAGGGGGGGGGCGAGGCGAAGGGACGAGAGTGGACGAGAGTGTTTGTTTCAGTGCAAAGGGAGTTGGAGCACTCTGCTGTGGTGTCGCGGGTGCTGCGGGAGAACCCGGCAGCGAGCTGGCGGCTGCAGTGCAGGCACAGGAACTGTCCCAAGCGGTGATTCGTCGAGAGTCGAGGCCATCTGTAAAGTACGAAGGAAAGGATCTCTGTGCAGTCATTTTATATTATTATATATTGATTTTTTTATATACCGACTTCGGTACGGTCATTTTGTACATTAATCAATGTCAACGAACATTCCGAAAGACTAATTTTTCTCTCTTTATTTTTATTTATAATATATATTATATTCGTTTGGTGCCAAATTTTGCCTTTTCATTATAAGTCCACGAATTCGTGTTTAATTATAATGAATTTTTATTTAATTACTCAGTTTAGTTTTTAATTGTAGATTTCTACTTCTTCTTGTCTTCGTTCTTCTTTTCCTCCTCATCGTGAGCCATCTTCTTCTTCAATCCCTTCAGCTGCTCCACTTCCTGAAAACACACTCGCGTCAGCAGAAACCTCCACAGCCCAGGATTCCCCTTCCTCCCCCCTCACCTCCTTGTGGAAATACGACTCCTCCTTGGCGCTCTTCGTCTTGTCATGAAGAATCCCGCTCCGCACTTTGGCCTGCTCCTCCAGGTCGATCTCCTTCTCGTCCTTCTCCTTGTCCTTCTTGCAGTACCTCCGGCCGAACGCCGTCCTCAGGGGCCACCTCGACCTGAAACAACAGCAACGACAGCGTCATGGGGAGAGCGGCTCGGGAGAGCAACACTCACGTGGAACTCTCGAATAAACCGCGTCTTTTCAGGCAAATTTTGATCATGATTTTCGGCTGAGTTCTCGTATCAAACATAAAACATAAACACAAGCAGACGAACGGTCATAGAGTATGTTTATGCTTACAATATAAAAATAATACAAAATATTTATGTTATTCTCATCAAAGTAGTTATTTTTTTGTATATTTATTTATTTTTATTATTATTTTATTTTATCAGACGATGATTAAATATTTATTTGTTGTTT
>JAQIBA010000060.1:0-342808 GCA_028293925.1 Brueelia nebulosa | reverse complement strand
TTTAGATGAAACGAAATCGAATGGACGTCGTTGCAAAAGAAGGAAACTGAGCGAACCCGAAAAATCTCACCAATTAAATTTAAAACATTTATATTTCAGACAAAACAACGTTCAATAAGTACAATAATAAAACAAAAAAATGGATGAAATAAAAACGGGTTCATTTCATTTGAGATAATAAAAAATATTTCGTGGCCGAACAAACTTCCGGGAGCTTTCGACCTCCTTTTTTTTTATTTTCATCATTTTGTACGAAAAATAAAAGTTGCGTTTGAACTAAGCGAAACTCTGTTTAGAAATGCTACCGCGGGACTCATTTTATTAAAATAAAGCCGTTTTTTTTGGTTCGTTCGGATTCGTTACCGAACGTTTTCCTCCCTCTTTTTTTTGTTTTTGTTTTTTCCTTTTTTTTGTACAATACTTACAAATTCCCTGACAACGGACAAAGCCTCCGCTGTGTTCGTTTCCAAGTGGGCCCGCTGCTGCCGCACAGCGGTCGCTACCGAAACTAACGCCCGCTCACCCCAAACGCTTTCTCTAACGCGCTATTTCGGGCTACACTATGTAAATGGACAATCTATAGGATGGACTACGTTCAGGCTGTGGCCGCCAGGAGGCGCACGCGTTCATTCAAGATGGCGGCCACCATCGCCTTATTGTTCCGTTAAATGGACAGAACTGTTTCGTTGGGGGGACGCACCGATGTGCTCATTATTGCTCACTTCCCAAAGAACTGATGGAAGACTTCTTCGTTCAGAGTGTTTCAGACACTTCGCTGCTGTCCCCCGAAAAAGTGATCGAATAAAAATTCAAAAACCGACGTGTAAACAACGGGAAGTGCTGACGGATTCCACAAGATGGCGTTTTTATATTTTTTGTTCTAGTCTGCAACCTCAGAGGACAGACTAGAATAGAGGAAAAGAGGTGGAACTCGACCGACGTGGAACTAGAAATCACTGCCAAGTGATTACACGTCAAAACTACTGGCGACGGACGTAAGAACTCATCTAAAACACCGACGACTCAAAATTCCATTCTACTTAATCGAAAATTGGTTAAAATCCTAAAAACCTTTTTAAGTCTAAAATGTACTTCTTTCGCGAGTCGTTATACTGTAAAAAGGAAATGGGGACGGAACGCACTATTTTGAGGGTTGGAGCGGGCGGTGAGGGGCGGTCCTAGGGGCGCTACCCTAACTCCTGCGATTGCTTCTTCGGAATGAGCTTCAGCACCTGCTTCTTCCTCCCTTGGCGCTCATTTGGCTCTCGGGGCGGATCTCCCCACGCAACTGATTCCTTCCCCTCTGCTGCGCGACCTGTGCATGCTCGAGAGACCGTCTCCTGGAAACCAGATCAAAATACTTTCACTTAATGCACTCTTTCCACTTATTTCCACTCATTTCATTTTTCTACTCAATTCCCACTCATTTTATATTTCCACCCAATTTCCACTCATTTCATATTTCCACCCAATTTCCACTCATTTCATTTTTCTACTCAATTCCCACTCATTTCCCACTCATTTCATATTTCCACCCAATTTCCACTCGATTCCCACTCATTTCATTTTTCTACTCAATTAGCACTCATTTCATATTTCCACCCAATTTCCACTTAATTCCCACTCATTTCATATTTCCACCCAATTTCCACTCAATTTCCACTCATTTCATTTTTTCACTCAATTAGCACTCATTTCATTTTTCCACTCAATTCCCATTCATTTCATTTTTCCACCCAATTCCCACTCATTTCATTTTTCTACTCAATTCCCACTACTTTCCACTCATCCAATTCATTCTGCTTATTGCCACTCATTCCCACTAATTCCATTTATGGTCCTCTGCCTCTCTCACTTTCTTGTCCAGTGTCCACTCTACCTCTGCTGGTGCTCCTCCTCAAGGTTCCCTCTGCCTGATCCAGGTTCTTGTACTGCCTCATCGCCCGGCCTCTCTTGTCAAGGATCAGTTTGTCAGCCCTCACGAAGATCCCGTGCTTGGGCTTGCAGCTGAAGTACTGAACGCCCTGGACAACCCCGTCGTTCTTCCCTGCACAGACGACCCCATCAGTCCCCACCAGTCCCCACCAGTCCCCACCAGTCCCCAGACACTCACCTGTGGGGGCGTCCAGTTCGACTCCGACCCACACCCCGGGGGCGAATTCCGTCAGGCCCAAGAAGGCAACAACCCCCGAGGTGTTATAGGGGCGGATGAGCACACTCTCCCCTACGACCACCCACTCGGGGACGTTCATCTCGACCTCATCTGGAATGAGACCCGGTCAGCCGCGAGCATTTTCAGAGGAACAAAACAACAACGAGACTCACCCAGTCTTTCCACGGACTCGCTCCCGTTCATCAGCTTGCTGGCGGGTTTGCTGTCGGACAGCACCGGGGCGACCATCGGAAAGGACGCCCTGTGGTTGTTGGCCACCGACTTGGCCGACGTCTTCTTCCGCCTGACGACCTTCCCCGGGGGCAGCTTGGTGGACACCACGGAGGAGCCCTCGTTGGGGGACTCGTCCCCCGACACGCTCTTCGAGGAGGTGCCCCCGTCGGCCCTCTCCTCCACCGACAGGTACTTTCCCTCCGCCTTGGTCTCTTCCGGTTTCACCTTCGCCGCCAACGCGGTTTCCTCAGGGAGGTAACATTTTTCCGCTTCGGGGGAGTCGTCCACACTGATGCTCCTGATGGACAAGGAGTCCTCCGAGAGGAGGTTGGACGTGGAGACAGCAGTGGAGCCGTAGCCGCTGCAAGAGTTAGAGGATGTAGACTGTCTTCGGTGTGGGGGTGAGGGGTGGTGCCTCATCTACCTGGAAGATGTGCTGGGCGTGCCCATCCTGGTGGCGTGGATGTCCGAGAGGGAGTCGAGTGTCCTCGAGGTGGTCATGTTGGCGGTGTGTTCGGGGTGGGCGAGGGTCTTCCTGTGGTCGTCCTTCTCGACGGGGTTGTCTTCGCCGTCTGCGGACCTCGGGCTGCCCTCGATGGTCTTCGGGGTGAGGGTTTTGGTGCCGTCGGAGGTGTCGATTTCTTTGTCGGAGGATTCGTCCTCGTCGCCGTCCTCGACGGGGGACATGGGCTGTCCGCGCTCCTCGTGGAGGGTGGTCATTCTGAGGGCGAGTTTGGGGTTGGGCGAGGCTGCAAATGAGTTAGGGGTGTTAGTGTTGGGGCGTTGTTGTTCAGTGGGCGGAAACAAATGATGATAATTTTACCAAATTGATTGCATTAATTACACTAAAATAAATATATTATGATATTTAAAAAAAAATTGTAAAATATTTGAAAAATAAAATTATAAAGAATTTAAAAAAAATTCTAATATTACATTCCAGATAAAAATAATAAATTTAATTACATAAATAATAAAATAATTTTTTTACGAAGTATATTTATAATATCATAATAAGTTACACAATAAAAATAAACTTATACTGTATTTCATTTAATTTTACGTATTGATTTTTTTCGTCGTGTTTATTATATTTATGTAAACGTTTATATTTATTTATAAAATGTTTATTTCATGTAAAATAATTTTATTTGTATTACATTTATTTAAAGCATTACATTTAGTCATGCACTATGAAATGATAATAATATTACAGACATTGCGTGCATATAAAAAATATATATAATACACACATAAATAAAATATACCTGCATAATTTAAATAAAAATTTATATGCATAAATAAAAGCCTAATGTGTAAATTTTAGTGCATTACATATTTTGAGTTAAATTTTATTTGAGATTTATTTGTTATTATTCAGTTTTTATATTATTTTATTGATTATAATTATATAATTTCAAAAAATAATATTATTTTATATACGTAATATGTATATTTTAAATCATTCATTTCATAAATTAATATGATAATCTACATTATCAGGCAGTCAAACATGAAATAAATAATAATAATTACATAAACAAAAATAAAAAATAAATAAATAAATCAATGTGAATGCAAATATATGCGAACAAAACCGAAAAAAAAAAGGTTCATTTACCAAAAGGGACACTCCTACTGTTTTCTCAAACGTCGAGCAAACAAATAAAACAAAATAAAAACGGTCAAACAAAGGAAAGAGTGCTTTCATAGACCACGACAAAGGCAAACAAGCAAAGGAAACGACGAAACCATCCAAAGGACGAGAAAAAACACGTACGTTTGGCACCGGGCTGAGGCCTGAGCGAGTTCAGATTCAGGTTCAGGTTGAGGAACGTCGGCCGCGCTAAAGAAAAAAAGGCAGAACCCATTAGTCGGACGGCAGAGGGACGGCCATGACAGTACCAGCCACTGTACACTCGACAACCAACCCAACTCTAGCTCTAGCTCTACTTCTATGCTCTACCCCTCAATGGCGTCCACCCAAAGTGACACACAACCACTACCAGCTGGTTAACGTCAAACTCTACGAGCAGGCGGAGTCGTGTCATGCATACTGGCACGGGGGTTGGGGACTGGGGGGTGGATGAGGAGGGGGAGGGTTCGAGGGGACTCCCTCATGAAGGTGGTCATCTAATCCTTGGAGCTTTCACCCTCGAGGGGTACAAACCAAACCACGAGACTCCATCATCTACTTTACCTGTCGTCAATATGGAGCCTTTGGAAACATTGTTAGCAAAAAACAAACGAGAAAAACAATAAAGTAACAAATAAAAAAATTTCCAGTCAAAGGACTGGCTCAAAACGACAAATGTGAAAAAGCCGCTGTTCCCCTTGCGCCCCTGAGCAAAAGCACGAAGCGCAACAAAGCTCGTTTAAATTTCGCGCCAAAACACGTTTCCTTTCCCGCGTAAGTGGAACAAGTTTCGAACAACAGTTCGAACAGGCGGTGAAGTCGGCGAAAAAGCTATCATCATCTACTCTAGCGCTAGTGTCTACGGGGGGATAACAGAAGAGAGTGGAGATGGAGAACACCATCCGTTCTGTTTTTGTTAGGGAAGAGTGAAATATTTCGTGTGGCGGCCATTTTTCCGCGGGAGGAGAAACGAGGCGAATGCGGGTCAACGTTTTCCCTGTCGAAATGACAAACTTTCCGAAATGTGGCCGCGGCTGCAGCGCCCACATCCGCTCAATCTCAACTACTTTAAAAGCAAAGCGGTAAAAAATCCAAGAGAAACTGACAGCTAAACATGCGAAAACCTCCCAAGTGGCAGAAAACGAGAGAAGCCGCAGCTCGAAAGTGATACACGAATGTGGCTCCGGAGAGAAACGTGGAAGGAGACGAGGCCGAAGGCGGTCACAAAATGGCGGCCACTCACCGATTCCGTACTGCTTCGTCACGGGGACGGCCTCGCCCCCCGACGAGGAATTGCACAGCTCCGAGACCGACTCCGACCTGCAGACCTGGAAGTCCGACAGGCTGGAGGAGTCGAACCTGCTCAGCATTTGGCTGAAGTTGGGCACGCTGGCCGTCTTCCTCATGAGGGGTTGGCCCTGCGCCTGCAGAAGCTCCTTCACGGCGACGCTCTGCCTCAGCCGGTCGAGGGTGAGAATGCTTTCCACGGCGCTCACCCCTCTCGTGTATTTCTCTGCAAATATAAAGTGTTGGAGAAGCAACATAGAACACTCATTCAATAAAAAAATGTTTGCAAGCTCACAAACAATCGCATACCTATGTAAGTTTCGCCGTCGCTGAGTGAACTGTCCTCTCCCGAGGCTGCGATTTGAGCGAGAGACTCTCGATTCTCCAGTTCTTCGCTGGCCTGAAAGAGACGGCTTCGGTCATCGGCAGAAGACCACACCCCCGGGCCCCCCAAACTCACCTTTGGAATGTTCGAGACGACCTGGTAGGTCACCGCGGTGTGCGTGAGCACGTCACTCCTCACGATCTTCTTGATCAGCCGATCGGTGATCGACTGTCTCTTGTAGATGTTCAGACCAAGTCTTTTCCTGAGGACCAGATCCATCGGGGCGGGGTGGCTCAGTCTGACTGTAGTTTTCAGAATGAGATACACCCTTTCGTTGGCTGCGGGGAAAAAAAGAGATAGAGAAGAGTGAGTGGCGAATGGGGGCTGAATGGGGAAGACTTACGGTCGGTGACTTTGTTGAGGTGAACGCTGTCGTGGATGGAGGAATCCCAGGCGGCGACAGCGCTCACGTCCTTTTCTAAATGCTTTATGATTGGCAAATTGTAGAACTTGTTCCCGTGTTCTTTGGGGAGGATCGAGTTTAGGCCGGCTACGGAAACTTCTTCCTCATTCGATTTCGACAGGGAGAGATCATCCGCTGGAAAAGAAACACAATGAAACGGTGCGACTGATGAGGGAGACTCCTTCAGACATTACCATTGAGATCCAGAAACAGGACCGGAACGTGGGGCTCCATGCCGGGGGGTGGAGACCAATCGGCAGGGGCTCCTGGAATGCCTGACTCCGCCCCTGGCACCAGAACTGCGTTTCTTTCTTCCGTCAGACTCACCTGAAAATAAGTCATTGACTCATTGCACTATTGTATTAGATAACAGAATGTGGGTGGCATCACCTGTCACCATTCTACTCACCCACTGATCGACGAGGCTTTGCTCTCTCTCGATGTCCTGCTCAGACTTATCCTGTTTGTTGATCAATTTTTGAATCTGCTGATCCAGGTACTGCCTCCTCCTCATGAGCGCGTCCGACCACTTCTCGCGCAGCACCGTCAGATCCTCTTCCTGGTACGAATCCAGGGGCTTTTGAAGCCTCGATCTGTTGCAGACGCTTCCGATGGCGATGCTCACCACCGACTGACAGATAATGGGCAGTGTCCCGCTCTGCTGCACCGGTCTCACTCGCACCTGGATCCTTCTCTGCTGCCCCTGCCGCAGCTGGTACACGCCCCCCGTGAGGATGTCCGCTTTGGGCACGACTTCCACCGAGGAGTACTCTCCCTGCTCCGTCAGTTCCTGGATTTCCACATGCAGCTCGATTTTCCTCGTGAGTTCCGACCACCTAACGGCAAATGCACCCCATCAGAAGGGTTATCAATTTCCCTGTCTTCCTTTGAAAGACGGTGTACCTGTCCGCGAGAGAACGAGCCTTCGCCAGCTGCTGCTGCTCCACCTCCCAACCTGGCTTCAACCGGCTGAAACCGGCCGATCTGTGCCCCCATACCTCGATCGAGAGCGCTCCCTCTGAAACAGTCAACGGTCAATCTGCTGTCACGGCATTCAATTAACGCACCAGACCAGGGGAACCAACCTGCGCAGTGCTCGATGAACTCCTCCGTTACGGGCACGGTGAAATCCCTCGTGTGGTCGAACTTGAAGGTCATCGAAGCGGGATGAGGGGTTGCGGGGAGTTCAGGGCTGACAACGGGGGGCACGGCGATGGGTTCGGAATCCCCCCAGAAATGGTAGTGGCAGAAGACGAAGTTGGAGAGGGAGAGGGGCAACCCGGAGGCTTGCTTGATGGTGACCCTGCAGGTGATGGTCGCAGTGCCGGCCTGGTCTTCCTCTGAGGGGTCGTTGGAGTCTCCTGAACACTCGGAGGCCGCCTCACAAATCCTGTCCTGCGGAAACTTCCCACTGATTCTGCTCAGTTCCACCTGGAACACCAACACATTTTCCTCGTAATAACAACAGCATCGACTCGACCTCAAGAGGTGGATTTTCGAAACGAACCTGAAGGCGACCAGCGACTTCTCCCTGCTGACTGATGATGGGTGTGTGGTAATCGAGTTTCACGTCGTGGAACAAAGCCTCCAAAAACACATTCGCCACTCCGATCAGGTTGTGATTCTCCTGTGTTTCGTAGAAGGGATCCACCGCCTTCTTCGGAGTCTGATCCTGCACACATCAAAAGTGGATTAACTCTTGGGGCACTTCGCGACCGGTCGCGACTCTCCTCCAACGAACCTGAGACTGAAAATCGCTCCTCTCTGACTCCTCGTAGAGCTCTCTCATGTCGATCAACTTGTTCTCCAACTTCTCCATCGACCACACCTGGCTGCCCATCCCTTTCCGTTTCACCAAAATGGCGGGCTCGCTGACAAAGGCACCTCTCTGAAAGCGCAGACTCAGTCAGCTCTAGAAGGCCATGGGGGTCGTTTTGACCCTTCCCGACCGTGATTCAACCGAAAGCTCACCTTTCGATTCGGTCCCAGATTGGCGGGCGGGATTTGGAGGGTGACGCTGAACTTGGACATCCTTCCGGTTTCTTCCGCGAGGAAGTTCGCCTCCTGAACCAAAGCGTTCGCCTTGACGATGTCCTGCTTCAGCTGGCCGAGCGACCTTCTGAACATTTCGTCCCTACAGAGAAACCGACGGTCACTTATTTTATTATTTTCTCCTCTTTTCTTTTTCTTTGGCTTTTACATTTTTCCTTCCTTTCTTCTTTTTTTCCCTTTGTCCCTACCTTTCCTGAGCCCATTTGTCCACTCTCATTTGCGCCGTACCGGGGGTGCACGGGGTGATCCTTCCCGGTCTGAAAGGATCGAAGGGTGCGTAGGGTGCGTAAGGGGTCGAAGGGGACAGAATGTTCCGGAGCTGTTGGAACTGACGCTCGTACTCCTGCCTTTGCTTTTCCAAGGCGACTGCTCACAGAAAGGAACAGTTAGACAACGAAATGGCCGTCCACTTGGGGGGAAACAATGGCGCTCACCTTGTTTGTCCTCCTCGTGCTGTCTTTCCAGTCGAGCGATGGCGGTTTGAATGGGGTCGTTGGACAAGTCCTTGAGCATTAGTTCCTCTCGTGCGAAATCGTAATCCAAATTCTGGGCGGGTGTTTGGGGCTCGGAGTTCGCTGTAAGGCAGACGAAACCGGTTACTTTTTCCTTTTCCTTCTGCCTTTTCCACAATTCCCTCAGACACTCACTCTTGGGGCAGTTAACCCTGAAGAAGTGATGGTTCCCCCACAGGATGCGGTCCCCATGGTGCAACACCGTCGACGTCACCACCGGGGTCCCGTTCACGTACGACCTCGCGTTGCTCAAGGGCGTCATCACAACGCCGCCATCTTTGATTTCTATAACGCAGTGCTCCTGCTGAATCCCGAGACCAGATAATTGTATATCACAGTTCTTGCTTCCTACCAACGTTCTTTCCTGCAGAGAGACACTCCGTCAGCGACGCCGTCCGACACTTTCCCCCCCGCCCGTCACTCACCTTAAGGTAATAGACCAGCAATTCGTTTAAGGAAGGATCCGCGTTTAAATTAACTAAATAATACTTATTTTTCTCGACCATAATCCCTGAGTCTTGTACACTGATTCCCATCTTCTCCAAAGCCTGCTGCCTTTCTTGCTGCAGTCGCTCTGCAATCGATAGATAAAAATAGGCGAAGGTCTCCTGGGCGTGAATAATGTATCAGATATGGTCGCTCACCCGTCTTCAGAAGTTTTTCCTCCCAAGTCTGAGACATTTCTTTGACTAGCCTTTCACTCTCTGACAGTTTCTCCGTCAAGTCTTCCCTTCTGCTCTCCGCGCTCACCCCCATCGGCGAAGAGAGGTGGGCCTGCTTGAGCATTTCCCTCAGAGCCTCCACCTCGTGCCTCAACTCCCGGATTATCCTGCAACCGATGGGAAAAGGGTTAACTCGTGAGGAGAAAGGAGAGAGATGGAGAAAGGCGGGGTTGGTATTAACCTGGCGTTGGGATCCTCATTGACGACGGCGTGGTTGACGATGCGTTTGGCGCGATCGGCGTAGCGCAGGGTGGACAAGGTCTCCTCGTAGTTGTCCACGGAGGGACTGATGGTGGCCACCATGACGGTCTTGCTGTTGCCCCCCAGATTGTCCTTGAGCAGCCACGTGAGAACTGAATCGCGGTAAGGAACGAATTTGTCTTTGTTTTTATTGGCGGCGTTCGCTTGGTCAGCCAGTTTTGAGATGACCAGACCCAGAGTTGTTAGCGACCTGGAAGTGATCCATTGCATTTGAAGCCAAAAAGTCAGAGAACAAGTACATTTTCATAGGGTCGCGGGGTTTTTGCGAACTTTGTGTTCGCACATATTATACTTTAAAAAAACATTAAATTCATTATAATTTCCCCTCTGAAATCGTTCCACTTTTCCCTTTACCTTTTCTTTATTTTTTTTCTTTACTTTTCATTATTCTTTTATTCATTCTTTTTCTTCGTTCTTCTTTTTTCTTTTTTCTCCTTTTTTAATTTCACCTGTTTTCCTTTTATTCCCATTTTTACTTCTTTTCGTTCTTCCCCCTTTTCCTGCTTTTCTTTTATTTTTCCATTTACCATTTTTCGTATTTTTCTCTGCTTTTTTAAGTTCTTGACATTTTATGTGGTCGTTTTGATTTTATGCAGTAGAAAAAAGACAATGATCCATTGTGAAAGAAAGAAGGCCTTAAAGTATAGAAAAAATTTTTTAAATAACGCCAGGGTCAACCAGGGATCAAAACGAGCCCTTTCTCCGGTTATATTCCTTCCTTCCACTCACTTGTTGATATTCGAGCCTTCCTTCAGCCTGTCGCCCACAGCCCCCGTCTTGACCGCCCTTTCGCTGCCCGCCAAATCCACCAGCGACATCCTCGACACCTTCTCCCCCGTGACGCCGCTCTCGGAGTCCGTCAGCGTTTGCGTGAGTATCACGCTGAACACCGCGTGACTCCTCGACGACTCCGAATTCATGTTGGTCGCCGCGACGGTCCTCGACTTGTTGCCCTCCGTCATCAGGTTATCGATATCCTGCGGAGGGAAAAGGGAAGTGAGTCAAGGGAAGATAAGCGCGGGCTGCGACGATAAGCGCTACCTGGAAAGACGTCACAGCCAGCTGACTCAATCCGTCCACGTATGGACCCAACACGTTGTGCTCGCGGACTTTGAGACTCTGCTTGTTGGGCTTCGGGTCCAGCAGATCGTGAACTCTTTCGTTGTAGATTTCCATGTAGGAGACTTCGACCTTGTAGCTGAGCTCGCTGCTCTCCTGCTTCGATATCGTGTCGAAAAGGGAGTCGCACAGCCGGGGGATGATTCCCTTGCACTCCAGCGAGCCCATCATCGTGTAGGACTTCCCGGAGCCTGAAATGAGATCAAAGGAGAATAAGAAAAGGAACCCTCGTCGGGGAATGGTAAGTAATGAAAAAACAAAACGGGGGACCGAGGGAGACGCTCACCTGTCTGACCATAGGCGAATATGCATGCGTTGTACCCCTTGAAAGCGTTGTCCAGAATGTCTCTCCCGAGGCAGTTGAACACGACCTCCTGACTAGCAAAATTATCTCCACCGGGATCGCAGGAATAAAAGCAGTGGTCGAATGCGAACGTCTTCGGCTGCTTCCTGCAAAAGGAAAGGGGTGAGATGAAGCCGAAGCAGAATTGGATTTTGGCCACCCCTCGCGCTCCTTATCGGTCGCCTTCATGGTTTCGTAATGACTTGGGGCGACAGGCGAGGCCGCTCAAGACCAAATGGAAACCGGATAACAATTACAAATAAATCAATTTCGGTCAAAGAACCCGACTCCGTTCGAACTTCCTCCCCTGTCTTTCCCTCCGCAACCATTTGAGCTCCCTCTTCGAGAATTCCTTACATTTTCCTCCGACTGGTGCTCTTCGGCGAAAGCTTTCATCAACAAATGTTGACAAACCAACTGTTCCCCATTTAAATTTCATTTGTATTTATTCTCATCATAATTCATTTAATCACTGTTATTGGAAGTTTCGGCGAAGAGTTTACAAAAAGGAAATCATGGGCGTGGATTTAGAAGTAAACAAGGCGACTGTCGTTGAATTACACTCGTGGTTTTCAAACCTTTTTTCACTTGGTGCTCCTGGATATTGGTCATTTGTAAATTTCGATCAATTATTAAAAGGTATCAGCGTTTATCAATTTTTGGATAAAATGCACTAAATAATGGAGTGTGTTACTGTTTCGTTAAAAGCGGAATAATGTCTCCCTCTCTTTTCTATCTTTTTCTTGTCTTTTTTTCTTTTTCTTGTCTACATTTTACTGTCATATATTCTCCCCTTCCATTTATTCGAATAAGCACATTTACGCTCATAGCAATAATATTATAATATAAAAGAAATAAAATAAATAACAGTAAAAAATTGAAAGAATTCTTCGATTTCCGCCCAAAATGAATATTTCAAAAGGAAATACAACAAGATTTACGACGTGAGCAACAACTAATTAAACTTTAAATGAGTCTGGACGGGGAAAGTCAACATTTTGTGAAAAGGGAAAGGGGTGAAGGGGGGCTGGTGTGGGGAAGGAAAATGGAGGACAGTGTCCGTGTGTGTGTGTGTGCTTACCTTTCCATTTTGTCATGCGATGGGTGGTGTAGGACGGTTTGGTTCTGATCCATTTCGACCACGCATTGCGCTCCCAACTCCAATTCTGGAAATGAAAACATTCGCTGAATGACTGCATTGAAAATGAGGCGAGACTTCGATCCGCTTCTCTTTCGGATTGAATTCGTGAAAAATTCATCGGAGGCTTTTCCCAAGAACTTTTTAAGGGGAATTTTAAAAAAAAAGCTTTCACCGCTCTATCATTTTCCTCATAATAATTAGACAAAAGTGCTTTTTTCTTTTTTTTTTTTTCAATTTCAAATGCTGAACGGTGTTATTTTTATGGAGATTTCACGTTTTTCTTTATTCAAAACTAAATACCCCTCCAAGAAATCGAATCTTTTTTTAGTTTTGACTTCAAAAAACCACTTAAAATATTAAAAATGAACAAAGTAAGCCATTTTTGAAACTTTCAGCGAGCTTTGCATGAAAGGTACACTAAATTCTAATTGGTCATTAAAATCCATTTAAGAGGCCATGAAAGGGTAATAAAACTGCAACTGCGATGGAGTCGGATCAAAAGAGAGAAGCAGCATTTCCTGCAGTTTTTCATCCCCCCCATCGGAGGGGAGGTTCCCATTAACCGAAGCCCGCACGATTGTTTGCTTTCCAGCGGACTTTCCTCACGACAAACAGGTTCGCGATGACAATGGCCACCGCTCGTGAAGGTTTTTGGCCTTTTCTTCGTCTGTTTGTGTTTGAATGTCGCAAGGACGGCCGCGCTATGGCTCGAAAGTCCAGTTTCACGCGATGAGTTATTGAAGGTCAATGCCCAAGGCTTTGCCTTTTCCCTGTGGATGAACAGAGTTCCCTCTCATACTGTCTAACATTCAGTAGGAATCTCAACACCGATATTCTGGCTCATTCGTCCTCTTTTAGAACATCCTACCATTATTTTTATATAAAATTACCATTTGATATGGTGTTTATTCTTTCATTATTTAATAATTCTTTTCTCTCTTCTTTTTAGGAAAAGTCCCAACTATGTCCTGAAAAAAGGACAGCTCCGATTTTCGGACTTTCATCCAAATATGAAACACATTCTTAATTACTGCCAAACTGCATAAAGTTGTTGACCCAAGTTGTTTGTTTCGACAATACACTGATCTAAACATTCCTTCCCAGTCATTTTTGCTGCAACTGCACTTTCGGTCGCGTTCGAAACTCCCGATGGCCTGAAAATAATTTTTTGGTTCCCGCTAATTGACGGCCAGTCTTCCATGTCAATAAATTCCATTTTCGGTCGGTTTGAACAGACGCCACTCGTGGAGGGGTCACACCGACCTTTCGTCTCTTTTCAGGGCTTCTCCTTGCGATTTCCCGACAAACTCCTCCGGTTAAGGAAGTGCATTCGGTGCCCGAGGCCGAACCGAAATTTAATACTTATTTTCGGCTTAACTTGTCGCCATTGGATTTCTCCTGCTCCGGGACATCAAATAAATACTACTGGAAATGCAAAATTTTCAACTTTGATTCCCCATATTTCCTAAAGCACTGAATCAAAAGATACTTTTCGTCCTTTCACGGGGTCATTTCCACCCCCATAGGATATTTCGGCGCTGCTAGTGTTAAACGAAAAAAAAGGGGGGAAGATACAAGGCCGATGCCATCGAAATGTAATTATTTATGCAACTCTCCGTTTTCGAATAATTGGAAAAACCTCAAGAGAACGGAAACGATCGCCATCAATCATAGGAGCTTTCTTCCTGGAGAAAATGCCACCGATTTTCGGGGTCGACCTATAAACACATCCAAAGTGAGGAATGATCACTTTTCAGATAGCGTTAAGCACCGAAGCAATTTAGCTGTTATCAGTTACCTGTTAAATCTGTTACTTTTACCAAAAAAATCTCGAGGGTTTTCACACATGTGACAGTGAAACAGCGCGCAAACCCATTCCAGCGTGTCATTTACCTTGCATTTTCATAATTTGCCGCAATTTCGCTTTCACTTTCCTAATTCTTAGTGTTTATAGATTGTTTCCTATAATGATTCGCTCATTAAATGTTTGCTTTCGTTAAAAAAAAAAAAAGGATATTTTCCCATAGATTTCCAATAGCCGGTGGCCATTTTGAAAATCCTTACTCAAAACGCTTTGGGCAAACGTGAAAAGGGATTTGAAAAGATATTTTCACTTTTGCGGCTTTGTTGGCTTTTGTATTAATCCGCTGAAATCCAAAGAGATTGCAGAAATTTCACTCTGCAAATAAAAACGTTCGATTTTTCAATCGAACTGTACCTATTTACCCGTTTCCTACTAATTCTAACGAATATTTTTTTTTTCGTGGTTTTTGAAAACTTTCTCCCACGTCGGGATTTCCGGTCGTGTCAATAATCCAAAAACAGTTAACGACATTTTGCATTTGCTTATTTTTTGCAAAATCGAAACCAGGTTTAAATTTGTTTTTTTTGTGTGTCTTATATCCGAGTGATTAACACGGAGAGATTCCATTATGAGTTTTCTGACCGTTGGGTCGACATTTGCAATTTTGGGGTTACCGACCAAGCGGACAAATTTATTCTTTTTAATCGTCGAGGCACGCGAACATGTTGCAGTTCTTTGCACTGCCATATTTATTACTTAATAATGACAATTAGACTCGTTCCAGCTGGTACTTTCTTCGCAGAGTGTTATGATGGAGGCAAATTAACGGCTCACAAAGCAAAACGAATTGATGCAGGTAAAAATGGAAGTCTCATTTGGTCAAACTGTAATTAGGTAAGGAAATTAAGGAAGTGGCGAAAATGATTTCATTTTTTCATCAGGAACAATTTTTTTTTTCAAACCTAATGTGTAATACTTCTGCTGTTTCTTTATTCAATCATTTTACCACTGGCAAAAAAAAAAAAATAAATGTTCTGAAAGTAAATGAATCAGAAAGCAATTATAAACAAAATATAAATCACACACACACAAATCAAATTAGCATTATATGAGCGGTAGTCAGAAAGAAATTCTGTTGTGTGTTTTTGAATGAGACAAACCAAGGCCATCAGATTGTCAGTGTGCCATACAAAGACATCAATAATAATTTATTATTGTTGGTGGCTCTGTTTAAACTGTGTTTTGTGGCTGTTGTAGGTTCTAACCTTGATTATATCCTTGTATGTGTCTTTGGGATATCATTTCAGAGAAACATTTTCAGGATTAGTGTCATTGACAGCCAAATGCAATTTCAAACCTACAAACACTTGAACTTTAAATATGGTCTCAAAGTTCACAGAGAAAATATTTTATTGGATTTTACAAGCTTTTATATTTAAAACCATTAATAAAAATCTTAGGAGCGTCGAACACTTTTAATTATTTTTTCAATAAGAATCACCCATTGCATTTCCACACATTATGCAATTATCTAATGAAAAAATGCACTCCGCAGTAATTACCAGTTTAGGTTATAATAAACCATCAATCGACCTCAATAGTGTTAATACCTTAATGGTAACGATACTTCTTCCGTAAAAGTCATAAATCCTTTCCCCTTTTCCTAACAACCGTAGTGCATTCAATTAAAAATCTTGCACAGTTTCGGTTAATTAACAAAAACATTCATTGAATTCTAAGTTGAAAAAGCAAATGGAAAAGAATAATTTTTGTCATTGGGAGTCACTTAAACACCTGGCAATCGTGTTAAACTCAAAACGAATCATCAGCTTCCCTTGCTAAATAAAAAACGAAAGTGGAGCAAATTTTTTTCTAAAATCGGGGAATGCAGATCAAAATACAAGATGGCAGACATGTTGCTTTTTTGGCACAATGCTGAAATTCGTCAACGCCTGCACTCGACCGGGGCCGGAAAAATTCGACTTTGCCCTCGCAATAAATCTTTTCGCTACTCGGGTGAAATTTCTGAACAAATACCGTGAATAACGATAAGAAAAAAAACAAAATGACCCTCACCTCTCCTATTGAACGGTCGAACCCGAACAGCCACTTTTATTTTATCGCTCGTCATTTTCTATTTTTTTAATTATTTCACTTAAAACACATTATTAAATATGTACACTAATGTAAATCTTTATAAATATTAAAATAAATTATTGTTTCAACCCATTTTTTCCGAGAAAAACTCTGTTTTTGTGGTAATATTGACACTGTGATGTAATCGGGACCGTCATTTTACTTTACTGCGTTGAATGCGATCGTAAAGTCAACTGGAAAACTCGCCTTGTGAGTCATTCATGTCATGTCTACTGACACGTCATCCGTATACATTCGCCGAATAAGTTATATGTCCGTTGGAATTAGTTTAGACTTTAAATGTACTCCCTATTTTACTCGCATCAGAAAAATGGCGCAAAGCCATTTTATCAGCAAATCGGGGAGGAAATCGTTTAAATTATGTCACTGGAAGTGGTTCGTTGGTCCGTGGTTTCAACTGGAGTTTATATTCTGGCGGGAAATTTGCCTGTGTGGCAGAGAAAATTGACAGTTCCGAACAGTATTGCCAACCGTACGATTTAAATTTTATTTATGCGACCTTCCTGACTCTTGTACAAGAACCGAAAACAACAAATAATAAAAATAATCAAAGTCTGATACTGTTATTTTAATAGAGTTAATTATCAAAATAAATATGCCTCAATAGAAAATACAGGTGTAACCTTCTCTACTTTTTTGGTAAATAAGAAAAAACTAAACTTTGAAATTACTGAATTAGTATTTAATATGTCATTTATGAATTTCCATGTACTAATTATCCTTCCCCAATGTAATGTTTTATAAGCATATTATTATAAATTGATCATAAAAATATGTATTTATGTGAATTAATTATTAATTAAATTAAACTTAATTAAAACCATGGCTATTAATTGAGTTAATATTAATTCTTGTGTAAGGAATACAATTGGGCGAATGGATTTTATTAGAAAGATCTAAAAAATTTAACAATAAGAAAAAATGTTAATTGCTTTATTCGCAATGTACACAAAGACGACTATAAAAATACAGCGAAGAGGATTAAATACATATACATTAGTGGCGCGTGAATTTTACAGCGTTTCAATCCTCGCAAAACTAAAATCTCAAGAAATAAAACATTCAAATATAATCACCACAAAAAGGCTTTTGACGACTTCTTACGAAAACATCGCTTCTAAGTGAATTAAGCTCTCGCACACAAAATTCCGTTAGCTGCCTTCGTAAAAAACATAATTTGAACGCGAAAACTGTTCCCCTGTTCATTGACCAGTTCGTTCTTTTTCGAGTGAAAAATCATTTTATACAAATTTACACAAACGACCTGATAAATATTGAAAACCATTAGATGGAATCGTTCGTAACTTCCGCTGGACCGTTTTAAATTTCTTTGTTTCCGTTTATTAATTTCCATTTTATTATAAATTGTTTAAATTATAATTTGATTTACATCGGAAATGAAATAATAAAATAGCGTATGAAAATATGCAGTGTATAATTTGGTTATGATAATTTTGTTTGGATTGTGTGTATACCAGACACTATAAATATCTAAATTCTAAATGAGGAAAATAATAAAAAAGAAATAACGGGGGAAAGTATGAATAAGCAGAGACTTCGCATGAAAATTAAATAAATAAACGAAATACAATAACAGTTTTTGATATGAAAACAAACAAGCGGAAGTTACTTCTGATTCGGCACAAATCAACTCGCTCCCTACTGAGTATTCCCCAATCAGAAGAGCACTATAACATCCTCCAGTCTTCTGCCACTGCAAGTCCATTCCGCTGTCAAAGGCATCATTTTCGATATGGCCGCCGTCCGGGAAGTGAATTCTGCTTCCACGTCCGGCAAAAGGGATTAAATAATTATAATAAATAATCTAAGACTAGTACATGCAGGAGAGGTAGAGATTCACGCTTCCAAGGAATGATTTTCTGTGCGGAAAGCAGTCTTTTGCGATTGATTAATGACGCGAGTTAAAATCAGCATTGTTCAGGTACTTTAATATCGACATCGACGTGTGGGCTTCGCTGACGTGTTCACATGCAGAATGAGGCTCCCCTGGAAGAAGTGGACGGTGTGCCGCCGTTCTCACGTCCTTTAATTTGATTTCTCGAAATACATGGCGTCCTGAAATCATTGCACACATTCTGGAGTGAAAACAGTTAACAATGGAAGGCCTGCGCCATATTTTCTTTTAAAAATATCCAATAGGTGATAAGGAATCGAGCCACGAAGGTTGTCTTGTTTGTAAGAAGTATTAAACACAAAAGCAACACGTGCTCGGATTTTTTAAAATCAGCCGAAAGTGTGGTGTCTTTTTGACACCCCTATGGATATTCTAAGCGTGTTTTTTTCTTTTTAAAGTCGACCATTCAAGAGAGGACAATAAATTGGTTTAGGATTTTAAAAGATTAGTTCAATTTGGTAAAAAATTTAGTTGTAGGGATCACTCACAATCAAAAACACCGCCCCGATCATCACGGCCTTCATCCGCACGTCCAGGTCCTGAGGGAAGGAAATCCCGAAGTAGTCAGCATCCGTGAACAGCTCCCGCATGAGTCCCGACCACTCCTTGCTGATCTTCCCGACCCTCACCTTCCCGTCCTTGGAGAGAACCTGCCAACGGACACCCTCATCACAACCCGTTCCGAGCTCCCCGAGGGGTGCACCGCCTACCTGAAACTCCGCCTGGCCGCAGGCCATGAGCCCGCAGAAGGGGCCCTCGATCCTGAGAACGGTCACCCCCGCGGCGTCCTTTATGCTGAACTGGGGGTAGAGGATGGACCATTTCTGCTCGATGGTGCCGAGGAGGTTGCCGGGCGGGGAGAAGACCTCCATTTTCTGAAAGGGGGACGGTGGGGTGAGTGGTGACCGATGGGGGAGGGCGTGCACGAGGGGGTACCTACTTGAAGGGAGCAGGGGAAGCAGCAGGAGGCGCATCTGAAGGGCCTGTCGAGGCGGATGATTTCCCTCTTTTGGGCGTCCATGACGCTGATCTGGAAGGGGCGAAGGGGGCCGCAGCAGAGACGCGGGCAGAGGTCCGATTCCTCGGCGGCCCAATACATTTTCTCTCCTCTGTCATTTTTTATGGTGTACTTGTTTTTCGTCTCGAATCCTGCAAGGGAGGTAATTTTAGGTTTTACTCAACCTGAGGACGTAATCTTGAGCACTAGAAGGCCGAAGGAGTCATTTTGACCTGCGGCCTCTTTTAATGAAACGCAATTACTTTTAAATATCTTTATTACTTTTAATATTTCTCAAACGTATCTCTTTTTCCCATCTATATAATACTCAAAATGACTGTTTACATAAAATGCCAAAATATTTTCTGATCCCAAAGAAGAAAAAATTGTGAAAAAAAACTTAAGAGGAAAAAAAATAAAAACAAGAGAAAATTAAACTCATCTAACAGGAAATACAAACAATCCGTAACAATCATAACATAAACATATCAGAGGCAAAAGATGATAACGAAGTGCGATCCAGAGGTCATTTTGACCCCTCCCCCCGTTCAACCGTTGGCTCCCGGATCAATTTCCAATGCAAACACGGGAGGTTTACACAAGTTGACCGGCGTGTATTGTCGGCTTTTAGCACTCCCTTACCTGTGAGCGCCTCGAGCGCTTCCACCTTCTGCTTAACAAATAGGTTGGAGAGAGATATCAAGTACTCGAGACCAGGGGGAACGTTGGGTATATGCTGAGGCATAGGCATCCAATCGCCTGCAAATAAAAGAATACCCATCAGTACAAACACACTCGAGGAAATAGGAGAAAGGGGGAAATGCGGGAAAAGGGGTCAAAAGGTGAAAGTAAAATGGAAAGAAACAAACTACAAAATGAAAAAAAACCAGATACAAAGAACAGAAAAACAATCGTGATTCAAAATAGGTCGATGCGGATATAAAGGACATTAGTTAGCACAAAATGGCTACATAATTTTACTTGAAGGGTGCACCACCCCGGGCGGATCGGACACCCGGAAGAACTAAAATGACTTACATCTTGTCTTCGTCCGAGAGAAACCTCTGATAGCCAAAACCGACTTGTTTGAACTTCCACTTTTCGGGGAGGCCTCTCACGAATTTCCTCACCCTCGTGCACATCCCGAGAAAGACTCTCTTCTTTTTCGAGAAATACTTTAAATACTTGGCATCGTGCTTTCTGTGCTCCTCCAAATACTGCTCCACCTTGTCCACGTTCCCGCCCGATGTATCCGCCGCTGACCCGCTCATCCTAACAACGAAACTTCTGTTCGAGAACGACGACGACGACGACGACCCGTTCCTTATCACAATAAATTTACTAATTTTAAGATAATGATTGTTGTTGGTGGGATTAAGCAAATATTTTGAGTCGTCTCTCCGTAGGCGCGATGTCACTTTGAATATTTCTCTTCGTCTCCTTCGCTTTCGATTGAGAACCGAACGAGCCTTTAAGCAAATGGGGCCTAACACGAGAGGATAAAACAAAAATGTCTACCTAAATATGTGATATAAGTGTTATAAACTGTATTAAGTCCAACTTTCCCTTCACTTACTTCAAAGTATTCAACCCTTTTATTTGTTGTTACGATTCTCACTCTAATTAGCCCAATCGGAAGTTATTTATGACCTCGCGAGAAACTGAGAAAAAACGAGCCTCGGATGCGATAATAAATTTCGATGATTTTATCTTTTCCTTGAATCTTTTAAAAATACTGAAACGTTCACAAAGAGTTTCTCTACCTTTGAAATCCGATAATAAACTTAACATTCAACACAGTAAAGAGTGAAGGAGAAGCGATTAGATATCTAACATTGTTATCGGAAGCTCACTTTTCCTGAGAAAAACCAGAAACTGATCAAACTATGGAGCTCACCCACGACAGAAAGTGTCCGATGCCATTTCGTGGAGGTAAAATTGTTGTTTATACCCAAGGGTCGTGGGTTACCATTGGGTTTACAATACAGAGACCTTCAAAATCTACAAAATGTGGTGAAAGAATACAACGACGGAAAAGTTGGGTACTTCTCATGAAAACTAAATGAAAAAAAAATGAGTATTCACTTGGGAAAGTGGAAAAATCAAACTAAAAAGAAAAGAGAGCTACAAAACAGAAAGAAACTGGGATGAAAATAAGGCGGAGAAGGAAGGTAAAGCATAACCCAATTAGGACTCCTAATACAATAACCCATGCCGGGTTAAATTAATAAGGGTTGCCCGAGGCTAATTTCCAAATTAGGGTTTTCTTATTATTGGCCAAAAATAAACATTTGTCGATATTGTAAGTTCACTGTAAAATATATAGACGAATGTAACAGTGTCCAACTTTATCTTCAACCCCTTCACTTCTCTCAGAGCAAAACAACCGCACAAATTCCTGTTTTTTCTCATCGATTACTCTTCAATGAGTGTTCGACGTCCAAACCACACGTCAGTCTTCTGTGCACAGAGGAACGAACCTAACACAGCAACGCGACAGTGACCACGTACTGACTGATGCAGCACCTCAATTGAATTAAATGGGTTTATTAAGCCAGGGTCATGCTCTTGCACCCTATTTCGGAGCACTTACCTCCCATTGGGTGCATCGGTTGGTCGACGATTGGACCTCCGCCGTAGTTTGGCTGACCTGAAATAAACAACAGCAGCGATCAAACATTACAATGCAGGGAAAAAACAGAAAGGAGTCAACAGCGGATGAGAAAGCAAAACTCGTTAACTTTCCCCTTTGAGCATTTGCACATATTTCCTAAAAATACGGCGCCCATTTCAATAAATAAGTACAATTATCATGATTATCATACTAATATATAAATCTGTTCGAGGAATTGTATTCGCGCGTGTGTGCGCACTCCGTTTTTGTTATCTAAGATCTAAGGAACCACTGAACCGATTTCGACCGGACTTTTCCCAAAAGACGCGCATTTTTCCAAAGAATTATATGCGCTATATCTCATTTCTCGAAAATAAGCAAAAGCCGAGAAATCTCCAGAAAACCTGTTTAGATTTGAGGCAAAAATCAGATAACTTTACGAATTCTTTTCTGCTGTTCATTTGTTTCTTTTGTCACTTTGAGTACAGTGGCCAAAATGGCGAATTAAAGTATTTCGTATATAATATTATATTTCCTGATATACTGAATTATATTATCTGTGTATTAAACATTTTTCACAATTTTCATCTAATTTTTAGCGAATTGCTTTTAGATATAATAATAAATAGTTTGAGTGAATTTAGAGTCAGCAGTTTTTCAGATTTTCACAGAATTTGTTGTAGAATAGATATTTAAAGTCAGTATTAGATATTTAGAGTTTAGAATAAAAAATACAATATAAATAAGTCCACTCTGTCGAAGAGGCTGAGGTCGAATCTGAACATCTCTAAATAGGAATTTTAGAGATTGCTGACCAAAGAGAGAACCATTTAGAAGGGAGAAATGTGAAGAACAGAATGAGGAAAGGGAAGCAGAGTCCCAACAGGGGAGGGAAAGGCAATGTGAATGCAGCAGAATCACAAGTGTATTAAGTGAAATTATTATTCTTACACATGATTATACATTTGTTTTTTCCATAGGTACAGTATATGCATTGTTTGTTCAAAAATTTATATATATACTGTATATATATTTCTACCCTATTTCACCCATTGGTATTAGGGTTTTTTTTTCACAAATTTGAATTGAGCACTATAAGAATTTCAGAAGATTCGGATAAACCTTTACAAAATTAATTTCAGGTACAAATTTACAAAATACAATAAATAAATAAACAGGAAATATATATATAGGGAATAAATTAACAATAAGTATATAGTAAATAAATAGGCAACAAGTATATAATAAATAAACATAAAATAATAAACAAAAAAAATAATATTTATAGTTAAGTGCAATGGGATTATCGAAGTGCATTCAATTTTTCAGGAAATATATTGTTGTATCTTATCTTAAGATACAGATATAGATATAAATTCCTAAGAAGCTTAATGAAGAAGAAACAAATCTGAGTGAGTGGTGCCTTTTAAACCAAATTACATACATTTTAAGCAATTTCATTTAAAAAAAAAACCACCAAACCCTTTACTTTCAGTTCTTCAGTCAGATATATCTCATCAAATGAGATGAAATTACCTTTTTTTTAAATGAATCATCACAGCACCTGTTAATTAAAGCCAGTAAACAACAGCTTTTTAAGTTCCAGGATTTAAGTGAGTAATATTTCCTTGAAATGATAACAGTCTGATAAGTTTCAATGACAAAATCACTATTATCTCAAAGAGTTCTGTCACAAATAAATAGAAGACTTACCATAGCCTGATGCATAGGGCTGTCCAGGTGGGGGGTAGTGTTCAGGCCCAGGGGGTGGATACTGTTCGTAGGGGGGGTACTGCCCTGGTCCTGGAGGCATCTGGGGTCCAGGTGGTCCATACTGGCCATACTGTTGGAATCCATCTGTTGGAAATGGCCCAGGGCGGCCATACTGTGATGATGGGTCACTGCCTGGATGTGGTGGAGGATAGTAACCAACTGAATAATCCTGCCCTTGATTTGGAGGTGGATAGTATGACATTGTGATGCTCTGCATAGGAAATTCACAATGGTTAACATAGCTGGAAGAACTCAACTTGAGAATATTCTAAAAGCAAAGCATTCACCTGTTATTACAATCTCACTGTCTCGAGCCTAAATTTAAATAAACCCAAGCAAAACAGTCATACCTTATTAATCACTTCAAAAATTTTACCTCAATGTACAAATTATAAATTCATCTAAATGGAAAAAGCTTAAAATAACTCGAGGCTCAAAAAAATGTTAGTTTGCTTCAATTATATTCAATAGGGCAATCTAAAGCTTTTGAATCAACGCCTTTTTCTTACCAAGGACGAAGTCCGACTATTAATTTTTCTTCTTTTGAAATATTTTATCGGAGTGGAACGAAGAAAAAAATTTTTTACACTGTTCTGAACAAGAATGGATTACATTTCACACCTGCCAATTTTAGCCTCTTGCTTTTAATTAACCAATTAATTTTTTGCGGGGCCGGTGGATTATTTCAAATTTCAAGACTTTTAATTTGCCTCGTGTGACATTTCCTTGCAACTTACCACTTAAATTAAGGGATAAAATAAATAATCCGAGATTCTAGGTTAACACAACTGCTTCTTATCTATCAATGAATTGAATGATCGCTTTACTTTAGACCTTTCCAATAACGGACTAATTATTTCGTGTTGAGTTGGCAAAATAAGAATTACATTTCTTCCAGGCCAAACTATCTAATATAAAAGCTAAAGTCCAAAGACTAAAGTTCTTAAATTTGCCCTCGATCACGTTACAAAATTCATAAAAGTAACTGAAATTAATGAACGATTGATATTAACGTATATAGAAACGCGCTATTGAAACGCATGCTTAGCTTATGAAGAATATTCAAACATGGCGGTTTATTATGAAAATGACCGTTAAATCTAAGAAGATCGTTGCAAAGTTTAAAAAGACTGTCATCCAAATAAGGTTATTGAAGTGAATAAATGAACCGGGGTTCTTTCGGCGTTTATTATTGTGTTACGCGACAGAAATTTCAGAGGTTCATTCAACAAGTTAAAAAGACAACGAAAGTCAGCGGTTTGGGGGGAATGAATCACAGAAAAACCATAAACTTGTCTTACGCATCTCGCAGTCTCTGATCAATCACTTGCATTTTAATTTTGAGCATTAGCATATTTCAATGGAATTTCAGTTTGCTTGTTTTGACTTACGTGACTTCCCCGAATTTTATTGTCCTTTGGCTCTTGCGGATTCTAGAACGATCACTTCTCCTGTCCGTTGCCTGCAATTCATGTAATCCTCTTCATGTGGGAATTCTCAACCGAACCAGGGAAATTAATTCAAAGAAGACATCACAAAGAATCATTTTGCTTAAAAATTCACCCCCTTAAATACTTTCTGAGGTCGAAACAACACACATTCTGGTGCGTAATTACACTCATTTGCCTTTTTTTCTTTTTTTTTTCTGGATGCGTTAGGCCATTCACTTGACGAATTCCTCGAAGAATTCTTCGAAAGATTAAAAAAACATGAGGTCGGAGAAGAAATTATTAAACTTCGGGTTCCCAGAGGTAATTCCTACTTCGCATGATTAAAAAAAAACCGAAGCCCCGAAGTCTACACCAAAATATTTTCCAATCTCAGAATTTCCTGTAATTTTATTTCAGGAAAAAATAATTACCCTGATTACAAAAGTTTTCAAAGCATAAAAATTCCTCAATATTAACTTGAGTATTAGTTTTATTGGAAAGTGAACCTTTGAACTTGAGGAAGCTCCTCAACATCGTAAAATATTTCTTTTAAATCAAAAAAAGTTCAAGAGCCCCCAGGCCACCACCCTGTATTTTAATAAAAATCCTCCCCTCCGGCGGCGACCTTTCCGCTGCCGAACCCCCTTCTTCCACCCCTAACGCCGCTTCCCTTCAATTAACCAAACCCCCTCGCCCCCGAGTTATAATTTAAATGCCCACAGCAACTGCTGCCACGACGAAACGCCCTCTCCTCCCCAAAAACCGTTCAAGTGTTGTAACGGTTTTCGAACGTTTGAGTGGCGTGGCCGTAAAAAATTAAAGGATTTGCTGTAAAATGTTGATTTAAGCTCGAGAAGGCCTTGAAATAAAAACATTGACTGAGTGCACGTATAAATGAGAAGGAAAAAATGAGTAAATTGGAGTTCTGGAATGCGGAGGGGGCTCCCCCCACCGAGTTAAGTTGTGAAGGGAGCACATGCTCCACGCGCAGACAGTTGTGTCAATGTGCAAAATGTGAATGTGTGAAATAACAGTGGCAAAGCGGATTCTTCTGCCACTGCAACTGAAGGCCGTCCTTTGAGACGAAATGTTCTCTTTTTTCAAGCACTGCCCTCCTCTACTGTTTGTTCCCGGTGATTGACGCAAGTGGGGAAATACAGGGGAGGAGAAGAAATTTTGGAAAAGCGCGGGAAAGGCTTTTGCCCAACTTGAGAGGGTTGATTCTTAAAAAGAAAAAGAAGACAAGGCCACGAAGAAGAAAGGAATAAAAACAAAGAAAAATAACGAGAAAAGGAGAAAGAGAAAGGTAAAGATGATGTATAAGAAGGCGATGAGACGAAAATAAAGAGAAGATTAGGAAAAAAATAAAAAAAGAAAAGCAAAACAACTAAAAAAAGAGAAGGTGAAGAAGAAAACAAAAAGAGGAAAAGATAGAAAAAGATGACACATAAAAAATACAAAATGATGAAGGAGGAGGAAAAAGAGAGAGGAAAAAAGGGAAAGAAGAAAAATAAGGGGAAAAGGAGAAAGAGAAATTTAAAGAAGAAGAGAAGATGATGTAAGAAGACGATGAAAGATAAGGAAAAAAATAAAAAAATATAAAAAATATATATAATGAAGGAAAAAGAAATGAGAAAATATTCTAATAAACGCTTACTCTTCCGTCTTTTGTAATACTCCTAAGTTATACCCAAATCATCCTCCTTTTATAAATAAAACGAATTCTATACAGTATATAATTTGTGAGACGCACTCACCGGACATTCCTTTCAGTCATTCGGCCTCGGAGGAAAGATCTGGGTGAAGATCAAAAGCGCAATTAGGAGGAATTAGTGGAAAACGTGACTCCTCTAGCCAGAAGGCATGCGGCAACCACTCGATAGTTACTCACCACCTTAACATTATCAGAACTCCGGCCATCTTCCCGGTAGAAGTTGCATCGATAGTCGTGAATAGAAAACAGAAGTTATCAAAGTTCAAAAGAGCCACGATTTGTCACAGTGAAGGCCGAAGGCGGACTTTCCATCTTTCTCTCCATCATTTCATATCTTTCGTCTCTTCTTTCTGTTCTTCATTTTCGTCCTCAGAAGAGATATCCGTATTTGGACAATGGGACAGAAAAAAGTAGATGAATACAAATTTAACTGCGGAATTCAATATCTGTCCCACTTAATGTCCCAAATAACCAATAAATAAACATAAACCGAGCATTATCTCGCCTCACTGCTGAACATGGGCTCTCACCGGAAACATAAATAACACCTCTCCCCACAATGGGACACCTCGGCACAGCCTCAGGTGAGCCACGCCGGCCAAGGCCGTTCTCCTCAGACAAAGAGGCTCTCCCGCTCTGGAGGGCAGTCTGGAGGGCCGCCGAGAGCTTCTGGCCCGCTTTTCCTTGTTTCGGACTGGGCCACGAAGGAGTTTGGCCCGTGGGAGGAAGAAGGTTAAGTGGGACAGACCGCGTGGGCAGAATGAGGTTTCCGCGTCCGCGTTGGGATTGGAGCGGGGCCCGAACAGATGAGGAGAGATGGGGGTTGATTTTGTGGGGTAGTAATGGAGGGGTCAAAATGACACCTGCACCATTTTTTCTCTCATTTTCACATTATATTAGAAAAATGCAAATTTATTTGATTGATTTTTCCCTTCAGATTGTTTTTCTTCTTTTTTTATTGTTTCCCCATTCTTTCTTACTTTCCTCTCTTTCATGTTTATTTTTGTCCTCTTTTTTACTATTATTTCTTTTTCCCCTCTTTTTATGAATATGAATGGTAAGGAAGATCTCATCAACAATTTCATACAGTTTTTGATATTTTAACTAAAATTTATGATCTCATTATTATTATTATCTTCGAAAGTGAAGCTTTTTTGGTGGAATAACGCCGAAACGTTTCACTTAAGTCCATTAAGGGTGAAAATGACCCCTTTGGCGTTATAACGTCAACGGGTTGCACCGGTTGTGCAAATCCACTCGACCGCTCCCCCACTATTGGCCAATCCCTCAAGTAAAACTGCCTTTTCATTCCATTTATGGCGGCCGCTCGGGGACAGTCGGACGATCTTTGTCTCCCGACTCCAAAACAGACGGATCTTTGGGAGAAGTCATCGCCTTCTCAGAAGGAATCCGTCGACACAAAAATCGTTCTTCCGGTCTGGTGATAAACCCGAAAGGGAGATTAGCGACAACCGCGCCCACTGTGCTGTCGCCGGCCTACGAATTATTTCCTAGACCACATTCCGCTGCTTTTGGGCCAAAAGGGGAGAATATAATTATTTCCCCCACCCCCCTCCGTCTGCGGAGAGACAAACACACAGAATAAAATCCAAATGACCCCCCTTCGCCCCCCGATTAATAATGTAACGTTTCTCCGAAGCGAAAAGAATTTAATTTACGTAAGGAAATATCTGATATTCCGCCAAGGAATTCATTTATAATTCATTTATTCACACAAATAAATTCTCCGACTTAATTTGAGCCGGTTAATTAACTAAAAATGGAAATTGTCAACCCAGAAAAATGGCCGCCCCTCCCCTCGTTTATTTGTTTTATTAACCGGGGGAAGGGGCAATCACGCCCCGACGAATTCATTACCCAAAATTTTCCCTTTTTGTCACTCCCGAGTGATTTAATAAATCAGAGGTGAGTTTCACTTCGGGGGAGGTTTGGGGGTTCACCTGTTGGCCCCCAACCAACCAAAAGTGACTCACTCCCAGGCACGTCATCGCCATCCCGGGGGAACTCCTCCTCGCTGACTCAGCCCTCTTCCCCCCCACTCAAAATCGATATGCTCCAGAAAAGAACTCTGAAACCTTCCAGGGCTTATCACCATTGAGGGCAGTCGCCGTTATCAGCGATTGTTCGGTGGAAAGTGTCTTTTCCGTTAGGAGGCACCGCGTGGGCCTCCATTGTTTTAGCGCAGTTTCTCAAGCGTGTAATTCGTAACGGTTTTCGGAAAGAGCGGGCGAAGCTCTATCTCCCTTTCATCTCGATGGCCCCATTCGGTTTTCCTCACTTCGGAAAGGACATTGTTTGGTAGCAGTGATTACCAAAGGGGGGGGGGGGAGGCAGCAAAGAGGTGAATTTGGGGGGGGCGATCAACAACTGTGAGGGAACTGTACAGTATAAAAGAAAGAAAAAGGAATTAGGAGATAAAAACATACAGATAAATAGATAGAGAGAGAGAGACAGAAAAAATATAAATAGAAATGGAGAGAGAAATAAAGTCTCCTCTCATAACGGAAATAAAAATTAGTAGCACCACATTAAATTCATTCCCCTCATTACATTTTTAATTCTAATCCAATGTAAATTCTTATTTTAGGGAAAAATTAGAAACACTCAAAGGAACGAGAACGTTTTGCACTTACCTTTGAGAGAACTTTTTTTTTTTAAGTATTCAACCCCTGTTTTTCTCTATTCCCGCACTATATACATTAATATAGTGCTGGTCATTGCTCAAATAAACATTTCCTCAAACACACGTTTATACAATGCACAAAAAAACTTTTCACGCTATGGAAGTTATTTATGACTCGACTCTTGGGATACAAAAATCAAATTCCTGCAAAAAAAACAAAACCAGAAACCACGTGATCTTATATTAATATAAATAAAACTTGCTTAAATTCCGGTAAACTTTTTTTTTTTTAATAATTTTATTTATCATACAGAATTACACAACAAATAAGAAAAAACGTTTGAGCTAAAAAATTTCTTTTTTCCTTAAAAAAAAAAAAAAGAACGATACCAACATAAAAATCGAGGGGAAAAAACTTGAGAATATTTTCTTTCCTTAAAAAAAAAAAAAAAGAAAGGAAAAGTTTGTTCCCCTCCGGTTAATTTACAAAAATATTTTTTTGTGTTCCTTTCCTCTGCTGGATTTGCTCAGCGCAGCTGCCAAATTTACGCTACTTTTTACGCAACAGCCATTCCAAGCTCGGGACTGATTAATCATTCAATCAAAATTCGTGAGGGTCGATCTCCCTTTTGGCTTTTCGGGGCCCCAGGGCCCCGCCGGGCTCGCGGGGAGCCCCGAAAACCCCGACTAACCACGGCAGCCGGCTCCCCTAATTGATAACGGAATTATGTCAAAAACAAGATGGCTGCCAGGCTTTGGACACGCCCTCTTTCGGCTCTTCCGCATTCGATGGTGAGAATTCTCTCTTAATTTTTCTTCTCCGCTTTCGACCTTTATCTCGTATTTGCTTTGTTTTCCTTTTAAGCCCTAATGGTCCCATTTTTATTATCTCCTTCCCCCTTTTTCATGTATATATATACGCATATATACATCTATGGTTTTATCGTAATATTAAATTCTGTTCCATTATAATTATACTTTAATTTTGAATGATCATACTTCAGTCTCTCATTACTTTATTTAACTGTATACTACTTTTTTTATTTTATGATAATAATCAAATTGAATGTATAAGTTAATAATACAATAATATAAAAACAACACATTCCCCATTTAGCTTTGACAGTTTATATTATATTTATATTGCTTTACCAGACTATTTTGAGTAATTGATTCCACTATCATTTTCCTTATTTATTATTATATCTTTCAATTATTTATAATGTTTTATTATATTATTTTTTTATTTAAATATTTTATCTCGTCTGAAAAATTTTACTGATAAAGTTGTAATTATTTTATTATAATAATATATTAACGATTTTCCTTAGAATCATAAGACATATTTTAGAGAGTATATATTTCTTTATGTCATTTCCCATTAAAGTAAATTAATGAGGACAAGAAAATTTTTATATTGTTTTATAATAATTATTTATTCCCATTCATACGTATGTTATTCGTTATTTATATGTATTTTACGCTATTTTATACGTTTTATATTTTTTTAATTTCAAAAATTTCACTTTATTTATATTATTTTGTAATATTATTATATTTTACAACATCTGCTATTGCTTCGAATTCTGATATATTATTACAGTTCATTTTAGTATATTATATTATTTTTATTATTTATTATAATAATAAAACAATATAATAATTTCCTTAACAGGCAAATGCCCGGTGAGAATATTGCATATAATATAAAATTTTTATTGTGCACAAAACATGTTAATATATTCCATTTTTTTATTATTTCATACATTATTGTTATTAATTATATATTAAAGATTGATATTAAAGTGTATTATATTATACTTCTATGCCATTAAGAATAAAACTGGAAAAATCATTTCTCTTTTATTTTATTTAATTATTATTTTTATTATCATATTATAATATTTAATTCTATTTTTATTATTATATTTTATCAGTTGTTATGCATTTTTATTATCATCACAGTGCAATTCATTCCCGATTATTTAAGTTACATAATATTATAATTTATTAACCGGCATTTAATGGGGTTAAAAAGACAAAACGAATAAAAATAAATAAAAAATCAACGGACGACGTGAAATTCTAACGGTGGAAACGGAGAAATTATTCAATTATTTCTTTCTTCATTAAACGTGAAATCCCAAATAATAATTAATTAAATACCAATTAACGGAGGGTGAAGAAAAAGTCGATGCGGCTGCTCCTCCCCCATCCGGGGGTTGTTCTTCCCCCTCCAAAATCCTGCAATAAATCAACCCCTCAGCGACTAGAATCAATTCCCTAATTAAGTAATTTTCATTAAACAATTAATCAGTCCCGATTTCCTCATACCCTGTCGATATCCATTCGTTTATGTAGAAAAATATGTATAAGACAAACTGCACTTGGCTGGAGGGGGGAAGGGATATAAACCACCCCTTGGATGAATTAACTGGGGGGTGAAGGGGAGTCTCGGGAGAGAGAAGTCGCCGAGGAAAACATCAGTTTCCGGAAGTGACACAAAAACATCGCCGTTATTTCCGGTTTATTCACATCTAAGTCCGACTGTTGTTGAAATTAAATTTCGTTTGACAGAACAGGAAGTTGCGCGAGGCTCAGTGGCGTGTTTAGTCGATTCGCGGACGGCCACCTTCGCTGGAATCTCACCCCCTTCATCCCCCTCCGGGTGAAACTTCCCCAGAAACTAATCTTTTCACTTGAGGAGGAAAAATTCCCCTACAGTGAATTTTCTTCTGGGCGGAAACCCATTTGAAAGGGAAGGGGATGAAAATATCCGCGACCCACCACCGCCTTCTTGGATTACGGAGAGATCGGAAGGGGTTTCCGTTGGGGGTGGTTTTCACAGGTTCTGGGGTCGGGGGGAACAAAAAAGGGGAGGTCAATGAGAACCTCCCCGTTAATTTAAACCGAATTTTTTACAATTTTTCTTTTTCATTTTTGTTGGGTTTCGCCATTTTTATTCTTCTTTCGTTTAAATACAAAAATATAAGAGAAAATTAATACTATTAAACATTATAACAGAATACAACAACAGTAGGATTTTTTTTCGCTATCCGGCGTGAAGTTCATTTCCCGCACGATTTCGGCGAACATTTCGTTCACGTTCGTGCGCTGTTTGGCACTGGCTTCTATGAAGGGACATCCCCATTGCTGAGCGAGGCTGCTCCCCTCAGAGTGAGACACCTGGTGGGACAACAACAGAAAACCACAGAGTCAGTTGACATCGGGATCGTTTTGCTGTATTCCCAATCAAAATGGCCGAGGCTTTCAAGGGTTGTTCTGACCCCGTGCCGTAGTTTTTATTACATCTTTTATAATTTAAAATGAGGTCATTTTCCCTCCCGTTAATATTTTTTTTATCTAAAAAGAACATTATATTGATTTCCGTTTCCTTATTTAAAATAAAGGGCCAATTTGACTCCTACAATTTTTTTGTTTACTTAAAATTATGGACATTTTGAATTTTTATTATTAATATGAAGGGTCGCTTTGATTATCTCTTTTTCTTTTACTGAAAATGAGGGTCATTTGACTCCTTTTGTAATGAAAGAAATGACACCTTAATCAGTCCTCTGTGACGGGGGTTGAATCGGGGGATGAACACTCTGACCTTCGTAATATATCCTGACTGTAATTAATATATTATATAATAGTGCGTATTTAAAAGTGTATGAGTTCTTCCAAAGGAGGGTGGGGATTATTAATATTTTTTTAAAAGGGCGAATAAAAGAAAAATGCAAGCAACAATAAAACTTTAAACAAAAAAGTTTCCTCAAACTTCTCGAGGTCCCGGGGGGAGGGGCTCAAACAACCCCCGGTTTCCCGCTCCCCAATGAGAGAAACACTTTGGCTCGCTGCATTATTAAAAAAAAATCCCCCCCGGGGGGCCGCCATTTTCCTAATTCCCTTATCGATTGATTCGAGGAAGAGAAAGAGAAAACCGATTACACCTCGAGTGTTTAGACGAAGGGGCCCCGAGGGGACCCCCAAGAAATGAGTTGCGCAATCGGCCCCCTCGCAACAAGGGTGGAGCCATCCCCTTCTGGGGCGCCGAGGGGGCCACCCCCCACTCACTCACCTCTCTCTGATGCTCTAGGTCTACTTTATTGGCGACTAACAGTATGGGCACTCTCTCGGTGCCTTTCACCCTCGTTATGAGCTCCTTCATTGTCTTAATGTCCTGAAAGGTTTGGTGGTTGGTGAGACTATATACAACGACGAACCCCTGGCCGTTCTTGATGTAGAGGTCCCTCATGCTGGCGAACTGCTCCGTGCCTGGAAGAAGAGAGGCCGTGAGAGTGGGGAGGCGTGACGGCTCGGAATAAACAGCCCGATTCAACATGGTCCATTTACAGTGGCTAACGGTTTTGGCCGCGAACATGGCGGATTTTCGGTTGATCCCGTCAACGAGGATATATAAAAATAACTCCAAATGGAGTTATTTATGTAATAATCGTGGCTAATTTCATTGAGGGGGGGATTATTAAAGCAGCCCCCGCCCCCTCATTCTTTTTTTCTTTCAGGACGCAATCCTTGCAATGTAAAGATAAGTGGAAAGTGTGAACATCGATCGAAATCTGCGCCCTCCTGTTTGTATGGGGTCCCGTTTAGACGAGGTCGACAAATCGGGCTGTAGATATGAGTTCCATCGCGACACAACTTTTCCATTTTCCCGAAGGCCGATGCAGATTTCGCCCAAAAAACGAGAAAGATCAAAGATAACGATTATCGCGGTTTTAATGTCTGATGAAACCGACAGTGTGTGACGTCACGCGTCGCCATCTTTTTTGTTTTTCGGGGGTCGACTTCCGGCAAGGTGGCCCCGGGGGCACCTCCCGCCCACTCACGGCAGGAAAGAACCGCACGACCTGTCGTCCGGAGAAGAATCCAATCCGAAGTGGGCGTGACCACCCCGGAGGCAATGAAAGTAATCCGATGCTCGACGGGGGCAAAGGTCACCGCATTCAATATGGCACCTGCTCCGATTTGTCATTTCGAGTGTGAGTGAGCTGCTTCCGCCCCTGAGTTTCCGGAGCGCGTAATTAGCCCAAATTTAATTGCAATAATGAAACAACGCGCGCCGGCAATAACAACAACCTGTTTCCGTTCATTTTTTCGAAGAAAGTTGCAAAAAACATTCCCAGCATTGTTTCGAGAGAAAGGAGCCGAGGGGGGAAGGGCCTTAAGAAGGTCGTTCACGACGATACGCAATCAAACCGGCCACAATGGAAATTAGCCGTCAAAAGGGAGACGTGACTCTCCTCCGAGTGCATTTCCACCCCTTCGCCCCCATCTTCGACCTCCTCGACCCGCGGTTCCGTGCCTGGGTCATCTTCGGGCATCGCTTTCGCTGCTCCAGGTGGTGCGGAAGAGCGAGGAGGGACAGACAGACGTCTGTCAGATACTGTGGCGCCAGGAGAGGTGCCAATGGCTTGTTATTAATTGTTCGATGACCAACAAAGAGACGATCGGTAAACGCAGGCCATAAATAGTAACCCGTTTCAATGTCTCGCTATTGTTATTCTTTTCTTAAAATGGCAGAAAGAATGCAGATAAAGTGGACGACAACCCCCGCAGAAACAAAGAAACCCAACGAGTATTAACACGAGAGGATGGGTCATTTCGACTTTTGGTCGGTCGTGATCTGCACACGTCCACCCTGAAGCCTATCTCTCGTTTTTCCCTTAAATCAATAATAAGATCCCCCATCGAAGTATACATTTTTGAAAATTGACGTTTTAAGGGATGTTTTTGGATATGAATTCACACGGAGATATTTCATCTCTTTCCCCGAGAGAACCAAAATCCACACACCTGTACATTTTGTACACCCCTGCCCCACTGACATAACGATGTTTGCATCACCCGAGGGGACCACACTTTAATCAGGTGAAACCGCCCCGCTCAGGTGGCAAACGTCGTTCGAAATCGGTTGCAGGGAGATTAATGATCCCGACCGAATTGAAAAGAAGCCCCGAGCCCGGTCGGCATCCCCTCGTGCAACCCCTATTCGCTCGGGGGATGCGTCTGCCCCCATTCATTCAAAATCCCACCCCAGCTGTGGCGTTTCATCTGCTCTCGGAAGAATGATGAGTCACAAAGGAGGGTGGATCATCCCCCGACCTTTGGCAAGTCTTTTGGCCTTGCCAAACCGAGGGGTGACTAATGCCAACATGGCGATGAATCCGCGTAAATTCCGATGAAAAAATCTTCAATTGCCAAAAGAGGGGAAAACTTCTTCGTTTTCATCCCCCACCCCGGTTGACTTCTCAAATATTCTCCCAAGTTTTCTCGTTTCCTCCCGAAACGAAAACTCTTTGAGGAATCGAGAGCTTTGGCACGAGAACTTTTGTAATAGCCATAACAGTCATAACCTGAGTCATTTCGACCCCCTTTTCGTTCAATGGAACGCTTTAGTATTGACTCCGCTCTGATAAATCGAAGATGAGAGATAAATAGAATTGTATAAATTTCGCAAAAATATGATTAAACAATAAGGACACCGCAGGAAAATTTAACTGTAATTCAGGGGTTAAAAAACCCACTTTCTCCATTCTAATAAATTTTTTTATAAACTAAAAATTGTACTTTAAGAACAATTATGTCTTTCATAAATGTTGCAGTAAATACAATGGTAAAAATGACCTATCTTCGTAGTTTTGGTAAATCCCGTATAATTTGAGAAAGACATATTGACGTATAGTATTTATTATTCATAAAATATCAAAAATCGGGAAGCTTCAGATAAGTTCAGTTATAAATCCGGGGGTAATATTGACCCCGAGGTCCTTTGGTCTTTTACGACTGTCCTTTACGGCCAATTCCCGAAAAGGAGCATGTGAATGACCACCAGACATGGGCTCCTCTGCTTGGAGACTTGTGAGGCTCGCGCATGCGCTCACGTGGGGGCGCGAAAACCGCCCGCCCGCCATTAATTAGGCTATCGCCCGGAATGCCCGACAATTGTGAGGCCTTATAAGGCCGCCCGAAGAAGATGACTTCATGGCCGGGCCTAAATCCTTGATTGGAATTAATGAAAGCTCCGACGACGACGTCGGTCGCCGCATTCCGTCCGTCTGTCGGTGGGGGCGAGGGGCGCAAGGGCTGGGGGGGGTTCCCCGGGTGGTGCAGGGGGTGGCAAGGCTTGTCCGAGCGAAACTCACTCGGGAGATTAATTTCGGATTGAGGTGCGGATTGCGCGTGGGAGGGAACGAGTCAGGAAGTCACCTTCGGCGGGGATTCCAAGGTTTAGTGACTCCGACAAAAAGCTCGCCCCGAGGTATGGCCGTTGTCTCCTTCGAGGTCAGGACCGGAATGAGGGAACTTAAGACGCGTTTGATGATGGCGACGCAACCGACTGCTGTTACTGAGCCACTTAGTGGGGAGTTATAATTAACGATTCGTTCCTAGCAAGAGTAGTTAAAAACAAAGCATGCGTGCCATGAATCATTCGGAATTAATTTTTCCCTAACAGAAACATCCTGGGAGCGAGGAGAGATCGTCTGCCGCGATTGCACCGTTGCCCGCCTCCAGAAATTCTCTCCTGCTGCAGGCTCCCCATACAATGTATTTCACTTCCGTTCTCTCTTTGTGCTGGGCTCATACAACTGAAAAACCACGCATGAAATCATGACAGTACTAAAAGGACTCATTCTGACCCCTGGGCGACTTTGAAAAACGTTATTTTTCGTCTTTTGTGACTTTTAATATTTTTTTTTTTATGTAGTTTAAACTTCGTTTTCTTTCTTAGACAATGCACCATTGTATTATTCCATCGCATTAGTTAAAACACCTGCTTACTTTAAATGGCTAAAAATTGAATGAAATTTTGAGAGCGACTTTTTACTCCTCACTATTTGCAAAATAGGGGGAAAAAGGCAAAATAGGAGCAAAAGAAGAAAAATAAAGAAAAGAAAATAAAAGAATAAAAAGAGAAAAATGGTAGAAACGGAAAAAATCGAAGACAAAATTTTAGAAAATGCAGAAAAGAAAAAGGAAAAGGTAAGAAATAAAAAAGGAGAAGGATGGAAAAGAGTAAAAAGAGAAAAATAATAAAAAATGGAAAAAGAATCACAAAGTAAATATTGAGAAAAAAGAGGGAAAATAAAAAGGATAAAAAGAAGAGAAAGAGAAAGGTAATTTCCAAAAAACTAGGAAAAAGAGAAAAACAGTAGAAAATAAAATCATAACAAAATGTTAATTTAAAAAAGGAAAACAAAACGTGATGCAGAGGTCATTTTGACCCCTCCCGGCCGTTACAGCGCTAAACCACGGGGGCGGCACGGCCCGATCGCCCACAACCTACGACAATTAACCTGGTCGGCTCTCCCGGCGAGGTTAATGGTTTAATGACTGCCACGAAGGAAGGTACCTGGCCCCGGGGGAGGGCCCCTTTTGGGTCCGTCGCTGGGGATTGCGTAACGGTTGGCGGTGAGGCGCAATTTCTTCCGGGGCGATCACTCACCTGCCGTGTCGAGGATCTCGAGGACGCAGGGGGAGTTGTCCACCTCGATTTCCTTCCGGTAGAAGTCCTCGATGGTCGGGTCGTATTTCTCCATGAAGCAGCCGCTGACGAACTGAACGGTGAGGGCGCTTTTGCCGACCCCCCCGCTCCCCAAAACTACTACTTTGAATTCGCGCATTTTCTCTTCGGTCCTAATCTTTTGGTAACTACGTTTGACATTTAGAAAATGAAGCCGATCATTCTTTTCTCTCGCTTAATTATTATTAATTTTTTGCTTTTCTGTTCACCGCACGATGCCCGCGAGCAACTTTTTCACTTCTCATTGTTGACTTCGGTCGCCCGTCCATTCATTTCTTCTTTTGGTGGAACATTGTCGAAACACTGAAACAGAAAACACGTTCGAACATTAATGATCTCGTTCTGTCTGTCTCAAATCATTGCTAATAATAAATTTATTCATTTTTTATTTAAATAATTATTTATTTATCGTCTGCAAATGTTTTCTTCCCTAAATGTTACGTTTTCATTTAAATTTTTATCGGTGTAATATTATTTACTATGTTTTTATATATTTCAATTTTCATTTATAATTTTTGATAGTTTTATATAACGAATTAAATTGGTCACACTTATGATTGCCACAGAAATGAACAGAAGAAACAAGAAAAGTGCGACAAAGGGGAGAAGGATAAGTCAGGCGTCTCCTCGGGCGCAGACACCCACACCCGAATCACCCAAACAACCCCCAACTGTGTATATTTAACTTTATCTTATCATCATCCCTCTTGTGCATCGTCTGCTTCCTCCCTCGAAGAACTCATCTGTCTTCGGTCGAGTCAGATGGGGCGGATTCGCCCCATCTCAGGCAAGTCTTGGGCGCCGCCCTCTCCCCTTCACGGCCATTTCGAGGCAGAAGTTAGCGACACTCTCACACTCTCAAAAAAGCAAAACCGCTTCGTCTGCTTGTGAATTGTGGTCGAGATGGCTCATTGGTGAAGTCATCGTTATGATGACAGTGTTGCGAGCGAATGTGGAGGACCGGTTTTGGCCGAGAACGTCGAGATGAGCGAATTCACTTCACTCTTTTGTCCTTTCGTTTTCTTTTCTTTTATTCTCTTCCATAACTTTTTTCTTCACCCTTTTTGTATCTTTTTCAACATTTTTTCCTTCAATTTTTTATTATTTATTTATAATTTTTTCTTCAATTTTTTTTATCCTTTTTTAATCTTTTTTATTTGAATTTTTTGCTCAGCCTTTTTCTTCTATCTTTTCATCATATTTTTTATTATTTATATTTTACGATTTTCCTCCTTATTTTTTTCATATTTTTCCTTTTCCTTCAACTATTTCATTTTCCTCTCCTTTTATTCCAATCTCTTATGTATATAAACTGCCCTTGAGTCTCTTTCTTCTTCCTCGCTCCTGTCTCGAGAAAGCATACGATTACGATTTTCGGGAGCGAAGGCAGAAGTTCTTCCAGTGGAGGGGGCAGGAGGTGGCAGAGAAAAAATATAACAAAAGAAAAAGGAATGCACGGAGAGCAGATCCGTAAAAATATGTGAAAGCGGAAGATGCAAACAATGAAAACGGGCTTTGTGCTGAGTGAGCGTTTGACGTCACCCGGGCGGGTCATTCCTGGTCTGAGCGCCCAAATTGGAAGGATATGGTCCGATGAGGGAATTCGGACAAAACCTCGACCGAACAAAAGGTGAGAGGTGTGGGAAAGCGGAGGAGTATAAAGTAAGAATAAGGATTTAGGGGAGGCGAGGGGGCGGAGGGGAATCGGATTTTAATTGGCCGCTCAAAGACTCGCTTTGTCTTCGAGCTTCTATTAATTGATGTGTCGGAGCGGGTGCAAAACAAAAGGAAGCACTCGGTACTAGTCCCGGGGGCATTAGACAGAACTTACTGAGTCAGCGCTGACCTAATATGGCACATGAAGCGGAGAATGGCAACCAGTTCCGGGACATATCATCAGAAAGGGAGAAAACTTTCAAGATAAAAAGACTAAATTACGACTATCTAAAGTGGCCAAATTGAAAAGAGCACTAAGCGATACCGTTAAAGAAGGAAAAGGGTAAAGGAAAGATAGGGGTAAATGCTAAGAAACTAAAAAAGTTCTAAAAGGGATGAAATAAAAATCTGCGAGAAAGGTGAAAGACGATGGATAAAAGCTCAGAGAGAGTTAAAATCAAGAAGAAGAGAAAATCTGTCGGAGGTAGGTGGGATGAAATCCGAATAAGGGGGGAGGAAAATACTTTAAAAAGCTCAGAAGTGACAGTGAGGGGGTCAAAAACTTACAGTACATCGAAACAGGGAGACGGCATAGGGGGATGATCCAGACATCCCTTCAAGCCCGAAAAACGGATTTTCAAAAGCTTTAACTCAAAGCTCGAAAAAACAGCTTCCAAAGCAACTGTTTATCATTTCGTTAATTCGAGTGTTCGGATTTGTTTATTAAATAAATCTGTCGCCGCTTTTTTTCTCTGAGTTATGATTAGGGGAGGAGGGCAAAAGAGACGGCAAAGAGAAAAGACGGCGGAAAAAGGGATGGAAAAGGAAAAAATGACGATATCTGATGAGGGTGTAACATGAGAGAGATAAGGAGCGGAGCGGGGAGGGGGTGAAAAAGAAACACGGGGAGACATTTGTTTCCCCGAGCAGCAGGGGTGAGTCAAGAGGGGGGCGACCGGCCTAAGCGCAACTGCAAAGAAATCAAAAAAACCCGATTCGCCCGAAATCATAAACCGCATCCGTTTCCGTTTCTGTCAGAACTGGAAGGTTCTTGGAATGAACGAAATCGGTGATTCACACGCCAGCAGACGACTGATAACGATTTGAGGTCATCCACGCGTGCGTAATTTAAAAACGCTCAAGTGAAATCTGAAGGCTCACTCACCGGTGATCCTCAACGCATTCTGGACAGTTTGCGCACCCCTAGTTTGGATAAGGGCTGAACGTGACACTCAATTTTCCCTTATCTGTGTTTGGGGGGAGGGACAATGGGGGGCTGGAGAAAATGACTTTTATCCCCCGTTCTCTGTGCACTCCTCAATTATCCAATTTGGGTAATTTCCTGAATAATAAGAGCCTTTTTGGAAATTGTTATCAAAAGGAACTTATTGGGGTTCTCTGAGAGCTTTCGAATTGGTAAAGGCACTTCGCATGCACAACTTTTTCGGGGCAAAAGGAAAGAATTATTCCTTCATTCTCATTTTTTTTATGAAATTGGGATCGTCTTTAAAAAACGAAATCCCATGATTAGTGCTGGAACATTGAAATAGGGTCATTTTAACCCCCGATTTTCAACTTCTAGATATTTTCCTTTGGACATCATTTTCAAAATAATCAAATTTTATGAGACTTATCAATCCAAAGTCTTAGAACTTCAAAGAGGGTCAAAACGACATTCTACGTTCTTTTCGAAAAGGAGGTTTGAGTTAAGATGGGCGTAACATGAATCGGACGACACAAGCAAAACCTCCAAAGGGTAAAAGCCAAATCTTCTGGAAGACGAGGGAAAAAGCAGAAGACGAAAAACCCAGAGCACGCGGCGAGATTAAAACGAATTAATTTTTTACAGCTTTTCAAGTAGCAGAGCTTTCGAAAAGTTATCCCCCTTCGAACGCTTTTCGAATCTCCGATGCACGTCTCTGCACAGGGGAACAGCAAAAGTGCCCAAATAAATTAGCCAAGAACTTAAAAAGAACTTTCATTTTCCGAAAATGAGCAAAAGAACATTTCCAATTATATTTTTTTGTGGGGGGGGGGGGGGGAGGGGGCGGCTGAACATTTCAAAAATAAAAAAATAAGCAGAATTGGAAAAACTCCGGGGAGTGAGTGGGGCGAGAACTGCTTATTTAAAAAGTAATAAAAAAGTTTTTGCCTGGGAACACGGCCACGATGAACTTTTCCAACATCTTCGGGGCCAAACCTCTCAGAAAGGCACTGTCAGCCGCAGGTGAAAGGCCTGAGAGACACAACTGCCTTCTCGAACATCCCACAGGGCAAATTCCGAAAACCCAAAAAAGCAATAAACGCAAGCTTCAATTCCACAAACAACTCCGTTTAAACATTTTATATCTTCTGGAAAATTTTATCGAAGGTAAAAGGCGGTGGGGGGGAAAGATTAACAACTCCCGTTAGTGGGCCGGAGTTATGAGCTCTTGGTGGAAGTTTCCTCGGAAGGTCCTTCGAGGTCAAGTTGAAGGATGTGTCGGAGGGGATGAAGGAGGACGGAGGGCGGAGAAGGGTGGGTTGGGCTGCCAGCGCCGGGGAGTCAATCGCTCGACAGCGGAAAAGAAGGCTCTATCTGGATAAGGTTCACATTCACTGAGGTGCAGTCTTGATTTTTAAAGTTTTAAAATATAGCCGGCAAGAGGATCCTAAAATGGCTTCCTCAGGACGAAGATAAAAAACAGGGGGAGGGAGAGGAAAACAAAATGAAAGATAAAGAGAAAAAGAAAAGAAATAAATATAAAAAGATAGAGTCATAAAAAGAACGAAACAAAGATGGCAGAAGCAGAGGATCGGAAACATAGGAAGACAGTAACAAAGACAAGAGAGAGACAAATGCATCCCCATCTGCCCATCATGCGAACTCCAAATGGCCGGTGTTGGCACAACCGAAAGAAGTGTTGGCAGGGATAGGGAGATTGGCAAACTACGAAGGGAGGCTTTTCGAGGGAGACTGACAAGAATTTTCGAGTGGCAGTGAGGGGGTGAGGACCGCAACAAAGAATCTCAACCGGGTGTGTTTATTTATTTCGGTTTACACAAGCTTGATCGGTTACACATTAACAAGACGAGGAGGGGGTTCAAGAAGAAGAACGAGCCTGATGATTGAAGGCGAAGCCAATTCCGGGAGTGAAAACCAACCAATTTTTCACGGCGAAAGAACTCGTCGTGAACCCTGACCTCTCTCATGACCATCTTCACCCAGCCTCGGCCTCGACTTCCTCCCCGCGCCTTTCATCCCCGACACACGTTTATTTTTAACACAGCGGCCTCCGGGGCCCGTGAATCACCCCGATGGGGTCACTGCCCCTCTGTAGGTCGCCGGCCTTTTTCTTTTTAGGCTGCATGATCCTTCACCCAACCACCCACCCTTCGGACCCTCCCATTTCTGCAGTCTCCTATTGCCATTCGTCACACACGCAAAAAAGCAGACGTATATTTCTAGCGGTTATTACGAAAGCAGCCCATCCCTTGTGGCCCCCCTGGCCACGTGAGAAGGTGGGCGTTAGTAAGTCGGTCGTAAACACTTCTTACGCGAAGATTACGGTGAAAAGAAAGCGAGCGATTTGGGGTCGCCGTGCCCCCAATCAAACGACAATAAAATTATTTTATGTGAAGATTATTATACATATAAAGACTTTTGAGAAGAAAAGGAGAAAGTAATCCTACACTTACATACATATACGTACGGGCATGAGCCGTAAATTAGTAGTTTTCCTGATCTGTGAAAAGGGCAGGAACATTAAAACGCATAGTGCAATAGAATATTTGTTTATGGGCCAATAAAAAATTAATTATTGGGGGGCTCAAGTGAAGAAGGTTAATGATTTAAACTTGATTTCCTCTCCCCCCAACACCAAATACCTGTATTTTTATTGGCCCAATTCTTAGATAAGATTTGGGCAAAGTGCTCTTGTCTGTTATAGTGAATGCGACGCTGTGGAGAAGGCAGAGGGGTCCCTCGAATTGTAAAACCCTGGAGGGAGACGATGGCCCCCAAATTTTCAATTCCCATCGATGTGTCTTCGAACCATTACAATTTTGATTTTATCTGTTCCTTGTAAAAAGGCGACTGTTCTAATTCAGTAATGGAAGGACCGCACTTTCGGATATAAAGTTCAGCCATTTCCTCTCGCCCCCGACCTTTCCCATGTCAGGTAAAATTGGAAAATATGAAAATGAAAACCTGGAATTTCACGTTATGAAAAGCGGATGATTAAATAAACATTGAGCAGATAACAAAACCATCAAATATTTACAGAAGAAGCATTTTTCTCCAAATGGGACAGATCGATGTGCGTGTATCGGTTCACCGACATGTCGGCCGCCCTCCAAAAGGCTTCTGCGAACTTTCGAGCCTTACGGAAAAGGCCTTTCCCGAGTAAACCTTGTTTGGACTACTTCGCTTCGCTTCCGAGGAAACGCGAATCACGCCAATTACTCATCTTTCATACCTGCGGAGTGTTGGAATTGCAATTCCTGCGAAGGCCACACTCTGCCCTCATGTCTGCCTTCCTTACACGCGTAAACAAATACGAACTCAACAAAAGCCCGGTCTTTTAACTCTCCCCTTAAAGCGTCAATTGCAGTCACTCCGCCTTCGTCTCGACCAACACTCCCTTTGTGAATTCTAAGTGCGGACATCTTGTGCTCTTCACGCAATTTCATCCACCATTTGCCGGATGTCAATTTCCCTTCTCGCCATATTTTGCACGACCTATGCCTCACCCACCCTTTTTGCAGCAATACTCAGGTTCTAAAGTTGCCAACAGCCGTGATCTTTACCGCTTTACAATTTGATGGCCAATGTGATTACATTTTATGCCCATTGAAAGTCAACCACTTTAAGATAACAAAAGTGAATCTAATATTTAGAGGATCTCAATTATTAAAATAAAAATACAAATGATAAATGGCAAATTTATTTATAAAATACTGTATATCTTATATGCAATATGGAGCTTTGTCTATACAATTACATTGAGCTGTATTATTTTGTAATTTTTTTTGATAAAAAAAAATCAAACAAATATATAAATTGTTATAAATTTTAAACTTACACCTCAGAATTTATTTATATTTTACATTTGCATTTAATTATTTACAGTAGCGCTCAAAAGTATTTTGACAATACAAAATGCTTCCTTTTCCACCCATAAGAGTTACTGACAAAATGAAATTTCATTAAAAGGCTTTACAACATTTATAAATATAATATTAAATAAATAACAGAAGAAACAAAGAGTTTAAATATTCTATTATTGATATCTAATAATAATAGAACTAAGTAAAAGTTTTAAAGAAAAAGCAGAAGATTAAGAATAATATTATGTATAGTATATTTTGTTATTGTAATGTAAGGGGAACAAATAAATTAAACATAGTATTCATAACTAAATAATACAATGGTAAATAATATTACAGAGCATAATAGAGTAAAATATGTATAAAATAATAAAAGAGTTTATCTTTAAAATATACGAAAAAGTAACAGTTGAATTATACTAAAGGAACTAAAAGTATAAGAATGTTTTACATATTTTGTTATTTTAATGCAACAAATATATTATTAATAGTATTGATAACTACAATAAATAATACAATGTAATAAAATCTCATGGTAAAATATTTAACTAAGCAACTATAAAACTTTTGTATTGTCAAAATACTTTTGAGTGCTACTGTATATTTATTTATTATAATATATCATAATATACTGTTTTGCTATTTTTTTTAACACATGAGATTATATTTCTAATAATATATTAGTACTCTATCTTTATAATTTTGGTATTGTAATAATTAAATGTTTTGAAAGAAGTAATTATTCACAGATATAATAATTACAAACTCTGATCTCCATTAATTTCTCATTTATCATGGACACTTTTAAGCAGTAGAAGAATTTCAGTGTTACCAACCCTGAAATAACAGCAGAGGGTAGAAGTTTTTAAAATAAAAAAGCAATCAAAAGTGGGAAAGAAACAAAGGAGAAACTCATTTGCATGTCACAGCTAATGCAAAATAAAACAATTTGTTTTATTCTGGAACTGAAGCAGAAGATAATTAAAGTGGTGGATGAAATGGCACTGATAAATTCCAGTTTCAAACTTTCAGTTATAATTATCCATCCCTTAAGTTCATACCAAAGAATAACACATCACAATGTTCAGAACCACAACAGTTTATTGCACCACTTTTAACACACACAATCCGGCACTGACAATTAATTCGGGGATTAATCCCACACCTGCCAAAGGAAAACTTGTGCTTCCTAACAACATTCAGGGACACCTGCTGTCTCAGTTTAAAATTAAAAAATTTCTCAACTCATGCAAACAACATGATGAAGATGTAAAACCTCAATTGGATCAGCTTCTATGGAAGAAATGGCCTAACATAATGACTGAGCTCAGGCATCAATGCCCCTGGATGAAGTAACAATAAATCACAATCCCATTATGCAGCACTTGTTCTCAAAGTGAATCAAACACTCCACCCTCACAATCAGCCTCTAGGCCACATAAAATCATCTGATTCCACACCCAATGCCTGTGTTCAGGCAAACACTCGAAAAAAATCAAAACCGCCCTATTAAATTTTTATTTCATTTCAAAAAAAAATGAAAATAAAAACAAAAGTTTGCTTGGCAAATGGTCAAAGTTTCTAACTATAAACATGCTGTCAAATCATTGCTTTTATTAAATAATTTGAAAAGACGAGGATTCCTTTCGAAATTCCTCCCTTTTGGACATTTTTGCAAACCTCGCGAGAAAATGAAAATTTAGGTGAAGGCTTCCTTACCTGTCATGATATGTGTGAACGGCCGAAAAGAGGCAAGTAAATGGAAAAAAAATCCAACGTGAGGCCACCGATTTCGATTCTACTTTGTTTAGGCCCTCAGAATTGAAAAGTAACAGAAACCAACAAAAGTAAAAAAATTAGGTTCTTTTTAAGAAATCATCAACGAGAGCAACCACATTTCGCTTATTTAAGTTTCCTCGTCACCTATAATTAAATTCATTACTCATTATTAATCCGAACTACTCCTCTGGGAAGTGGAGAAACAATCCGAGTAAGAACAAAAATCTGATAACGAATTATTATTCACTCCGGAAAAAAATTTAACCGACGCGGATTATGATTAAGTAGAAAAATTGAAAATGGTGAATATAAAAATTTGCATTAATATTAATTCGGTGAATTTACAGTAACTCGTTGAGAATATTCCGAAATCGTTTAATAACCGCTCACCGACACCGCACTCGAACGAAAATAAATAAACCCAGACGTGATCGGTTTAAAACAAAAATAAAAAAAAATAAAAATGTCTGTGCAACTGTACTAATCCCTAAGAGACTTCTTTGTGTCGGCCATTTTGAAAATAAGTTCTCATCGCGAGGTGTGACGTCTGGTGGCGACACTGTAAACTAATCTCAAAGGAGAAATCTCAGAGTTTCATTTTTTAAAAATGGCGCGCTTAAATTCTGAATTCTTCTATGAAAGTTACAAAAATTATTTACTTTTTCTCTAAAACATCCAAAATTCTTCGTCAAAAACCACTTAACTTAAATCACTTGGAGTTCTATTTCGTGTCGCTGGAATCTTTTTTCACTCGATTTCCGCTCTACAAAACTGTTTTTCTTTGGTCATCGACTTTTGCTCTGTGCGATCCTGAAGTTACCGAACTGAAAATAATCCTCATGTAATACTATCGAAAAAGATGGAACAATTAACATTATTTTGAAATATATTAAAATAATTACAAAAAACATAAAAAATTAAATGCCTGCTATGCATAAGTGTGATAAAGTTATTAAAAATATGAATAATAAATAATGAATATATTTAGGGGAATTCAGCTCCCCACAAAAGTATAAATAAAACACCTAAAAGTTATACATCAGAGTGTGAATAAATATACACAGAGTATACACAGAGTGTGTATATAAAAAAAATTATCAACATGAAAAATATATATAATACGCAATAAATATAATAAAAATGAGCACGGCTCATAAAAATGAATATGTCAGAATAATTACGTAAATAATGATAAAATACAATAGCTGAATATTAAAGATATTCCTTTGTCTGGATTCTAAATGTTGTAAAAAATCTAAATGAAATTTAAGAAAACTGTGTACAAGCTATTACCTATTTTGAAAAAGGAAAGTGTAAAAAAAAGACGATTTGCATTACAGAAAAAGCTGAGGCTTATGAAAGAGGGCACAGAGGATTGAATCTGCACAGTAGGCGTACAGTGAAACCAATTTTGGTGTTATCGAAAGTAAGCCGATAAAAATATAATGCCTCCTATAAAGAGACGAATCAGAGGTTTTCCACCAACGTTTGTGACTTGAATGGCATCGCAAGTCTTATGCAGATTCAAAAGGAAAAGTCTGCGAGATGATCCCTTCGAAAGGATAATAAAAGAGCTGAGCGAAGTGGAAGTGAAAGTTAACTTGAGAGTTCGCTGAGGAAACAGAATCGAATTTTCTTTTGTAAGCAGTAAGAGTTCTGCGGAGCATTAATATTTTTTGAATTCGTTTTTAATTCCAAAAGCGCCTTAAAAATTTCTTTACACTTAAACTTTTCGTTTATGAATCGCGTGAAGCCTATTCGTTTCTTTACAGGCGCAGATTTAAATTTGGAAATAAAAATGGCCGATGAACTGCGCAATTAAACGTTTCAAATCGGTTTGATTAATTAAAAGCCGAATTCGAGATTTACAGAAAACGAGCGTTGAGATAAAAAAGGAAAACCAACAACGATTCATTCATAACTTTCTTGATCAAATGAAAGATTCCTTTGTTTGTATTTAACCGTTACGGTTGCCATGACAAAAGGTTTTGTTTTCGTTTTATAGTCGAGGCTTTCTAAATCCGTTGTGTTCGCGTACTGGTACAATATACTTCAGTTTGACTTTGGATTTAAACATCTTTGTTATCGGGATGCGTCAGCCATTTCATCTTCTGCGAAAACTCGGGAAAATGCAAATTCGCTCGGTCCGCCATTTTGGCTTTCAAACTGTATTAGGCTCGAAAACAAACACAATAAGTAATTATTATGAAATATATTTTTATTCAATTTCTTTACAATTTTCTAATCAATCGAATATTTATTTTATAAGCGTAAAATTGTGCCCTAAATTCCATTTTCATTTATTTAAATATTTATTTGTGGTAAATATAAAATTATTTTACTCAATAAATAAATTCAATCGTTATTTATATGTATATTTGTAAAATATGTCTCGTCCGGCGACGTCTCTTAAAATTTTACAATAAATAACATGTCAAATAAAATTAACACGATATTAATAAATTAAAACAAAAGGCAACTTAATTATCATTATTTTAATTATTTACTTTCGAATTCAACGAAACTTTTCAAGAGGAAGACTTTTAAAAGAAAAAAATAAAACTAGGGTTTCGGGTGGTCGTTACAACGTGGATTTATTTGGGGCCCACAGGGCCCCTCGGACAACACCCACCAGGGCCCTTTCACTCTTCAAGGGCTCCCATTGGATGTTGAACTGATCAACAGCATACAGAGCGCTCATTAATACACAAAACTCAACGCTTTTCCCGCTTTTATTGGCGGTCATTTCCTGTTTTCTTCTCTTCGATTACCGCGCGCAAAAAAAGAAAACCATAGATGAAAAACACCAGAAGGTTATTTTGACCCCTGCAGTCGTTTTATCAGTTGATACATGGCCAAAAAGCAAAAAGGACTTTAACACTGGAATATCTAAATGACGAATGCAGTCATTCTATGGAGATGGGTTCATTAAAAAATGGCCATAGTGAAGATTTTTTGAATCTAAAATAGTGGTCAATTTGACCCTCGTCACGGTTCTATTAAAATAATTTTAAATAAAACTGTATCACACTTGATTTTAAGCTGGTAACTAGAACGGCGAAAATTCTGGTTTTATTAGGAAGGTCATTTTGACCCCTCCTATATATGTAAACAATGGGTTTAATCGGCCTTTCAAAATTGAATTGTCATATATAATGAGAATATAGCATTAAGACAGCGAATATTTGTATCTAAAACGAGGGGTCATTATGACCATCGAGGCGCCATAGTGAGTTTATACTGATTGAATGAAATGAGGCTAGAGAAAAAATTAAACCTCAGGGGTCAAAATAACCCGAACCTTCCAGTGTTCATATTGTCAAGCCTTTTTTCAGCTTACCAATGACCCTTCCCTCATTCGCACATTCATTAATAAATGATAATTGTTTTTCCCCCGAACAAACGGGAAAGGTGTTTGCTTTGGTGTCCATTGTTGTATTTCCTCGGGGCGTCCAACCGCAACCGGAAGTCATCAGTTCCTTTGGTCCGGGTCGGGGCGCAGGAGGGCCGAATCGGGCCAGTCCGGGGGCGGTTCCTGCAGGTCCGTGACGGAGTTCCCCCTGGATGTGGGGGTGACGATGATCTGCGTGCCTGCGGCGCGGGTGAGGAGGAGGGGCCCGTGGGGTCCCACGTCGGGTTTCCTCACTTCCAGTTTTTCCATTTCCGGTTTCCTTTTGGAGTCTTCCGCGAGGAAATACTCTAAAAGGAGAGAGATCGGGTTAGAAGGGCGAACTGAAACGTTTCGTTTTGTACAGCAAGCGGAGACGACAATTAAGAAAGAAAAAAAAAGAGAGAGAGAAAGAAGAGAGAAAGAAGACAGAGAGAGAGTGAGAGAGAGAGAGAGAGGTGGGGGTGTGACATTCTCCTACTTTTGTGACTCATTCTTATTCATTAGAACTCAAATAAGTTTAACATCAGAACGGCCAAAAGGGGTCAAAATGGCCTCTGTATTTTTTCCCCTTATTTTCACTTATATGTGTTTCCAGAGTAGATAAAATGCACATAAATTACATAATATAATAAATTCACAGATTAACACATTTTTTATATTTTTCCCATTTTATTTTTTATTTTTCATTCTTCCTTTTTTTCTATACTCTTCCACTTCTTTATTTTTTCTTCTTCCTTGTTTCTTTTTTCCTTTTTCCTCTTTCAACCCATTTTTTCTTTTTTATATTTCTCCTCCTTTTCACGCTCTTCCCTTTTTTCAATTTTCTTTATTTCCATACTTTATTTTTCATTTCTCCTTTTGTTTCTTTTTGCTTTTTCAATTTTTGTTCATTTTTATTTTTCGTTGTTTCAATAATACATATAAAAATACTAAAAGCCATAAAACATCTTTTTAAAAAGGAGGTCAGAAGTATACTAAAGTCAACCGAGGGGTCAAAATGACCTCTCTGGCCGTTATATTGTTAAACATGTAAAATAAGAAAACGGTTGGGCACAGACTCTTTCAAAAAGGATTATTTTCAAACAGTGTGGAGGAATGAAAAAAAAGATAAAAAAGAAAAATGTATTGAAGACGTTCTGATGGCCGGAAAGCCAACTTCGGAGGGAGGAGCAGGCGGCAAAGGACGACAAAGGAAACAGAGACAACAACTGACAACGCGCCTACGTTCACACACGTGCAACATCGAACTGTGCGCCATCAATCAAAATCAAAGGTTAAGTCAATCAAAGTGTTTCAACAAATAATCTCAAATGCAAACGAACAGAAACGAACAGAACACCGCGCAACCTTTCATCAGAACACAGAGGAGACACAGACGCTTAGTTACACTAAGCCCAAGCGACTCACAATCTAATGGATTAACATATAAGTGGCGTCAAAGACTCGTGGAAGATGAGCAATTTGTGTACGAAGCTGAAAAATAACACAACCCCATGTGAGAGCGCCTCGAGAGGGCGAGGGCGCGGCGAGAGTGTCGCCCGCAGCCGAGACCTCACTTACCGGAGCTGTCGTTGGTCGCACTCTCGGGGTCGTTGTCTATGGCGAGGACGGTCTGGGCGCAGCTGCTGTTGGCTGTCGGCACCACAATGACGACGTCGCGTGGGGCCTCGCGGGGGACCTCGCGGGGGGCGGTGTCCTCCGTCGGGGTGGAGTTCCCGCTTTGGGATGGAAACGAACTGTGAGGTGAGAGAGCGATGGAGGGGTGCGGGGGCGGGAGGGGCGAGGACATACCTGAGGGTGACTCTCTTCTTCATCTGGTGCGGTTCGCCCGTTCCTTTGGGCGGCGTCCTTTGCTCGAGGAATTGCTTCGTCGTCGGAGTGTTTGGTTCGGAGCTCATTTTCTCGATGAGGATGGGCTTCGGCAGGAGCTGGGGGTTGAGAGGCAGGGCCGGGACGTGGGGATGATGAGCCACTTCTGCATCTGAAACAACAACCGGAGAAGAGTCAAAGTTGAACAACGAAGAAGGAACGAATGCAATGTAGGAAAAATTTACAGAAAGGGAAAGAAAAAATAAGAAAAACACTGAGAGAAAGAAAGAAAGCTATAAGTAGAAAAATTATTACATCTATTCTCATGTTCATTCTAATCTATTCTGTCTATTTCGATGTCTTTTTAATTCTTCTGTTTATTCCATCTATTCTAATCTTCATTTCAGTTTAATCTGTCTGTTCTGATTTCGGCTTAATTCATTGTATCTTCTATTTTAATGTGTTTTCAGGATTATAGTCTGTTCTGTCTATTCGGGACACACCTGCGATCTGGCCCTGGGGCTCACTGTTGAGCGGAATGGTGAGTATCCGTTTCCGGTCCTCCATGTACAGCTCCATGAGCTGGTCGAGCTTCGTCTCTATGTCGTCCACCTGGCGCTCTATCTTGACCACCCTCGAGGCCAGGCTGATCTTGCTCGCGTAGACGTCCTTCGCCTTGGAGCCCTGCTTGCCCAGGATCTGGTCCAGCCTGCAACGGGAGGGGGCGATGAGCTGTCGGCGCTGTCGGCTGCGGCCCGACCCGCGGCACCCACCTGTACTGGAGGTTTCTGGTTCTGTTCAGGAGGTCAGCGTGACCTGAGGAGTATTGCTCCATGACGTCTTTCACGTCGTAGGGCTTCAACGCTTCCCTGAACTTCCTTCTGGCCACGAAGTATTTTAACTGCTCCCCGACGGACCCCCAGTCCGAATCAAACATCAAAGCAAGCAACAAACAGAGAAAACAAAATACAGAACACTTAGTGGCTGTCGCTGTGGTCGTTAGGGGAGGAGGTGCCTTCAAACGGTTAGTTGAGCACACTCTGTCACTCGCGTTAGGGGTTAGAAGGGTAGAAGTGGAGCGAGAGGGGGTGGGAAACGTGGGAAACAGAGGCAGTGGTGACCAAATAAGGGAGGAAGTAGAGGGTGGCGAAGGAAGGTGTGAAAGTTTTAAGGATAACAAAAGAAGGCAGTCAGAGATAAAAACTTTATGGGGCCTCTGTAAGGCAAAGGACGAACAACGAATGGCAAAGGAAACAAAAAATTATTTTCAAATGCAAAGGAAAAATTTCTGAATGACAAAGGAAGTGTTATAAAGATTTATGGATGAGAAAGGAAGCAGTGAAACGTTTCCTGAGTGGATGCAAAAGACGTTCGCAAGTGGATAAGACGTTAATGAGCAAACGATAATCAATTAGCGGGGGCTGTTAATTGCAGGGTTTGTCATCGGAGGGCGCGACTTAACTTATTTGAACGTCTTTCACCCTTCCAAGCAAATCAGCGTGCCCCGCTGAATACTGCTCCATCACGTCCGTCACGTCATACGGCTTTAACGCCTCCTTGAACTTTCGTCTCGCCACGTAAAACTTTATCTGGAACACACCGCGGCCATGTAGCTCCCTTCGCCCCTCTATCGCCACCCAAACGCGCTTCTCTCACATCGGGGGGAGGGGACCTCGGAAACTGCCGGCCCGCTGTCGCCGGCAGCGCTACTTACTTTCCTAATGGCCCTTATTGCTCCCTTGTGCTGATTGGTGAGCTGGATGTACCTGGGCTCGTCGTCCTCATCTGAAAAGAGCGAAGGCGAGATTAGAAGGGGGCGAGTGGGGGCGGGGGCGCCGTGAAACTCCAAAACTTCAACTGAAAGTCAAACGTATGTACAGAGTGGAGTCGGAATAGAATAGAAAGCCGAAAATAAGGTCACTCGGGGTTTCGTGTCTTCTCTTGCGGCTGTGAATGGGCGCGAGTGAGATAATGAGCGAGTCGTCTAATTAGTTTTTAATTAAGTAATGGAGGCGCAGTTCCCGGATTGTGATTTGACGTGACATCCAGCGGACGTTTTCCGATGGGAACCCTACACTGATTTTATGCCTACAGAAAAAAAGTACAGATTCACACAAAGTCCGGAGAGGCCATTAATTTCGATATTATATTTACAATAATTCGATAATATAAAATTATAATTATAAATTTCTATTTGTTCCGTTACTTTCTTCTATTTATTTATTCAATTAATTCTTGTAAATAATATAAAATATTATAATTTCAATAATTTTAAAATATTTATTTATATAATAAATATAATGAAAAAATTATAAAAAATTGAAAATTTAGAGAAAAAGATGAAACTAATTAATAAAAACTACAGAAATATAATTAAGTATTGTGGTCAGCGATTGTTTAAATTCATAAACCGAAACTATGTCCGATTTCAAAAGATATACTGTACAAAGGTTCTATCAGTTGCTACAGCCGTAATGTATATATATATAATATAACCTCTAAAAGCATAGTTTAAAAGCAGTGTTAATAATCAAAAATGAAGAATAAATAAATGAAATGGCACTCTCATTCGTCATTACTCGAAAACTGTGAGCATTTCCTGTCGACCCGGGAAACTCCTGTCGCTTGAGCAGCGGCCTGGCCAGGGACATGCAATTCGGAGGGCGCCAGCAAAAGAGCTCTGTTAGTAAGCACAAGTGAAAACCAAAAAGAAAAAGCTCGTCTATGGCCGCTGGCGAGTCTCTTACTTCCGTCCGGGGGCTCATCTTCCGGGAGAGGGCTGAGTAAGTTGGGGAGTTTCTTCTTACGCGCCCGATTCTTTGTCCACTCCACCATTGCTAAAGCAAAAATGAGAAAATTTGCCTCTGAATTTTTTTCATTGAGCTGCCTTCGGACCTTTCCACTGAGACAGGGAAGGGAGAGCCAGTTGCCGACATTCAGCAACGACCACGGGAACCAGAAAGTCACTGTATGTGTCACGACGTCCTTGAGAAACACAGTTGTTCCAATGCCGTTTCCTGAATACCAAAAATGTCCTCCCGCGAAGGAAGGCGTCCTGAACCCCCCCAAAGGCCCCCCGAAGCGTTCCGAGGTGTGATGGACTTAATTGCGATCGCGTGACTGTGGAAAAGCGAGAAGATCCGCCAAGCGAGAAGGCTGTGGGTATATAACGGGCGGTGGGGGCGCCCGCGGGCGAGACGATAGAAACCTGCAGGATGGATGTCAGCTACATGATCCTCGTGCTGTCTTTGCTGGTGGCGGCGAATGCCCTGACGGAGGAACAGGCGAAGAAGTCGGAGGAGTGGGCGAGCAAGTTCGAGGAGATGAAGCACTGTCTGGAGCAGGAGAACGTGACGGAAGGTAAGGGGGCGGAAGGGGAGGTGTGGAGGGGTGTGGAGGGCAGGAAGTGATGGTGGTGAACGTTTCAGACGAAATGAGGGCTTTCCTGTTCGAGGGGAAGAGCGAAGATAACAACGAGGCGCTGAAGAAGACGGTCTTCTGCTTCGTAAAGAGGATCAACTTCGTGAGTAGATTGTTTTATTTTTTTCGGACCTCAGGTTTAGGACAAATAGGTATAACTACTTCTTTCTCTGTATTATACATTATCTTCTGTAGTTTCACTATCCTTGATTCTGAAAACTGCTATTATTGATATAATCACTGATACATAAAAGAACATTCAAGGACATAATCGAAAGACAAGTCAAATGTGAAAAAAAAGAAATTTGGAATGAGAAACAATATTTATAAATATGGAGGTATTCGCACGTGAACATTACAAGAGGGAAAAAACATGCCGACCACAAAGGCAGAAAAGAAAACAAAAGATGCAAGTTGTGGAGAACAAGTGGGGCGTTTGAGGAAAAGCAGATATTAAAGAAAGAATGTCCGGGAATCGCGTGCGGACGGACGTAAATAATCGAGATAAAAGGCACGGCAACAAGGAGCAGCAGCTCTCACACTGTTCCTCTTTCAGTTCGACGGAATCTCCTGGAACACAGAAGTGATCGACCGCTCCGAGAAGAACAACCCTCAGATACTAAAGCTGATAAATGAGTGTCTGGAGAAGGACGACTTCACATTGGCCGCCCACGAGAGGGCCTATCAGGTGCAGAAGTGCATCCTCGAGAGGGGAGGCCTCGAGTGAGGAACAAAATAAATGCTGACGGTTACTCTGTTGATTTTATTTCGCTTTACCTTTCTTGTGATGACTGGTGGGGAAAGAGAGAGAGAGAGAGAGAGAGAGGGAGGGAGGGGGATGAAAGTCATTCGGCACTCACCGTCTGAGTTCTTCTTGGAAAGAGCAGTTTCAGCGACGGAGTCTTCGCTGTGGCTGCCGTTGAGAGTTTGAACAGTTCCTGCAGCACCTACAAAGTCAAAACAACTCTGTTGTATAATTCTCAAATGCAGCAGAGTCAGCTGTAGTCATGAGACGGTTTACCTTTATTTATTTATATAGTTCTCATGCCAAAAACGAAAGGTTAACAAAAGGGAAAATGGCGAGAAAAAATAGAGAAAAGGGGAGAAAAATAAAAAAGAAATAAAAAGTTAAGAAAAAAGAAGAAGAGGAAAGAAAAGAAAAAAGATATCCACTCTGTGCTAACCCATAACCCATAGGCACAAACCACCCATGATCCCACAACCTACCCAGGTTGTCCGAAGAGGCCCTGACGTCCCCTGAATTCCTGGTGAGGCCCGCTCCCTTGGCGAGAGGGCTGTGGAAGGACGTGCTCTTGTGTCTCCTGATGGTGGGGAGCCTCGAGACGAAGGAAGCATTGTGTTTGAAACTGGAAGAAACCATCCTGGAAGACAAAGCCTTCGTGAGGGGTGTTGTCCTTCGGGTGGGCGGGAGGGTGTGAGCAGAGCCCCGAACTAACTAAAGCTACTTTATTTCTACTTGTGAACGGTCTACGAAGCAACCGGAGTTCTTTCTAAAGAAAGAGCGGTTTACTCTACAGAAGTGCAAGCGAAGGAAAAAGTTATCTGGTTAGGCGGGGAATGCGGAGAAGTCTTCTGCTCGAGAGGTTTTTCCTAGGCGGGTTGCCGGGGGAAAATCATGCGGAAACACAAAGGAAGGAAAATAACTTACAAAGAAGAGCTCGTAGGCTGAATCCTATCGAGAAATGTCTTCTCGGGGTCACCAGACGGTTTCCTAACAGAGCGAAAAATAGAAGAGATAAAGGAGAAAGAAAACACACGTTGAGAACAACCGCCATTGTCACTGCTGCCAACCGCGCTCGTTCAAAAGCACAAGGATTTTCTCATTAACGGCCGAAGGAGCCATTTTGAAATTGATGAAAGCTTTCCATGTTTTTCATTAAACATTTGATATTCCATTGCGTACTTCAACTTTCTCCTTTTATTTATTCTTAATTTTTATAATACGTTATTTTTTATTGCTTTTTATTTCTTAAATGATTTTGTTTTTTCATTTTTTATTATTTTACGACTTTTTATATTTATTTTTTTATTACTTCATTACTTTTTACTTTCCTTTTTATTTTCATTAATGTTTAATTTTTTTATAATTTGTATTTTTATTATTGTGTATATAATAATAGTAATAATAATATAATATAATGAACCTCCATTGGAGGTGTTCTCTTATAAATACAAATAAGCAATAATTACAATATGATTTTAATAAAGTATGATTGGGGCTGAGTAGATAAAATTTATCTGCTCTCAGGTAAATGCCGGAATAATTACGAATAGTAATTTGCGACGAATAAGAACATACTATACAAAACAAAACAATATAAAATAAAATTAGGCATAATACAAAAATAAAATCGTGTAAAATAAAATTAAAAAAAAAGTAAATAAAAATAAATTAACAGAGTAACATTTAATGGGGATTTATTTATAATATAAAAGTACGCATAATAATAAAACAAACCTATTTATAGTAATAAAGTATATAGTAATATAGTATAACAAACTGTGTAAGTAATGGACACTAAAATAATAAATAATAAATAAAATAATTATTTTTATTTATTATTTCATTTTTGAACTTTTCAGTTTCTTTCTTTTTTATTTTTTATATTATATATTTATTATTTGTATTTTTTACTGTTTTACTTCTCATTTTTCCATCAATTTTTTTGGTTTTTTTCTGTTTCAAAGTTTTGCTTTTTTCTGAGATTTGAAACTGCCCTTTTTCTCCGACAAAATACGTTAAAATCACTGCTCGCGTTTGAAAATGTTTTATGTCATTTTCTCAATTTTTCCTATTCATGAAAAATAAAAAAAGGAAAAACCGGCTATGAAGAGAAGTGGGCGCGAGAGAAAAAAGAGGATTAAAGCCAGTTGGGAAAGAGAATTCAAAAAAAAAAAAAAAGATGAAATGCGGAAAAAAGAGAAAATGTGATCAAATTATTACAAAAGTGTATGAGCCGAACGGTTGCGTCATTTCCAATAGGAGTCAGGATACAAAAAGAAAAAATGATTGAGCGGTCATTTTGACCCCTTCGGCCGTTCACTTACTACAATCATTCCCGATGAATATTCGAAACGAAGGGAAGATGCTAAAAGTATTTTCCCCGTGGGAGAAACGCCCCCGCACTGAGGGGACACGATTTCCTCCCTTCCTTCCGACACGGGCTTACAAAGGGGTGAGGATTCATAAAGGATTGGGGGGGCAGAGGGGGGACGAAGATAAAACACAGGGGTGACTCTCAAAGGGGATGAAACGGGGAGTCAGATGTCGCCGCAATCCGACTCGACTGTTTCTTTCCTATTTCCCGACCAACTTGTGCTTTTCTTAAACGTCGATAACATCCACAGGAAATCCATAAATTACAACGCATTATGAAGACAAATGAGGTGTGGATCCGTAAATCAAGAAGTAATTTTTTCCCTGGGAATCCCATCCCCACTTGAAATAATTGTGCCAACCTTGCGCTGTTTATGCCCCCCTCCCCCAACTACATCAACCCCTTTTTACTTACGATGGCGGACTAGGAAGCGGAATCTGGTGAATTTTCCAGGTGGCCACGCTGAGGGAGTGCTCGTCGGCGGCGTAGCACCGCCAGAGACACTGTATGAGGGTGGCCGCGGGCTGGCGGCGCCTGATCATGTGCTTCTGACGCTGCTGCTGCTGGACTTTGAGCGCGAAGCCGCTGCCCAGGATGCCCTGGAAGGGGAAGGCGGTGAGAAGGGGGTGAGAGGGGTCGTTCGGGGGCGGGGGGAAGGGCGGCACTCACCGCTGGCAGCGCGAAGAAACTAATTCCTAATAATGCACAGAAACTGGCGATGAGTTTCCCCTGCCAGGTGGCGGGGACGGTGTCTCCGTAGCCGACGGTGCACAGCGTGATGACCCCCCACCAGAGGGCGTCAGCGAAATTGCTGAAATTCTTCGGGTTCGCGTCTTTTTCGGCTAGGTAGACTAAAAACGATGCAAATATTAAACCTAAAAATCCTATGTATAGTGTGGTTATCAATTCCTGGAACAAAAAGAAGACAACACTGCAATCAACGTGTCCTGCATTATCTTTTTATCTTTTTTATGCTCTTCACTGGCTCCTGGTCATTCATCTCCCACCCAATTAACTGTGCCCACCATCGCCTTCCCCTCATCCCCTCACTGTAGGAGTTCTGTAGGTCTTTGTGCTATTGTGACCCATTTCACATTAATGCTTATTTAACTCAATTTCGCCTATTTTCATGTTTATTTGAGTCTATTTGTTCTATTCAGATCTATTTTCCTGTCTGTTGTGAAAATTTGGATTAATTTTATTCGTAAAAAGGCTTCACTGTTATTATTAATCAATTTTAAAAGGTCAAAATGACCCTCATTTTGTATGAGAAAATCATCGGCGTGGGAAAGTGAAAATTTAAAAATCCAACGAAGGCTCGAAATAGCAAATTCAAGTTACGGCTTTCCGGTTGGCGCCACCCCCGCATCCCCCTCACCCCCAACTCACTTCAGAAACCTCAAAAGAGAACATTCTAACAAGCGTCACACATCCGAACCGAACCGGCCAAGTGAAAAGCAGAACGAAACCGAAAAAGGCGAGCTTTGACGGGTCCCTCTTGTGCCGCCCCCCGCAAAAATCACCCCGTCGGGGGAACGAACCCTCCCTCAGTCTTTGCAACCCTTTCCCGACCGCACTGAAGCGCAGCGCCGTTGTTTCAAATTAGTGTTTCTTGGTTATTGGGAGATGTTGGAAAAGATAAAGAGAAAATAGTGTCCGCGAACAAAGGAGAGCTAATTATTTTTGTTGTTGTTGTGGTGGTTGCCCTGGGGGGGATGGTGTCCAAAAGTCCTTTCTGTGGTGGGAAGGGCTTTGCTCGATCCTATCGCCTTTTGTCGGCGAGTGCTGTCGACAATGTCGGAAAAAGGAATGTTCATTGGAAAATTTTTCCTTTTTTAGCACAGCCTTGTCTGCATTTTGCAATACAGAATATTATACAAAAAGATTACACAAAATCAAAACAATAAAAATATCGAAATAATTAATCATCCCAAATACAGATAAAATACAAGAAAAGGAGAAAAAAGTAAGAAACTGTTGTATTTTGTATTGTAAAATACTTTTGAGCTGTCAGCTTTTGGATGAATTCGTCCCTGACAAAGGCCAACTAAGGGAGTTCGCCGCGGGGTGGAAAATGCAAAGGAGGTCTCAACGCAGACGAATGTTTCCGGGAAAGACTAATTAAAAAAGTTGCGGTCGTGTCGCCAAGACGAAGAACAAAGCCGAAGGAATGCGAGTGAGGCACAAAGGGCGGGGGCGGCGTGACATCCTCTGGAGTCCCCCACCGCCACCCCAAACTCGCGCTCATCGAAAGGGTTCGACAGAAGACGGGGTGAGGTGCATATTTTCTGGAAAGGGGGGACGAGGTTAAAGAAGAAATTAATTAAAATTGGTGGGGAGATGGAAGAGGAGAGAAAGGAAAAGGTGCACAAGGCTTGCTGCAGCTGAGCATGTGGGGGGAAAGAGTTGGTTGTCATGGAAACTGCAGTGGGTTTCATTAGTTGTAAAAATTGGGGTGTCGATGGATTTAAACTAAATCTGTACTCACCTGTCGATGAGCGTAGACAACGGAGCCCAGCAGTTTCCAGGTTCCTCCCCTGCGGTCCATCCGGACCATCCGCAGAATCTGGAAGAACCTCAGCCCCCGCAGCGCCGACGCCGCCATCACCTGCCCGTTCACCCCCACCGACAGCACCACGAGGGACGCCGCGATCGTTATCACATCTATGATGCAGAAGGGCCTCTGCAGGAACTTTAGCCTGCCCAGCCATCCCTGGTACCTGGACCGGCAGCCCGAAGACCATAACCTGCAACAGAGCTCTCTTGGTGGCGGGACAGTCTGCCCCTGACGTCCCACAAAGGGACGCCATTTTCTCTTTGTCAATTGGCTTTGCATTAGGGAAACACCGTTGGTATTTATTTGCGCCGAAGCAAACGGAGATTCCACTTGGCTTTAGAGCAGATGATAGAATTAGTGTGAGAAGTAAGATGGCGGCCGTTCGGGGCGGTTCGTCCATATTCGGCACTCATCGCAATCACGTGACAATGCAATGTAAAAATGGAAAAAAAGAAATTGAAAAAACAGAACGGGGAAAAGGAATAAAAGTAGAAAAAACGGGAAAAGAGAAAAATCGAAAATAAAGAAAAGAAGAAAAGGAAGAAATGGGAAGGAAAAAAATGATCTTGAAAAAGGAAAAAATTTAAAAAGACAAAAAGGAAAAATAAGCAAACATGTTTAAAAGAGAAATAGATAGAAACCAGGAAAAGAAAAGAGAAACAACGAAATAGAAAAATAGGGAAAAGAAAACCAGGAAGAGAAATGAAAAAAGATAAAAAAATAAGAAAAAAAAGGAAATCAGCGAAGAGTCCCACGTTAAAAACGTCCACCGCCTTCTCTAACAAATAGAAGATGACTCCAACTGCTCTTTAATCACAGCCAGGCAACATTTTGAGCAACCCTGCTCACTTCACCGAGGGTTGCAACGAGTTTCACAGGCTTCCCCAAACGAAACGCCATTTTGTGTAACCGATATTATCGTGCTCCATATTTTATTAAAAAAGTGTCAATAGGTTCCTCCCCTCTTTTTCAATTGTCCGCCCCCCGAAAAAGCCAGAGGAACAGTCTTTGTTGTCCTGAATTTTGGTTTTTCTCCTTTTTCTCCTTTTTTTCTATTTTTACTCTTTTCCCCTTTTACATTTTTCCCTATTTTTTTCTCTCCTTCTTCAATTTTTTCCTTTTTTATCTTTTTTTACCACTTTTACCTCTTCTTTATTTTACTACTTTTCCCTCTCTCACTTTTTTATTCTATTCTTTAAACATCCTTTTTTTGATTTCACTTTTATCTTCCATAATATAATTCTTTTTTCCATCAAATCCGCCGACCCATTAAAAATTTTCCAAAGCCCAAATTTTAATCTAAAAATTATCAAAGACATTCAGAAATGTCGCCCCCCATCGAATCGAGATAATCAATTTGGAATTAAAAGGGGAGCATTTTCCTATAAATCTCGTTAAATCTCGTCAGATCTCGTCAATGAACGCGATTCATTGGCTCTGAAATTAAATTTGGCCTCGACAAAAGTAACCCGTTCGAACTGTGCGGACGTTTTGCCCGCTTTTCATTGAAACCCAAACAATCGGAAACTTTCCCCCCTTGCCCCCTTTTTATTTCTTCATCACCCCCTTTGTTCGCCCGACCCCATGTCTTTTTTTGCTTGCAACTCTTTTGGTTCCTCATGAGGGCAACCGCCCACAATTAACGTTCGGAAGCAATAAGAATTGACTAGGATTTGTTAGGAAGTAAGTCTGATCTTGAAAGAAGAAAAGGGGAAAGAAAAAAAGCGGGAAAAGTAAAAAGCGACACACGGAAAAGAAAAAAAAGTGTAAATAAAGGTATGATGAGAAAAAAGAAAAAAGGAAAAAAGGAAATTAAATTGAAGGAAAAAGAAACTCAAAGGAAAACTCAATGAAAAGGCCAAAGGAACATACCCGAGCGCAAATAAATTGAAGGAAAATGAAACTCAAAGGAAAACCCAATGAAAAGGCCAAAGGAACATACCCGAGAGAAAATAAATTGAAGGAAAATGAAACTCAAAGGAAAACCCAATGAAAAGGCCAAAGGAACATACCCGAGAGAAAATAAATTGAAGGAAAAAGAAACTCAAAGGAAAACTCAATGAAAAGGCCAAAGGAACATACCCGAGCGTAAATAAATTGAAGGAAAAAGAAAATCAAAGGAAAACCCAATGAAAAGGCCAAAGGAACATACCCCAGAGAAAATAAATTGAAGGAAAAAGAAAATCAAAGGAAAACTCAATGAAAAGGCCAAAGGAACATACCCCAGAGAAAATAAATTGAAGGAAAAAGAAAATCAAAGGAAAACTCAATGAAAAGGCCAAAGGAACATACCCGAGAGTAAATAAATTGAAGGAAAATGAAACTCAAAGGAAAACTCAATGAAAAAGCCAAAGGAACATACCTGAGACAAAATTCAATGGAAAACCAAACGACAACAACAACTTCCATGTAGAAAAGCAGAATCTCAGCTTGGACTTGGTACTCCTTTATTGTGGCGAACACGCTGAGAGCAAGGCACGAAAATACCACTAAGAACCTGGAAAGAAGGAAAGAAAAGCTGTCAGCGATGGAGGAAGCACGGGAGACGTTCCCCTCGGTGAAAGCCACCCCCGAAGACAACCAACGAAGGGGTGTGAAGGAGAGACGTCTCAGTGAGGTAGATCCACCCCTTTGGCCGCGGCAAGGGGCACAAGATTAATGAATGATGTTCGGTGGCTTTGCAGAGGGGCGGGGGTGCGTGGGGGGTGTGTGGGGGTGCGTCGCAATCATGTTAACGCATTGATACTCATCCATCATAATTTGTAAGGGAGAGGAATTTCTCGGCCGACATTCCTTTTAATTAAGGGAAGCCGCGACCCTTTGCGGATCAAAATTCTGTTTTTCAACCCCTTTGAACTCGCCAAAAAAATAACACGGAGTTAAGGGATGAAAGAGGAATAATCGGTTTTACACCAAAAGGAAGGTGAAAGGCTCGAGGGTCGAAATGACCCCTACACAGTTTGTTTTTATTTAAACGAAACACATTTACATATTAAATATGTTTTTTCTCCACTGTTTCACATTTTTACATATTTTTTTACATATTTACACTTTTTCCTTTTACAAGCATTTTACCTTTTTACCTTTTGTCTTTTTCTGCTTTCCTGTTTTCCCCCAATTTTTCCCTTTTTTGACATTCCCGTTTTCTTTTTTCATCTTCTCTTCTTTTTTCCTTTCTCACTACTTTTCTTTGTTCTTGCATTTTTCCTTTTCTCCGCTTTATATTATATTTTGTTGTTGGGTTTTGGAGTTCTCAGTCCAACTGTATCAAACATTTGTTCCAGCAAAGGGATGATTTTTTCACCCCTCCCCTAATAATAGTTTCCAAAAAGAAAACGAAAAGAATCTAATCGCGGAAATGGGTTCTCCGCCTGAAATTTTAATTTTTCTGCTAATTTCCCCGAGGGTTTCTTCTTCTGTTTTTAACAAACAAAATATTCACCCCTCGTCTCGAACCTCCCCCGCCGCCCCACCCCTTCAATCGCTTTTTAATTTCATCTTTTATTTAACTTTTTCTTTCCCGGCATTTCCCCACTTCGCCAGCCCGCAGGGAAGTTTTTCCCTCCACCATTGACCTCACTGTTTTCTTTATTTTGCACTCTCCGGCCAATTAACAGTCGTTACCCTAATTAAAATCCATTAATTAAGGCCTTCGTCCGAAACAGGGCCGGTCATAATTCTGATTTCTTTGAATGTTTAAGAACTGAGAGATTTTAGAAAGAATAAAAGGAGAAAAAACACGTGAAACTGAAAGGGTAAAATTAGAACAAAAACAAAAAAAAAAAACAAAAAACCAGGAAAGAGAGAATGAACGGAAAAAAGTGAAAAAGAAGGAAAACAAAGAAAAAAGAAAAAACCAAAGAAAAAGAAAATCCAAAAAGCATCCAAAAGAATTAAAAAAGAAAAGGGCGAAAAAGAGCAAAAGAAGGAAATCAGAGAACAAACTACAGAAAAAGAAAATGCAAAAAGCAGCAAAAAGAACTAAAAAAGAAAAGCAGGAAAAGGAGAAAAAGAAAAAAAGAAGGAAAACAAAGAAAAAAGAAAAGCAGGAAAACGAGAAAAAGAGAAAAAGAAGGAAAAAGAAAAGCAGGAAAAGGAGAAAAAGAAAAAAAGAAGGAAAACAAAGAAAAAAGAAATAACTAAAGAAAAAGAAAATGCAAAAAGCAGCAGAAAGAATTAAAAAAGAAAAGCACGAAAAAGAGAAAAAGAAGGAAATCAAAGAACAAACTAAAGAAAAAGAAAAAGCATCCAAAAGAACTAAAAAAGATAAAAGAGAAAATAAAATAAAAAACAAGAAAAATATAAAAAGTATAAATATGAGAAAAGGAGCAAACAGAAAAAAGGAAAGATTTTATCCAATAAATTTTATGAAAAGACGGCAGTCATTTTTACGAATCCGAAGTTTGCCGAAGACAGCCGACGGCTGGCGAACGAACCCGAACCCCCGAGCGGCGATTCCACCCGCTCAGAGTATAACGAATATATAAAGGTAGAAAGGGGTTACGGGGTAGAAGGGGTTAACAAAGGGCGGAGTCATCGGAGCGGGGCTTTGGTATGAATGGGGATCTTTGGGGGCGTCGGGGGGGGGGGTGCAGTGAGCTCTAGAAAGCTCCATCCCAGGTGCACCCGGCAGTCTGTTTTTATTTTTTTCGTTTTATTAGCAGCGAAAGAGAAACCCACGCGGGCATTTTTTGCCTGCGTCCAAATAACACATATCTTCGGGTTTTAAACAAATGTCAAATGTGCCAGCCAATTGTCAGATGGTGAATCAATAAATCAATAGATAAATAAATAAATATCGGCGGAAGGCGATCGAAATCGGGGTTTCGAACTCGGGGCGAGTCGGTTTCGAGCGAGGGGATGAAAAAATAACACATTATTAATCCCCTTACATCCCCCAAGGGCGAAAACCCTTTCGGAGTTTTGACGCGCAACAAAATCAATTTGAAATTTCTTAATCTTAAATTGATTTATAAAAAGAAAAGCTTTTAAAAAAATTAACAAATTGCCTCAGCGGAGATGGGGAGGCTTATTCGCCCCCACATTAACGCCAATCACCGCACCCTTTCAACCCCCTCTTAAAAGCCAAATTTCGCTTTCTCTTCCCCTTAGCGGAGGAGATGACTCCTCTCAGAGTTAATTACAAATAAATAAATAATTATTTTAAAAGTATAAGAAATTATTGTGGGGGAAAAGACGGGGGGGAAATAATAAGGGAGATTCCCGAAAAGGCAAACTTTTTAGCCCTTTTTGCTCTCCTCCCCCTGAAACCTTCTGAGAGGATTTGCCGCCCCCAACCCCCGACGCGTCACGTCCACGCACTCATTTTCCCACAAACCTTTCCATTACATTTACAGCTTTTTCTTTTATTGTTTGCCTTTCCGAAAAAACCCATTAATTTTTAATTGATTTGTAAGAAGGCCTTTCGCTCATTTTCGATTAATCCGATTTCGGACGTAAACAGAGGCAGCGGAGAGTCGCCAAAGACAGCCACTGCTGACTCAGCTCACCCCCAATGGCACCTCAACGAACGCCAATCTCTGTCTCTCTCTCTGTTTCGCTTTCAATTCTAACATATATTTTCTCTCTCTCTTTTCTTTATTTTATGTTCTTTTTTGTCTCTTTACTCTTTTTTTCTTTCTTTTTCATTTTTTTCCATTTTCTATATTTTCAATTTCTGCTTTTTGTCTATGCTTTTCTCCTTTTTTTTGTTCCTTTACCCTTTTTTTTCTTTTTCCATTCTTTTTTTTCCTGTTTATCTTTATTCTCTTTTCTTTTTTTCTATTTTCTTTTATTTACTCTGGGTTTTATGCTTTTTCATAATTTTTGTTATTTTTTGTGTCTCCTTTTTTTATAATTTATCATTTAATTCAAGTTTTAACTTTTCCTGTTTTTTTTTTATTTTTGTCCTTTTTCTTTTCTTAAAAAATTTTTCCCCTCATTTGTGTTATTATCTTTTCCCCTCTTTTTTCTTAATTTTTTTTTCATTATCTCATTCTTTGTTTTTCTCTTTTTTCCGTCTTTTCTCTTTCGTTTTCTGTCTCCTTTCTTCCCATTTCCCCCTTTTTTTACAACTACCATGTTGCCTAGTTTTTCGTTTTGCTTTCAAACGTACATTTTGCGCTTACCATTGACCATTTAATGAGCATTTTTGGCCATTTTGTCGAATGAAAAAAGAGAGAGAAAAGGTTTTATTCCCCAAATTGCAGGGAATTCGTTGACAACATTTGACCGTTCGCTGTTTGCTCAAAGCAGAAGTCCAAATGCGAGGGTAGCAACCCCCCTAACTGCGACAGCCCATCCCATGCAGAACAAAAGCTCACACTTACACTATAATATGATACAAAATGGCCTGCAACCCCCGCGGACGTTCGAGGAAGTTGTAGACTCTTGTTTGCAGTCTCCTGTACCTGGCGTCGCGTCTGTTGGCGCGATAGTTGAGGGGTTTTCCCAACAAACTCATGCGAGGCTGTTGCAGTCGACTTTTGCTGTTCTTTTCACTTCTGCTGTCGCGGGACCTGCAACAGAGACACCAATCAAACATTCCCAACCATAACCACAGAACCAAACAAACGCGGGAGGTCGTTTTCACCTCTGAGAAGAACCGGACAGAAAAGAAAAAAATAAATCCGTGGAAAAGGATGAAAAACAAACAAAAGAGTATAAATGAGTGAATAATATAAATAAAATATAAAAAAAAATAAGAGAAAATGCGGGGAAATTAGTAAATTTGGATAAAACATCACAGGAAACGCGGAAAGTTTGTAATATTTACAAAAGAAGTGTTTATCCGAATGATGAAAGTAATATTTGTGCGTTATTTCTTATCTGAGCCAAAGGAGGAAAACCAGACTTAATGCTGAGGTCATTTTGACCCCTTGACTCAATCTGAACGAAAGCGGAACGGGCAAAGTGAGGGGAGGCGATGGAATCATGAGATCACTTCTTAGGGCGGAAGTTCCAAATTAAGGGTGATTTTGTCAACCCTTTACGCGAGGGGAGGCTATGTCTTTACCTGTTGATTCACGTGTTTGGCTCCCATCCGAGGGGGTTGGGGTTGGAGGGATTTTTAAACGGCGGATTAAAGTGTAAACATTCACACAACTCATAAGTTAAAAGTAAATTTGATAAAAATGTTTCAAATGTTACTCCATTTCATAGAGGTTAATTTAATAATTTTATACTGGAGGAAATATAATTTGTATAAGTGGTTGGAAAATGGCGGCCATATGAAGCGTTTTAATTATAACGATATGAGAACGTTTTGATATTCGATGTAAAAAGAAAAATTTCAAAGTAAATAAAACCGTTTAAAAATGCTTTTTCCGTATCGGATTCCCTAATTTGCTTCTTTTGAAGACAGAGAACCTTTTTTTTCTTCTTTTACTTCGTTTTAAACCTCTTAAATTCATGCTTTTAAGACGCCATCTTTTTTTCTTATGCTCTTTCCATCTTATTCCCCTAATTTTTCTCATTTTATACTCCTATTCCCTTATTTCATCCCCATATTTATTATTTATTTATCTATACACCTCCTTATCTTCCTATATATTTTATATATCTCCGTATTTGTTTATCTATTTTATTTCCATCTCCTTTTCTACTTATTTCTCCATCTTATCTCTTAAATCCCAATATAATCTTTTAACTCCGATATATCTTAACTACGTTCATACTTCCTCTCTTCGCATTCTTTTGTGTTCTTTCTCTTTATCTCTCTATCTTATCTCCGATGCAATCTCATGTTTAGAGAGATTTAAATCTTACCTTATCTCCCTATATTATTTCATGTTGTTATCAAATTAGTTTATCTTTCTTTTAATCTATTATTTGTATTTTTTTTTTAATTTTCTGTCTTTTATATCGATATTTTCTTGTTTGAGTGTATTATGCGTTTATCTCTGAATTCATTGCTAACTTCATATTGCTGTATTTTTTATCTCCTTTCTTCCTACCTCTGTAATTATCCGTCTCTCCATTTTATCTCTTATCTCCCTGAATATTTCACATACAACCGATGACATTCCCATATCCTAATCTCCTTTCATTTTATATTTATATATCCTCATCAGTTTTTAACTCTATATCTCCTTATCTCCCTTTTTTTATTCTGCCTTCGCACAAAAACATGATTTCTCCCGCTCCTTTTCTAATACATATATCGTTACAGGGATTTATAGAAAAGCAGATTTTTGACAATACAGAAATGAATGATGGCCGGTGAAATGCAGCACCGCAACGCCCCCTATCGCCACCCGCATTACGCTATTTCTAATTACCGACAAACGGGGATGATAGGGCGAATGGCACGGCCGGAGCGAAATTCCTCCCTCTCACGCGAATTCCGAGGGCTGAAGGTGTCTTTCACCCCCCGCGCCCCCATCGCCCCCTCGCCCCCATCGTCACGCGATACCGACTCCTCAATTTCAGGTATTAGCCGTGAACTTGTTTACCATAAAACAGTGATTACGTCAACTTCATACGGCAATTTTCTAATTATGTTCGTGACGAGGAGGAAAGCATGGAAATGGCTTTTCCTCTCGTTCGTGGGGGGCGAGAGGGGGCGGAAGGGTCGGAGGGAGCGAGGGGAGAGAGTTTCTCGGGGCTTCTGCTGCTCAACCGTTCCTTTTAGAACCTAAGCATATGCGCATTGCTGACGTGGATTTTTTTGGCGTTTTACGAAGCCACTCGGGGGGAGTAAAACGAAGAAAGTTATGTCGCCTCAACGAAAAAAAAATGGATCACTTTGACACATGAAAATTAACTTAAATTTTGTTTCTAACTCATTCATGTTGACACCGATTTTTCAGCGTTTTTATACTCATTTTTTTTTTTATAAATCTTAAAAGCAAATTTTATTAGTTACGCGTAGTTTTGTAACGCACATAGTTTTTTAGCACCGAAATTCAGCGGTAACCGCATTTTTTACATAAATGCGCCAAATTTCCAATTCAATTTTTTTTTCCAAATCAAATCAATATAAACTTTATTTCAACGTTGAGCATTAAAGTGAATGACTACAGTATTTTAAAAACAAATGTACAGTGACTTAAAACAAAACTACAGAAAAAGCAGACAGAAATAAAAAATAAATTATTTATAATAATTATCTTATAAAAGAAGTAAATATATAAATCTATAACTAATAAATAAAATAAAATTCCCAATTCAATTTAATTGTTTAAATTGTTATTTTAGGATAATATTATAAATCTGAAATGCGCATTCAAGAGAACATGAAAAATCACATTTTAGACCGTTACGTACAATATTTGCGAAATAAACTCATCCGTAATTATATTTGCGCTTCGAAAAGGTTTTTCCACATTGAAATGTGAACTTTCACACTTCACAACCATTTATGAATCGCCTCGAAGACGCACAAATGGCGGTCGTTCTAATCATTCAAAATTTACTGTCTTTAATTAACAGGAAATGCATTTGCGATGGCTTCGTCGTCATCGAAACCGTTTTTTCATTCGAGAAGGGGTGGTTTTGTGACGAAGACGGCCCGCAACCCCTTCTCAGTTCTTTGGGAAAACCTGGACTCGTCATCGGGTCGTTTTGACCCCGAGTCTATTTTAATGAAATGCCTCATTTATTTTTTTATTATGCAGGGCGAACAGACAAGGCGAAAAATGAGAGAAGGTAAAAAATACCTCAGTAGAAAGAGAAAACAAAAAAAGAAAAAAAAACATTACAAACCAAATATTATAAAGTATAATAAAAAATGAATAATAGGAGAGAAAAATAAAAATATAATAGATAAAAATTGGAAATATGAATATATAGAAAAAGAAAGAAAAAAATAATAACATTAATTATTCCAACATAGAAAATAAGAAAAAATTTGTTAATTGGAAATCAGTAAAAAAAAGAAAATTTGAAGAAATAGGAAAAAATGAAAAAAATAAAAGAATGGAAAAAATATATAATATAAAAAGGGCAAACAAAAAAGTAGAAGAAAAAATGGGGGGGCGGGGGGGAAATAAAAAAAGGGGAAAAAAAGGGAAAGTGACAATCAGAATTTCTATCAAATACATTTCACTGAATAAATGAAGAAGAAATGTGATGCAGAGGTCAATTTGACCCCAAACGGCCAACAAACCAAAACAGACAGGAGAGAGACACCCCTGAGGAGAGCAGACTTCACTTCCCTCCGAATCCCAACCCCAACCCCCAATGCAAATGCGTTTGTGCTTACGTCATTGCTTAATAAAGGGGGACATCGGTGGGGGCCAGGGGAGGAGCCCCCACAGAACTCAACTCGACTTCTTCCGGACTTTCTCTTGCCCTTTGACCTTAAGCTCCCCTCCCCTTCCGCCCCAGTGACGCGGTTTTTCCTTTGATTGACTTTGCTTCTGAGATCGCTTGAATTTTCCCACTTGAAACAACTTTTAAAAGTTAGGACTGCCTAAAACCATTCAACTCTATACCGAAGAGGTCATTTTGACCCTTGAATTTCATTTTAAATGTAATATTTTTTTATTATTATTGATTTTCAATTCTCTTTGATTCGCTATTTACCATTTTTTTTTTAATTTAAAGCCGAAATACGAGTACGGGTCATGTTGACCCTTGCATGTGACACTTGAATACTGCTTAGAAACGCCCTGTTTTTGGAGATTTTTTCCAGACATTCAGTTGTCTTTAATTCGTCATTCATAATTCTTTGAATTTTAAGCTGAACGAGAAATTGGGGTCATTTTGACTCCTAAATTTTTCATTTAAGTTTCCTTTACTTCTATTAATACATTCTCTGTTTTTTATTTTTGGCGAAATTTCAACTGCCTATATTAAATTATATTAATTATATTATATTACAGTATTATTATTAATATTATTATTATCATTATATTATATTATTATTAATTATTTATATATATTATTATTAAGTATTATATTAAGTTATTCCCCATATTAAAGTATTTCAATTGAAATAAGTACCTTAAAATGACCCCAAAAAATACCCCAAAAGACCAATCTCAGCAGTCCGAATTTGAGAGTGAACAACTTTGATATTCCTACAAAAAACCGCCCCCCCTCCGCAACCCCTTCTTTCATTCATTCGTAAAATAAAAAGGTTTTCACGAGGGATGAAACCTTCCACGACGATTTGACTAAATCCCGGAAAAAGCAAATAACCTGCTCGGTCTTTCATCCCCCAGGTCTGTTATTACCGCGAAGCTTTTCTTCCCCCATTCCGCCCCCCCCCCACCCCTCCTCGACAGGTCATGCATGGAGTGTTTTCACTGAAAATTCTCTATCTGTCCGGTGGCTTCGATGAGGGGAGGGTTTTGTCCCCGGCAACCCCGGCTGGTGGAATGAATAGCGCGAGATGTCCGGGGGTGAGTGGGGGGCAAGGGGTTTCAAATGGAAAGAGGGCGAAATTCGAGAGCGGCATTCATCAGGTGTCTCGTTTCAAATTTGCTTGCGTGAGAGTGAAAGGGTGAGCCTTGAGGAAGATGAGTTTTCGGATTGTGTTTCCCCGGAGACGCCGCGGAGGAAGTGGTTGCGTGTGCGCCGGGAAGAGGAAGTCCTGGGCGACAAATGTGTGTGGGAAGAGATCCGGGGAAGGCGGGAATCCTCGGGATGGGGCTACATTTCTATAAAAAAACCATTGCACCATGACTTAAAATGTCCAACTCGGAGTTAATTAAGCGGAGACATAAGTGCAAACTGACCGTAGACAAACTTAACTTTTAGTCACATACAACCACATTACAATACTTACAATTTTTTGATTACAACGGATATGAAATAAAATAACATAATAACGATACAATAAATAAATAATACACAATACAAACAATACATAACAACAAATAAATAAAAATATATAAATAGTTTATAATTTCAAAGTAATAATATTTGTAAATTATTATGATAATAATATATTACAAATATATGTGGCAGCGTTCAAAAGTATTTTGACAATACAAAATTTAATAGTTTCTTAGTTAATTATTTTACCTATAAGATTTTACCGTAGTTGTGTATTATTTTAGGGTTGTATTGAGGAAGGCGATAGCTTAGTGTGGTAAAGGAGTGCGCGCTGTGAAAAAGTAGTATAATGTGCCTGTGTGTATTTTAGGGCTGTATTGTTTAGTTATCAATACTATTAACCCTTTGCGGTCGTATAAAATTTGTGTATGGGTATCTGTTGGTCGGAATTAATTTCTTTGGAAAGAGCAGGGATACATATTCATAATATTCAGTAATATTTAGTCATATTTTAACAAGAGACAATCTCTAATTACTCCAAAATATAATTTATAAAATATACTTTGGAATTTTACAATGTGCACAACTTTTGTTCAGATTAAATTTAGTTATCTCCAATTGTATTAGTTGATGAAAAGGTTTAATAGAAATTGAGGAAAAGTTTAAACTGATATAGGAATGCATACAGTATAAGACATACAGTATGCTACAGTAACTAATTCACCGTATTAGTTCCTGAATCGGTTCTTCGGGCATTGAGGTTCCCTTAAAAAAAGTATAAACTGATATAGGAATGCATACAGTATAAGATTCGTATATATTCGTATAGTTCCTTGCTGTGGTAACTGAGAGCACACATACGACCGTAAAGGGTTAATAATATATTTGTCGCATTAAAATAACAAATTATACAAAACATAACATTCTTTATATATATATATATATAATAGCATTATGAATGTAAATGAAAATTAAATAATATAATTATATAAAATAATCAAATATAAATGCATGAATAAGCACACAATGCCTAACTGAGGCATATTTATTTTATTATTTATTTTATCCATTTAATTTACTGTTAGTCGGATACATTTCTGACATTTATGCGAATAATAAACAACGTGGCGGTCGCCATGGCAGCGGTGTGTTCCGCGCCGGGAAAGCGTCAAAGGGTTTTCCTGCCGGAAAATGGGTTCGACGGCAGCAACAGCATCAGGTATTTAATCACAACTTAATCCAAGTCTTCGGTCGCCATTTGTTTACTTAATCAGTTCCGGCCATGAAGGTCACACTTCCGGTTAAAGGAAATCATTTATTTTCTTCTGCTCCCACTTTTCTTTTAACACCTTTTCAATCTTCCCTTCATTATCCTCTTTCTCTATTATTCTTTATTTCTCCCTCTCCCTTTTTTGTCTTTTTTACGTTTTTTCTGTTTGGTCCCGCTTTTCTTTGTATTCCGTCTCTTTCTTTCTTTCCTTCATTTTTTCTCTCTTTTTCCGTTTTGTGTTACTCTTATTTTTCCCTCTTTTTCCTGCCTTTTTCTATGTTTTATTTTTTCCCTTAAACTTTTATTTTTTTTCTCATTTTCAATTTTCTCTTTTTCCACCGTTTTCCCTATTTTCCTCTTTTTCAGCCATTTTTTTTTTGAAAATTTATATAAACATTCCAGAAAAAGGCAGTGGCGCATTTTTTAAGAAATAAACCGAAAGATAAATAAATACATAAAAACATACTGTCGAAAGCGTTTATTAAATTTCATTAAAAAATATATTTAAAAATGAGAACGGGTAATAGTGACCCCCACCCTCGTCATCTGTGACCCTCTTTTTTCCTTCGAGGGCACACCCTCGCCATCACCCAGTTGGGGAGGATTTTGGGCACCTTTTTGATTTTGCTGCCGTCAGCGAAGGAGGGGAATGGAAATCTTGTGAGGTTCCGTCGGAAGTTTGAAAACTCTTTCGGCAAACGAATTCGGCATCCGTTGGATTGTTGGGTGTTTGTCGCGTGGGAAATCGGTCTCAACCGGCGGAAAAGGGGGAAAACCGCAGCAGAAGAAACCCAGGAAGAGCCGCGAAAGGAAGAAAGAAGGTGGATAACCGCACGAGAAGAGAGTAGCGAAAACAGGAAAGCTGTGGGCGAACCGCAAAAATTAAAATTTCTAAAGTTCGCCATCCCCCGTGCGATGATCAAAATGGCGTCATTTCCGGCGGAAAACGACGTGAATGAAACGAGAACGAACGCGCCTAAACAAATTCATCCTTGACTGGTCATTTAGAAATAAAGATTATTTTAGCAGTTAACTCATTTTCTGAAGAGTCTCGGAGGGCGTTGTCCACTAAGATCTCCTTCCGGCACAGCCTTGCTTTCATTTCCTGTCTCGCTTATTATAGCCCATTTCCACCCCCCGGGGGGCCTTTGCACCCCCAGCCTTCTCTCTCTCTTCATTAAGCCTTTCGGGGTGTGCGGGGGAGGGGAGGGGAGAAAACCTTATGATTTCCCCATAAACTTTTTATTTCCGTTTAACGTCGGGGCTGTGGAAAGGGATTGATTTCCATTGGGAGCAGAAGAAGGTTTCTTTAAAAAAGGTTGCATCGCTAACTGAGTTCAATGAAACTTCTACCAGTTAAATACAGTAACGCTCAAAAGTATTTTGACAATACAAAATTTAATTGTTTCTTAGTTAATTAACTTACTAATAGATTTTATTATGTTTGTTTATTATTATTTAGTTATCAATACTATTAATGTAATTTCTCGCATTGAAATAAAAAAATATACAAAACATAACATTCTTCTTAGTCTTTTGCTTTTTCTTTAATATTATTACTTAGTATTCTGTCTATTATTATTATGATTAACTCTTTGTTTCTTCTGTTATTTAATTAATGTTATATTTATAAATGTTGTAAAGCATTTTAATGAAATTTCACTTTGTAAGTAACTCTTACGGGTGGAAAACGAATAATTTTGTATTGTAAAAATATTTTTGAGCGTTACTGTATTTAAGTAAACGTGACATTATACTTTTTTTTTTATTGAGCTTCTAAAAAACAGTGGAAAAAGCAGAAAAACAAAAGGAAAAAAATATAAATTACAAAGTGGAAAAAGAAAAACAAACTAAAGGAAAAACCCAGAAAATGATGAAAAGAAAAAAAGTTGTATAAAAGGAAGACACAAAGTAAAAAAGCAAATAAGCAATGAAAAGATAAAAAGGGAAAAAGAGTGGAAAAGTAAAAAAAGCAGAAAGGTGTTTAAAAGTTTAAAATTAGTGAGGAAAACAAAATTTTCAACAAAGAAAACTTTTCAGGTTTCCTCTCTTAATGCGCAAAAGCGATTCCCTCAGTTCTCCAGAGCAGCAAAGCCATAAAATGGTCTGGGAAGATCCCGAAGGAAATCACGGACGTCGCAGAGTCCGGGGACGCCATTTTTAATTCTTAAAAAAAGACGTAAACGCTTCCCCACCGCCGAATAAACAGAGTTACCAAGAGAAAAAATCTACTTGTTGATTCAGAAAACACTCCAACACATCGAGAGGAGATAAATCTCTTGTCGAGTTCGTGTCCGAGTTGCTGACGTTCAGCGATGCGTGCCGAGGGGGCGACCGAATCGAACTCAGCTAAAACGTTTTCCAACGCAAATAAACAATCGCTTTAATTAGTCGTAAAAGGTGGAAAGGCTAATGCTCGCTGCAAGGAGATCCTCACAATGTAATTGCCAAGATAAAGCAGATAAACCTCGTAAAGTAGATAATCTCCTCTCGCTTTATTTGAGCCGAACAAAAGATTGGCTGTAATTCCCCCGACCCGGAGAGAGAAGTCTTCGGGGGCCGGGCGGCCATTGATGATATAAGAAAGTATAATTAGGAAAATTCATAAAGCGCGAGCAAGGATAATAAACTATCCCGGGAATTAACGGTAAAGTTGTCTTCGATCCCTTTGATGGGAACGGTGCCGGGTCTGTTGGCTGCCCTGTCATCACTCGGGTGCGTCGGCTGCATTTCAAAACCTGGCCAGCCACGGGAACCGTCAGGGGGAGTCATAAATAACTTCCGCTGCAGCTTACAATTTCAATAATATATTATATAAAATCCGTACGCCCGTCCGCGACTTCGGTTCAACTCGGAATTATTCGGAGGTCATCGTTTCATAAAAAAAAACAGTGGTTGATTGGTCAGACGGAGCACTTGAATTTACGCCGTTTCCAGGGCTGCAAACTTAGGAGTTGAAAAAACCCCAATGGAATTCTTTATGTTTAAAAACGTAAACATTTGATTTATGATTGATGGTGTTATTCATATAATTATAATTTCTATTAGGGGCTGCGCCCTCCCCGCTCCCCTCAAAAAGGAAACAAGTTACTTTTTATTAAAATGCAAAACCAAATATTGTTGTCACGGCATTTCTGTGCCAATATTTTCCCCATTGTGAAAACTTTCCCGTGAAAACGTTCGCCCCCTCTCCCTAGAAAAGAGAACAAAATGTCAAATTGAAATTTTCATTGTAATGAAACTGTTAATGCGAATAAATAAATTATTTATAGAAGGAGTAGAATGGGCTGGACGGTGGCCAGGGTTTTATTTATAAACTTTCGCATCACTTAGTCCACTTAATGAGTTCGTTTGTGCGGAGTCGCCCCCCGTCGCCCCCGTCGCCCCCAGGATACCTTGGGATGGGGGGCGAGAGGGGGATTCACTTTGGGACAAGATGGCGAATGCCTTGTTGTTTTTCCTTTTCCTTTTCCTCTGGTTCGACTTTCGCTTATAAAACTACGAATAAAAACGAAATGAAACAAAAAAACAAAGAAAAGAGATAAAGGAAAAAGTCAAAACAAAGAGAGTAAAATAAAAATATTAAAAAAAAATAAGAGAAATGAAAGGAAAAGCAAAACTTGTTGTCATGGCAACCTGTAACGGTTGGAGACAAACAACAGAATCTACTTAACTGCTGAAGGAAATTACGAGTGACTCCACCTGAAAGTGTTTTCCACCCCCGAAACCCCCTTATCATCCCTTAGCTCTACTCATCTTACACAAATGCCTTCCCTTGACCCCCAATCTTGACCTTGAGTTTTCAACACCACCAGATTTTGCCTTTTTCAGGGCTCCAACCCCGAGTGGAGCAAGAGAATTTCACAAAGAGAAACAAAAAAGGAGAAATAAAAGATAAAAGAAAAAAAATTATTGTTATGCAATTTTTCTTTGTTTTGGCTTTTCATTTTTTTCTATTTTATCTATATTTTAATTTTATTGTTATTATTTCCCCTCGGGCGTAGTCTCAAAAAGAAAAATACACAAAATAAGTACTCACCCCCGGCCTTGGCGCTACCTTTCCGCCCTCTGCCTCCCTCATTCAGAACCGGTATCCGCTTCCGTCTTGGGCGAAGCAAACCAAAATCAAACACCGATCACTTGGCCACTTGTGCACGCTTTTCGAACACGGGTTTGTTTACTCTATGCGAGTGCACCAAAGCAGACGTCCTCCGGGACGTGTCAATTATTAATCCAAGATGGAGGTCGTCTCCTTCGGCTGAGAAAGGAGATTGATGGCCGAGGAGCGGTCAAAGGTCAGGTTGGCGGCGAGCGAGAAGAGGAATGTCAGCTGTGTCCGGGCGGAATGAGGGGAGAAGGCGGTGTTTCTGTCGCGAACCTAAAGAAGCGAAAGGTATTTGACGGTGATTCCAAAAAATATTCACTTTCTTTCCCTTTTTTCTCTTCTTTTCCTTGCTTCCTCCCTTTCCTTTCTCTCCGTTTATTCCTTCCCCTGCCCCGACGCCCGAATCGAAACAGACAACACTTGGAACCTCGTTCAACAAAAAGCAGATGCACTTCACCCCTCGTTCGATCCCTCTGGGAAACGCCCCCTTTAAAGGGCTGGCGGGGGTTGCGTTGAGAACAAATACTCACAAAGCGGAAACAAATCCTTTTCCGGGAATTCGCTCACTCAAAGGGTTTCCCTCCGGGCCGAAACTCTTCGGTACTTTATTTCCACCCCTTCACCCCCTCACTTCCTCCCCGCGTCGCACCCTTCAGTTTTTCACGAAACCTGCATTTCAGAATGTTTCACATCGGAATGCGCACAGAGAACAATTTTCGGGAGGGAGGCAAAAGAGTTTTTTTTTAATTTGGGGAAGAATCGGAACGGATCTCGCGGGGTGGTTATTTCGGGGTGACTTAAGCTCTCAAGGGCGGCCGCGGGAGGGGATAAAATATCAGACTTATCCGCTTATTAATGTGTTTTCCATGTTTTCCCTTTTTTGCTGGAGTGAAGAGGACACGCGAAGTCGTCTTATGGCTCATCAGTCTCACATTCAGCCCCTAAGAATTTCCCTCCCTCTCTGCCACCCCCTCCAGTACCACCTCCAAGAAAGCTCAAAAATCTACTTCCTCACACTTAAACGGTCAACCGGATCATTTGACCCCTAAATTTCATTTTTAATTTTTCTCCAAAATGACTTCATCTTTTGATAAGTTTCCTTGAGCTTTCCAGTGTTGCCAACTTGCGGGCAATGGAATTTTTTAGGAGTTTTTCAAAACTTAAAATTATAAAGATATGATTTGTGATTGATTATGATTGGAATTCATTTAATAATAATTAATTATTAATTTTAACAATATTGATAATTATTTGGGGGAATTTTCGAGTAATTGTAGAGATTTTACGAGTTTTTCGTTGAAGCAATGGCGAGAGTTGGCAGCACCGGACCGTTCCTTTTCAGTCTACAATTTCGAGCCAGCATGGCCACCAATATTTTGATAGCATGGATCAATTTGAAGGGCTAATGCTGCCTTGTGGTTTGATTGAAAATTTTATTGTAAGCGATTGAGCACGGCCTTAGCTCAGTGTGTTAAACGCCTGCTCGCTGGGACGTCGGACGGAGTTCGAATCCCAGCGGCGGTGGGTATTTTTCTAAGGCCGTTCTCCCTCGCAGATGATTGGTCAGCACTGCGAGGTACCTAGACCACTGCTGGGAGGACGGAATGGCGTAGTGTTGCGCCTGGAAAGTCTGGCAAAACACTACGAAATTCCGCCTCCTCGGTGAAGTACTGTCAGTGGACTCGCCACCCGCTACAGTACCTGACATGTTCATTCAGGCGCTATGCAAGCGAACAAAATGTTTCGCAAAAACCCCGCGACCCTAACGGAAAAGCGGGTTAAAGAAAAGTAAAGTAAAGTAAAAGTAAAGTAAGCGATTTTGAATTTTTCAAGCTCAGAAAGCATAAAATGCACAAATTTGAAATTTATGCCATCCGAAAGGGCATATAATGCTTTACTATCCTGCAAAATATTACTCCCGTGGCCCAAATAACTTTTAACTGACAGATTAACTTTTAAAAAAGCATTCGTAATTCGCAGATTGTTAAAAATTTCCAACCAAAATTTGGGAGTTTTTCATACAGTAGCACGCGCCATTAAACAAACGTATAAGATTTCAGAGAATACTTGCCAGTCAACCTGATATTTTCACTAAATTCGAAATTTTTTCGGCACATTTGAAATTTTTTAACGATTGTTTACTTATAAATATTAGTATTTGAGAGAAGGGTTTTTATGGTTTTTTTAATTTTTTTTTTACTTTCCAACACGTAGATTTTTGATAATTATGCTTTTGCATATAATTTTATTAGTTAATGTCGTCGTGAGTAGTGGAAAAAACCACTCCGGTTTAAAGACAGGTCATTACATACATGATTACATTAAAGGGTAAGGAGTTTTTTAACATCAACTTCCTCATTTTACCTCCCCTTTTTTTGTTACTCGTATAAAAAGAATAATTTTTTTCAGATTATTTCGAGACGTACGATCACCACCGTCAATTGGAAGTGGCTATTATCATCCACAACACTTTAGTTGTGACAAACTCGGTCAAACCGCGCATCATCCCTTTGTAGTTATGTTGTTGTATGTAAGTTCAGGTCGATTTATTGGCATGGGATCTATTCTTGACAGAAAAAATATTTTGACCGCGAAAAAGGTGATCAAAATTTCGTTGCGACATCCAAGTAAAATGCTTGTTTTGGCGGGGCGACTGTCCCCGTGGTGGGGCAAAGATTCTCAGGTGAAACGCGTCTTTAAAATCTTCATTAACGACTATGAATTGGTAGTGGCAAGACTGGAAGAAGGTTTAACCTACAGCTTAAATGTCTTGCCCCTTAATTTAGCCGACATTCCATATCCGCGTGCTTTTACCCCATTTATCAAGCGATTTGGCAGATATGTTACAGCTTTTGGTGTTCCTCGAAAACCCTTTGATATTCAAGGAGAACCGGTACATAAAAGGGCACTTTATTACATGAAATTCGAGGAACTCGTGAGTTGGTATAGTGGATATTTAATTAAGCCATATATTAATTGTACAACTACTTTTATCGACATTCCCTTTTCTATCCCTCACATGATGTGTACCTATTCGAACGCCTCCTTTTGCTGGGGCTGTCTGGGCTCCCCGTCTATTTGCTACTCCCTACGGGACAAGCGTTTTGAGCTGATAGGGGTAATAATAACTACTACGACCACAGAGATCGAACAATATCATATGCTCGCGAGAATGGACCCTTTTACCCAATGGATCATAACCCTCAGTCCCATGAACTATTACAAAGAGGTGGATAAAATAACTATCTAAAACTCTTATTTCACTTGCCAAAATTTGAGCACTGTCCCCACACGGGGCGTATTCGGGGGGGTGAACAGATGGGAACTGAGTGACTCTGCTACTCCACTGCTGCATATTTGAAACATATATATAGAATGCTGTCATCGTTCCTTAAACGGTTTTATTTAACTTCCTTTTCTGTATTTCGTTTTCGTGTCTGTCTGTCTGTCTGTCTGCAAAGACCGAGAATAAAACTTTGAAGCTTAATTTGACCCGTTTCCCTCTGACCGATTTCTTTCAAATTTTGCACACACTTTCGTTTTGGTTGACAATTCAAATCTCTGCAATAATTTTTTAAATTGGTGCTCAGGGAAAAATATAAAAAAATAATGAAAATTCAAAAAGCCTAATTAATTGCTCAACTTAGGAGTCCCTTAAAGGATTTAACTTTTTCTCAGGCCCATAAATGAGTGGGCCACGCGCATTGTAAATATATTCTGCTATCACTCTTTTATTACAACTAACTCAGATAAAAATAATAACATTTTGCGGATTGCCACCCTCGGCAGCTTTTGTCGGGAGATTGGACTCCACACAGAGTGCTTTTTAGTTTTATGTTTCTTTCTTTTTAATGTAAAACTAAAAAGTAAAAAATAAAAAAATTTTTAAAAATACTGTTAAAGTTAAACGGTTTTATTTAAAGTGCACTAAAAATAAAAAAAATAATTTCTGATGTTAGAGTATGAATAAATACATATTATACGTTCAATTTTTATACTGTCTAACGCCCCACGGTTTTATAGAAAAAAAATTGGTCTTTTTCTTTATCACCCATCTATTTATTAATACTCTTGCATCAACCCGACATGCTGCTCATGGGGTTAATTCCTCTTTTGTAAGTTTTTCTACATGTTGAACCGAAACAAACTTGCCCCGAACCGCTATTCGCCACTTCACCCGACAAACAATCTTCAGAGAAACCTGTTGCTCCCAACAACCGCCCCCCACGGGTGGCGTCCCCCGTCGTCCCGCCGCGAGAAGAGAAGGGAGGCAGGGGGGAAGGAGCGAGAAGGGGTGGAAACGCGGGGTGGCGGGAGAGGACAGCCAACTAATGGGAGAACTGGCGGACTAAGCACCAAACTACTCACGTTGACTGAGCCACATGAGAAGACGGCAAGACGAAAGAAAGAAGAAGTGAAAAGAAACGAATTCGAACAAAGGAGGGACGCGTCCGCGAGTGAATCCACGGGTGAACTGAGCGGGCAACGGATTTTCTGGCGAAGCGTTCGCGAACGCTAACGAAAACGCCCGAACGGAAGAAAATTTCGCTTTTACTTTCCCGCCATTTCTGTTGGGCGCAGTTTAATTTTATGGCTTGTTCCGCTGTGCAGGTCTCACCTATCGTTGCCACCTGGATGGTTTCTCTTCCTGACATTCGCAGCCGACTTCCGGTCGGCGTTTTCCTTTGGCGGAATCCATCGAGCCCAAATTACTTTGTGCTTTTTCATTATGTGCAACTTCCCTGATGTTTTCCCACTTAGTTACACCCCTTGCGCCTCTCATTTTCCTTTCCTCTGGTCCTCTGGGTCCACAGTTATAAATAGCCAGTTGACATTTAAGAGAAGGCTAAGAAGAGCTCAAATAAAGTTGATGAAGAAGAGGATAAAAATACGATAAAGAGAAGAAACGAAGAAGAAAAATAGAAAAAGAGAAGAAGATGATGAAGAGTTGAACACTTCTGAGCTTTCCATGCAAGGACTCACCCGTCGGGCTTGTCAGATTCCTCGAAGCGGACGAAACTTCCCTCCATCTTGGCCAACCCTTTCACTGCCAGCTTCCCGCCCGAGGTCGCCTTCGGGGTCATCGGAACGTCCTGCCCGGCTCCTTGCAGGTCACTCGTCATCGCTTCAGAATTCCCATCCCGGAACCGAACCAGAGAAATCGTTTTCTGCAAATAGAGGAAGCAGAAATAGAATTAGAGGAGAAGCACAAGGAGGACACCAAACGGTCCACCGTTAAAGAAAATTTTGTGTTCGGCGGGAAAGGGTAAGAGATACAAAATAATAACGTTGAATAGAAGAAAAAAATTAGAAAAAGAATACAGAAAGAAGGAAGAAAATGGTTCAACGGAAAAGGAACGATAAAAAAGGAATTAAAAACAAAACATAAAAACGAAAAACCGAATAAGAAAAAAAAAGGAGAAAATGGGAAGACTGCAAAAGCAGGAAAATGTAAAAAAATGAATAAGGAAAACAAAATTTATTCGCAGCGAACCAACGATTAATACCTCAACAAGAATCACAGCAAAGTCGAAAAGACTTCCCGTTTTTCAACCCCCTTTTTTACCCCTAAATTATAATATAAATGCAATATCTCAACATTTTGTGAAGCTGGACGGAAATTAACGGGAGACCGTCGTAAGCTAAGCACATCCCGGAAATAAGAAAGGGAGTCGATAATAATAGTTACGTTAGCTTTTATTTCCCTCCCCTACCTTTGTCACCCTCTACCCCTCACCGAGATTTCAATACAACTGGAAGATCAACATATAGATAAATAAAAAATTAATTTTGACAAATCAAAAAATACTCAACAGTTATTATTCAATTATTTTAGTTACATAATATTAGTTCTATTAGTATTATTACAGTATATATTATTAGTATTATTATTATATCAATTACTTTTAGTTATATACATATGGGTAATTCCACGTGAAAGGGGTCGGTGGCCACAGGTCGACCCCCTCCGATTTTCTTCAAATTTTACAGGTTTGTACCTTAGTGCCTTGGATGAAAAACCCCCAAATTTCAGTTCGATATCTCAATCCGTTCCGGAGATATGGCCATTTGAACAAAAAATGACGCGTTCCATTTTCGGCGTCCGACTCGAAAATCGACAACTTTGCACTCCCGTCCTGCAGAACCTATCCAACCCACAAAAATTAGCTTTTGCATAGTGACAGAGCTTTACATGCTCTTTCGAATGGCATGAGTTTCAACTTTGTAGGTCTTATGGTTGCTGAGCTACAGCGCCTTGAAAACAGGTCTAAAAATTGGGCGCCAAAAAAATTTTCAATTTTCAACGCTCCATAACTTTTTTTGGCATTGGCCGATTTTGACCAAATTATGCATGGCGACAGTGCATCACTATAGCTTCAAAATGAGCCATGTTCGACGTTCCTAGCATCATCTCAGCGGGAGTTATGGGAGTGCAAAGTGGTCGAGAAACGCCATTTTAGCGATTTTTGCCCGTATTTGAGGTCAAATAGCAAAATAGTGTCATCTCAGATTTCGTTCTAACGTTGCCCGTTGAAAGGGCATATTTTAAGCTTTCGAACGCACCCGTTTCGATTTTAGAGAAACCACTCTGAGGGGGTGAAATCGACCCCCCAAAGTACCAATGTCAGCAGCGGCCACCGACTGCGCAATAATATTAACAACATTACTGTATTACACATATTTTATTAAACAAAAAACAAGAAAAACCACTTTCTCAGACTCCCATTTAAAAATTCCTTCTTTTTTCTAAAACCATCTTTTGTTCCAAAAATACTTTCATCACTGAAAATTTCTTTCCCTCCATAAAAAAAAAACGGAAAGGGCCAAACTCTCCGATACAGAGAGAAACTACTGGGGAGGACAATCGTTAAAAATAGGGGAAATAAAAAGATGCACCCCCTCGGGGAGCATACCTCCCGAAAGGACAAGCAACTCGATGACTTTTCTTCCGGTGGGGAATAATAAAAGCAAAATCTAAACCTAATTAAAACCGAACTGGTATTTGAGGAAAAGCTAGGGGATGCAACCCCTAAAACCCCCTGATTAGCCTTTTCCATGTGAATGTCAATTGGTTGGCGCATTAAAAAAATTGGCTCATCCGCAAAGTTCGCTTCCATTTTCAGAAAGAGCCAAATAGATAGTTTTTATTTGGTTTATACTGTATACTTTTTAATTTCGGTTAATAATGAAATTTTGGTCTGTGCTTCAATTTCTGTATGAAATTTTAAAAATTATTTTCGTTTTATTTAAATTAATAAATTTTGTTCTACCAAAGAGGAAGCAATAGAAAAATTACAATTATTTTTTAAAAAGTCAGCAGTGGGAAAAATAACGCGTCACTTCCGCATAACTGAACAAATGCCATAGAGGTGTAAAAAGTTTAAAAATGGCGCACGAAAATGACGACTTGAAAAGACAATAGATAAAAAATTTTTTTGAATACTTTTCGATCCCCCTCTTTCATAAACTTATTCATTTATATTATGTTATAATGCATAATCTATATTAATTTATATTATATTGTAAAAAACAGTTAATAATATATTCAGCTTATCATCAGCAGCTCACAGAAGTTTTTTTATTGCAGGGTTTAACCGACATCTATTGGATTTCCTTGAAACCAAAGTGTGGGAGTTTCCCAATTTCCCTGCTGGATGTCGCTGAACTTTCATAAAATCTCCACTCATGAAGGGGGAATTTCCAAAGACCGAAATAATTAGTTAATCACTGGTTTGTGTTCGATTTTGGGGAAAAATCGAGCAGAAGGAAGAGGTGGTCCATCAAAGGAAGGCACAATATTCCTTTTAAGGCTTCACGTAAAAGCGGACTTATAATTTCGTAACTCTCCTGAGCCGATTTCAAAGAGGGACGAAGCCAAAACATCCTTCGCAACAAGCGAAGCCTTTTAATGATTACAAAGCAGCGTTCCAAGGGATCTCTCTTAAAAATTAACTTTCTAATTAAAAACCTGGGATGGCGCACAATCCCTTTGAGCTTTCTGTAGCGAAGTTAATCCGAGACGCGCAAATTCTAATCCTTCTTCAACAATGAAGATTCCCCGGCCATCTTCTCATCGGCAACGATTCATTCTCCTCCATTTTCATTATCCTCCAATTACTTGGAGGTTGGCGCATAATTTCATGGCTGCGGAATGACGATAATTAAATGGAGCGCGTGAAGGCGCGGGTGGCGGTTGGAAGTTTCCCCGAGGCGAGCGCCCCTGGCGGGAGCGAAGGGAAGTGAAAACAAAATGTCGTCCTCGGCCTGGGGGGAAGGGCAGAAGAAATTAATAGGGGAAAAGGAAATATAGGTTTTTTTAAAAATCCAAATTTAATAAAAAGTCGAGCGCTTTTGGGAAAATATCGAAATTGAAGCGGATGAGAGTTTGCAAGGTCACGAGTGTCTTCTGCTTTTTTATGGAATGTTTTCGTTTATTTATGTCACGTATTTTAGTGTTCATTTGACGTGTGACAATCTTTCTGTAATTTTGTTGCCTCGACATTACAGAAAAAGTAGGAATGACAAAAGTAAAAGGAAGAAAGAAGGACAAAAGAAAACTAGTAAGGAAAGAAAAAAGGTAAAAGAAGGAAAAAAAGAAAAAAATAATGAAAAAAAAGAAGGAAATAAAAGAAATAAAAGGAAAGAAATAGAAAAAAGAAAAAAAGAAAATATAAAAGATAGAAAAAGGAAGATTAAAAAAAGAAAGCATAAAAGAAAGATAAAAGAAATAAAAGATACTGAATACGCGTTTTTTATTTATATTTATTCTTACATTTTATTTTAAACTCTTTTACCAAATTTTGTATTTTTTTTTGTTTTACTTTTTATTGATTTTATTTTTTATTTATTTTAATTATATAATAAAACTATGTAAAACAATACATAATAAACAATACAGTGGTAAATAAAATAAGAATATAAAGTAAATAAGTGTGATAGTATCTCAATTTTGGATCAAAGAAAGGAGAGAAAAAATAGATAAAGAATAAAAAAGAAAAAAACACGTTCTAGTACCAAAGTAATGGCAGCGCTTTAAGGGAAGAGAAAGGGAGGAACTGGGTCGATCAGGTAACAGTTTCGGGCAAATCCTCAGAGGAAAAGCCAACAATCTTCTCTCCCCCTGGGCCCTCCCTTATCTCCCAATAGTTCAGACTCAACTGAGATTTCTCTCCAAAATTCCATAAAAGATGAGTCAAATGATCCGATAAACGGCCGACATTTTCTTTTATTCTGTGGGGGGTGGGCAGCAGCCCTCACCCCCGATCGTCCTTGGCCAGGATTCACACAAAAGTTACTCTCTCGGGGGGAGGGGTTGTGTCCAGCTTTCAAGGCCATGTGGGAGACGAAGGGGGAGGGCATCAGCCGTGTGTTCAGCCCCCGGCCACCCCCAAGCGAAGTTGCAAGGGTAGGAGACGTGCTCTCGAGCAGATTGCGGGTAAATCGATAAGGGCGCGCTTCAGCGGCGTGTTCAGGCGTCATGATGACGTCACTGAGACGCTAAATCAATTGGCGGTGGCTGAAGATGATTTGTGGTTGGGGGTGAGACGAAGACATCCACCCTCTGTCCCTCCTCAATTGATCAAGTTAAACATATTACATTTATATATAAATGCATGCATTATATACCAAATAAAGTAAATTGTAGAGATGAAAAGTTAACTAAATGATGATATGAAAAAGGAAATAGAAAATAAATAAAAACTAAATCCCGCCTGGGTATTTTTCCTGCGCTTTTTCCTCCCTTAGTTATCCCTTCCACTCTTATCACCCCTTCTTTCCCAATATTATCCCATTGCTCACAACTCTGGCAGTAAATATGAAAAGGCAGAACCGAAATGTCTGCCTTGGCAGTTAATCAATCTGCCATCACAAAACAGAAATATTTCAATATGTTTCAAACATGTTGGAACTATCGCGGTCCATAGTTGGCCTAAACCAGTGATGCCCAACCCACGGGCCGCGGGCCATATCCGGCCCGTGAAGGTGTTCTATATGGCCCGCTCTTTTATTCCTATATTCACATACGTATTTTGTGATTTTAGTCCATTTTAATTTTTAAATAAAGGGTTATTCTAATATTAGAATAACTTCAATTTGAAATTCTTTCTTACCTTTCGGCAAAATTTTAAATTTACGCGAACGCTTTCGAATCCATTCGGTGATATAAGTCAAAAGGACTGCTTGAATAAAAATTTAAAAAGATTAAAGCCGGAAAAAAGGGGAAAAGGCAATAGCCTTGAGAGCAGGAATGTAGAGAAAAGAAGATGAGAAGAAAGAGAAAATCAGAAAAAGAGAAAAAGGGAAAAAGAGAAAATGATAAGAAAGAAAAAATGAGAAGAGGAAAAGAGAAAAAGGGAAAAAGAAAAAAAAAGAAAAGGAGAAAAAGGGAAAATGAGAAGAGAGTAAAAACTAATATTAAAAATTCATATTTAATATTCGCATACGTTGTGGCCCACGAAATTCAACTAAACTCAACTTTGGCCCGCACATTATCAAAGGTTGGTCATCACTGGCCTAAACGAAATAAAGAAAAAACAGAAACTAAAACCAGCCGAGTTTCAATATAAACTCAAAAAATAAGATAAAACATAAAAGAAAAATTCTGATTAAATTTATAAATAAATGATACAAAGTGAGATACTATGAGATTGGTTCCAAGAAGTGAAGAACGATTTAAAAGAAACAAAAATATCAAAAAAAGACCTAAAGAACAAGAAAGAGCTCGAAAAGAAAATTTCCCAACACCAATTCAAAGTAAAAGAAAAGCTAAATGGACCATAGAAAAGAAAGAAGAACATAGGAAAGAAATGAAAGAGTATTTGCCGAAAAAGAAGGCGGAGAAGGAAGAAAAGCGGCGGTTGAATTATCGAAATAGGCCGAAACTAAAAAAAAATAATACAAAATAAACTCATAATATTAAAATAAATGAAATATATAAAATTAATTAAAGTTACTGCTAAGCGAAAAAATCACAAAATATAACAGAAAAATTGAAACAAAAGATAAAATTAAATAAAAACAAAACATACATATAAATATATATATACATACATAACCTTTACATTTTAAACATAAATACTGAATCTGTGCTTTTTATTTTATTTATATATTTTATTTTAAATCCTTTTAGCATATTTTGTTTTTTTTGCTTTACCTTTTTAACTAATTAATTAATTTATAATAAAACGATGTAAAACAACACATAACAAAGAATGCTGTTGTTAATAAAATAAAAATAAAAATTCAGTATGTGTGATTTTATATTAATTTGGAACAACGAACCGCCAAATGTAATTTATAATTTTATATATAATCTTATTACATTTTTATACTTATTATATTTTTTACAAACCGTATATTTACATAAAATAAAAATTGTAATTGTATATTTGGTTTTGTTTTGCTTCACTTTTTAATGTTTTCTTTCTAACTAATATGAGTTAATTGTTTATTAATTAATTTATTTATGTTATAAAAAATTTTGAAGGAGAACGCTTTTCTTCTCGAAAGTGTGCTTTCAAGTGAGCAACGAAGGAAGGCGAGCTTTCGCTTCAAAAAGGAAGAGGACGTCCTGTCAGCAGACACCAGACACTTTACCGACCCGAAGTGACTTCGCTTCCCTAATTAGTTTCGCTCGGGCCGCGAATGGATATTATTTATTAACAGGGTTTGTTCTGGAAGGTTCTCAACGACCGGAAAGAGGAATTAGGTCCTCGTTAATGGGTTCTCAGCTCCCGACGTGACCTGACAGCTTTCCGCTCTTTTCTGTTCCTCACCCGGATAAATCAGCACTCATTAACATTTCTCGAGTCTTGCTCGGTGGCGTCTGGGGTTGGAATCAAAGGGGTGAGTAACATGGCTGCCTTTGATGGTGAAGGGAGAAAGTAAAAGGGAGGAGGTGAGGGAGAGGGGGGGACAAGAGCGGAGCAGACAAAGAACAAAGAGCTCAGAGGAAAATCTGTGGCCTTTTGAGCGGGAGAAATTGACAAGAGTGTCAAAGCAATTAGGAGGAACGTGAAAAAAAATCACGATTAAAACCACTTTTCTTGAAAGGGTTGATCGAGAGGAAGGGGCGGTGTAAGACGTGGAAGAATTCGAAAAGAGACAGAAGGGGGAGAAGGAGGTCATTGTTGGCCGTCAAGGCTTACAGGCTTTGGGAACGAAGCCCTACGAAGGAAACTCGATTAGCGGGATTAGGGTGAGGGTGATTGTGTAGAGGAACAGAAGAAGGTGGTGCAAGTGGGGGAAGAAGAGAGTCGGGAGGAACCGAAATCAAATCAAAACAAGGTGGCGACATGAAAGCAAGTTGAAATCCCAAAAAAATTCGTTCATTAATGACTCGCACACCCCTGCGGGGGTGCAGGGGGCTAAGGGGGCGCATAGCCACCCCCTCGCCCCCGCCAAAATAAATCATTTCATTTCCCCCCGAGATTGTGCAACCAATTACTTGCACCTTGGAGAGTCTTGTGCTGGTTCGGACGCGTGCGCATGCGCGGGAGGGCGATGTGATCAAAATTTTCATCGGGCCCGCCCCTCGCTCCCACCCCTCCCCCCGCTTTGAAAATTTTACATCTCCCCGACATTTTAAACAATTTTATCAAAGGGGTAAATCGAAGGCGTTAATATCGGTTATTTTCTCGGGCGAGCCAAACCAATCAGTTAATGTGAGTTTTATGGTTTTTCTGTTTACTCAGCCTCGCGCCAAACTACTATTTTGCGACAAAGCCGAATTCTTTCGAAAATAACTCGGGCGATGGACGTTTTGTCGCGAGTTTGTCAATTTTTCCATTCCCGATCCAAAGGGTTTGTTTCACACATTATATGCTCATACTTGACGTATTTGTATGCAGTATCAATTCAATATTTCAATATCAAACATTAAAAATCTACAGAAGTATATAATTTATCTTTCCATATAAAAAATGTAAAACATGTAATTATATGCAATATAGATAAATTAGCGTTATTAATGTGTTCTCATTCATAAATACATATATCATATATTTTAAACTAATAAATAAGCCAATAAAAGTTGTCAGTTTCCTCCCATTGATCTGCCATCTTGTATTCTTCCTTCTGTAGGATGGAAGAAGGTGTTCGAGGGTAGCCGACGTAATTCAGGGATGCTCCCTCCTCCCCCTTGAAAAGAGCGCCCGACGAACCGCATCGCAATTTTAACTGAAAAGGGATGGAAATGGGGGTGAAAAGAGGGGGAGGCGGTTCGAACGAAAAGAAAGCTTTCCCCCCCAAAAAAACCAATTTTATTTTAAGGAGAGAGAAAAAGGAAAGAAAATGTTCTTTCCGTTACGCACCCCCTTGGGGGCTTCCGAAGGGGTGGTTCGACCCCCGCTATAAGATGCAAACGGTCCCACCCCGCGAGGAGCCCAAAACGAAGACCGCTTTTTCCTCCCCTCGGTGGCGTCGGCGCGAGGAAATCGACGGCTTTTGTCTGATGTTTTCCTTCCCTGAACAAGGGATGAAAAATTAGGGAAGCCGCGGGGGCAGCGACGCCAAGTGGGACGAATATTCGACGCGGTGCCGGAGAGTCTGCTCTCCTTCGCCTTCGCTCGAGGGGTTTTAAATCATTGGGGATGCATCCGGACAGCGAAACTGACCCCTGATCTTCTGCCCTCCCCCAGCAAAACCTTCTCCTGAGGAGAAAACCAAAGTCCCTGGGCAATTCGCAAAAGAAAAGAATTATAATTAATGTAATATAAAATACCCTACTTGAATGTATTATATATATGTCACGGGCCGGACAGTGGGTTCCGGAAGGATGGAATAGTGACAAAAGAAGAGAGAGAGGAACAGAAGAAGACTTATTTATATATATAAGATTTATTTAATTTTATTAGATATAATATGCGAGGCATCAATGCCCAGAGTGCGTATTCGCAAGGGGAACAAATCATACTGGTGGAGCAGCACCTTACAACAGCTCAAGAAGGAATGTATTAGAGCTCGACGCACCCTCACCCGACTGCGAACCAAAGGGATCATGGGCGATGAACGGACGCGAGCTTCGGCGGAATATTCTACCAAGAAAAAATCTTATTCCAATGAGATCATAGCCTCCATAGATCCTGCTCTGCGAGCAGATAGAGCATAATACCTGGGGACTGGCCTACAAAATAGTCACCAAAAGGCTGGGCTACTCTGCCCCCAAGTTGGACTCTGCTTTAGAAAAAGAACTAATAGCAGAACTTTTCCCGGAGGAAGCAAGACAACTCGGTAGGCCGATACTTAGTCTAACAGAGCCCGGTCCGCCCTTTCGCGTGGAAGAACTCGCGGAGGCGGTAAAAGAAATGGGCGTGAAAAAGGCACCCGGACCGGATGGCATTCCTGCAGCGGCGGTTAAGAAAATTGCGGCTGCAGCTCCGAACTACATCCTCCAAGTCTACAACTTGCTGATGGCCCAGGGGAAGTTCCCTCCCATCTGGAAGAATGCGAGAGTGGTCCTCATTCCGAAGCCAAAAAAAGCTCCGAGGGATCCCCCCAAGTTCCGCCCGATATGCCTCTTGGACGAATGGGGAAAACTCTACGAGAGACTCCTGTGTAGGAGACTGGTGGAGGTCCTCGAAGACGGGGGTGGCTTAGCCAACAATCAGTTTGGCTTCCGAAAGGGTAGGGGCACATACGACGCCCTCCAACTGGTTACGGAGAAGGCTCTCACCGAAATCAAAAAGAACTACGCGAGCCGAGGCATCTGCATCCTAATCACCCTGGATGTAAAAAACGCTTTTAATTCTGCTCCCTGGGGTCGCATTCTAAGCAGTCTCGAAAGAAGAAAAGTTCCAGGATACTTAATACACGTCCTCTCATCGTATTTGTCCGAAAGGACCATCGTATGTGGGTTTGGCGTGAGGTCTGTCTCAGCCGGCGTCCCACAAGGTTCCATTTTAGGCCCAGTCCTATGGAACGTCCTATATGACGACGTGAAAACTCCCCACGGGGGTTGAGGCCATAGCATACGCCGATGACCTGGCCCTCTGCATCGTGGCCAAGACGGAAGAGGAGGTGGAGGTGAAGGCAATCGGGGCTCTTCTTAGAATAGAGGCTTGGATGGCACAGACTGGCCTTCTGCTTGTCCGGCAGGAAAAAGGTCGGACCACTGGACATACGACTGGGTGGCACCAAGATTGAACTCAGAGAAGAGGTCCGGTTTCTGGGCGTCATTTGAAGAGGATCCAGAGGAGGGGCGGAAGCCACCGCCCCGAATGCGCCGGCGTGGAGGACACCCCGGAGCACACTTGGGATGACTGCCCTCTCTGGAAAGTCGAGAGGGAGCATCTCACCGAGGCTCTGGGGACTCTGCCTGAAGCATCGCTTTGGAGATGTCGCTTCGGAAATCATATTATTATATTATATATCTACTTTTAAAATTCACTACATGACAATAATAGTACCGTATATCAAAATGTCAATTATCACCATTTCGTTTGAGCTGAAAATGATGGTCAACCCCGACAGGGTAAGTTTATCCATTGAACGTTGTATTATGTTCCACCCTCCCCCGTCCCCCCGTCAACTCTCACAAGGGCCAGGAATAACTCTGCTCCCTCGAAAAGCAAAAACCATCTTCGGAAGAAACGGCTTTCTTTGGATGCGGGGATTAATCTTTCACAACCCAGTGAGTTCCATTCGTCGGGGGTGGAAAAACAACCTCCGAGGGGAGGCTCCGACAACCCCTTGCCTTTGGCGGAAAAGCCCCACGACCGATTTATGGATTTATACTCACTCGAAAAATCTACTTTTATTTTCGCCTTTCAATTAAAATAACAGTTACATTAGATATCTCTTACGCAATTTTTCACTGCTGTATACATATATGTTACATCGAAACACCGAAATCTGGAGAATGTCTACTTTCACCGGTGAAAGTAGACATTAACTCACCCAATACAATCCTTTCCACGGCCCCATGTGAGCGCGTTGGGGACGGGAAGGCTTAGCAATACGTGCCAATAAAATCTTCATCGCCCGCTCCCCTATGATTTATCTGATGGTTTCCATGAAATTTTCCGCCAACGACTTCGTGACAAACATTTATGGGCGTTTTGCAAGGAAACCGATGCTCGGTCGGTCGATTTCTTGGCGGTTTACGACTTGGCTGAACGCGACGCCCCGCGTCCCCCTCTCCCCCTGACTTTCAGGAGAAGGCAGAAGTGCCGGGCCTCTGAGGGCATGGGGAGAAAGTGCATTGGAAGATGGGAAGGGTGAAGAAAGGAGAGGCGGTGCAGAGGAAAAATCTCACTCGTTTGAGTAAATGAAAGAGGAGAAGGAATGAGAAAGGGAAAGTGGAAGATTAGGAGAAGATGAGATAGGGAGAAAAAAGTATGGAAGAAAAGCAAGAGAGAAAACGAAAACAACAGAGAAAAAAAGGGAGAAGAGAACATAAGAGATGACGAAAAAGAAATAAAAGGGGGAAGAGAAAGGAAAAGAGAGAGAGAGAGGTAAGAGAGAAAAAGAGAGGGAACATAAAAATTTGAAAACGTGAAGGAAAGACAGAGAGAAAGAAAGAGTAAAGAGAAAATAGAGAGAGGAAGAGGAAAGAGAGAGAAGAGAGAGAGCACAGAACATTTAATGTTCCTCCGATAACGAAAATACAAATTCTCAAAACGGAAAAAGTAGACACTTTGAAGTAATAATTGCTATCAAAATGTAGAGTGGGCGGCGAGTGACATTTTGTTGGGGGCTGCAGGACAAGAAAGTTTGGCGACACTGCTTGAGCTTTCCCAGCGGGGGAAGAGGGAAGAAGAGATAATGTTTCAGTAAAATCAACTTGGTGAGCGACTGAGCTTCGAGTGATTCAACCGCAGGCTGTCAAAATGGGCGCCATTCGGTTTTGGGGGGCGGTGGGGGCAATTAAAACTTTCCCGATCATAAAATTTGAAAATAAAAATGCCTATTTGGGGTGAACCGAAAAGAAAAAAAAGAAATAAATAATATTTCCATAAAGCGTGGAAAGAAGCAACAATATGAGCGGTGGGTTCGCCTTTTCAAAGGCGATTAATGATTGGGAGAAGAAAAAAAGAGTCAGTTGTTGTCCACGTGAGGGAACAAAAGAGGAGAGATTAAAAAGAAGATTGGATTGGGACGTCTTTGGGGCGCTGGGGTTGATTTATTGCCGGGGAGGCAAAGGTTCCCAAGAAAGCTTTCGAGAGAGCGCGGAGGCAATTGTGATTCAGAGATAGAGAGAGAGAAAGAGAGAGAGAGAGCAAGGAATGATGGGGGAGATAAAAAGAAACTTGTGTCACCTATCTCGTTGAGGAGGAAGTCCTCGGAAAAGATGGTCTAATTAAGGCACTCGAAGCTTCTCGAATTTTCCAGGGAAGAAATTGAGATTTTCCCCACTTGGCTTCGAAAGGTAACTCAAGATGGCGGCTTTGCTTTCAGAAGCTCATTACAACTCTCCCTCTCTAAAATATTCTCTGCATTGGAACACATATTCACCAAATACGACTAACTTGATTTAACACGAGTTTAAAAAAATTATTCTTTTCACGCGGTTTTCAATAATATATAATTTTATATTAAATTTATTTAAATAATTTAATTGATTTTATATGATACAATTAATGAATTAAAAAGTACAAGCACAGTATTCCTTTAACAGATATATATATTTATATTAGTATGATGAGAAATGAATAAAATTATACAAAACCAATTCATATTTATACTGTTATTTCACATTAATCAGTTATGTATAAGAAAAAAAATAATGAGTCGGAGACCGGAAAAAAGTGGAATCTTCAAAAAATTATCAGCACTTTGATCGCGCGAATTCAAATGCGGCATTTAAAAGAGAACATTTCAGCAGGGGATTTTTCCGCTTCCTGTCGTCTGCTTTCGTGTCATTACTCACGTCGCATAAGCGATGAAAAGTGGAAAACTTGCCGCTGGTTCCCGCACTTTACGACCCATAAAAGACGAAAAGAAAAGAAGCGAAAACGGCCACTCTTCTGCTGCTGCTGCTGCAGCAGGAGGAATCGATCACCCATTTTTCATTTTTCCTTCATTACGTTATTCTTCAGAGTGAAGTCGCCCTCCTTATCCCTTTTTACTCCCCAACTGCGTTGTTGCCGCCCGGATATGTAACAGCAGACTATAGGATGCTTCCGGACACGAGCCAGTTCATTGCGAACGTCATCCACCCCATGCAACCCCCGACGTGGACAGGGGTGACCTTGTAATGCCAGAAGTGCACCCGGAAGAGCTGACAGAGGTCAAAAATGACCGCTGATTCGGGATTTTTTTTAACTCAGATTAAAAATAATACCCACATTATAACTGTTAAAAAATTGTGCGCCTTCAATTTTTTCTCTTTTCTGTTATTTTTTTTTCTTCTTATTTTTCATTTCATAGGTTTTTCACTTTTCTTCACATTTATTTTTCTTTTAAACTTTTTCTTTTGACCCGTTTTTAATCGTTTTATTAATTTTTCTCACTGTCAACTCTTTCTTATAATTGTTTTGTTCTTTTTGTCACCGTTTTCGCATTTGTTCTTTGTTACATTTCTTTTAAAATTCTTTAGTTTTAATAATTTCACTTCTTTCAATAAAAAGAAAATTATTTTTCATTTTCTTTCTTCTATGCTTTTTTCTCTATTTTCCCCTTTTTCCACCTTCTTTCCCTTTTACTTCTCTTTCCATTTCTCTTTTCCTTATTTTTATGTTCATATATTCGTGCGCCCTCAATGACATCTCTCAGTTTTTTCCCAGAGCAGACGATTTCAACTATTTCATCCCTTCTGACTGTCGATGGTGGGGAAACTCAAAAAGGAAATGAAAATAAAAAAAAAACGCTTTTTCGATGAATCTAATTTTCCATACAGTTCTTTAAGGCTTTAACTTTCCTTCATTCATTCAAAGGACTCATTTATACTTTTTGAAATTATTTACCCGAATGGGGGTGGCGAATTTGAAGGGGTGGAAACACTTTTTCTCCCCTCGTTCCCTCCTTTAATCACGCTAATTTAACGCCGCCACTTGACATTCGCTTCGCCCCCCGGCCTAATTAATATTAAAAACGCATTTCCTAATTAATTTTCGATTGCAGGCCCGTTCCCTAATCTTGGCATTGCTCTGCGCCTAATCATCGATCCTCGCATCTCCTGCGCATGCGCACGGGGGCGACACGCAAATTCAATTCCCAAATGGAAATCATTTTTTATTAATTAGCGACAAAGAGAGTACTTCTCGCAGGAGAAGTGACAGGGCGGCCGATCCGTCACGGCGGAAATAACCACCCCCTCTTCGGGTTGCGTCATCATCGAGGAAATCTTCCCTTGGAAAGAAGGATTTGATTCAGGCACGAGTCTTCTTCGTGGGAAACACACCAACGACTGATTCCTCAAATTTAAATAACTCCTTTGAAGAAGCATGCGAAGTGGAAGAAACTGAGAAAAAGTGGAAGAAAGGGAAAAGCATGAAAATGAGAAAACCGATAGAAAAATAAAAAAAAAGGCAAAAAAAAGAGAATGAAACAAAGAAGTGAAGAAAAATTATGAAAAAGTGAGAAAAAGAAAAAATAAAGTAATAATCGAAAAAAGAGATGAAAAGGAGAAAAATAGAGAAAAAAAACAAAAAAAAGAAAACTGCTAAAAAATTTAACAAAATACAAAGGAAAAACAATGAAAAAATGACAAAAGGGAAAAGCAGGAAAAAAATTGGGAAAAATAGGAAACACACAAAAAAAGAGGGGAAAAAAGCCAATTTCAGAGGGGCGAAATGAGTTTTCGACCCCCTCGCACCCCAAGTACACGATTCCATAAAGTGGAATTAGAAACGCAGGTCACGAGTTATGAAAAAGCGCAAATATGGCGGATGGGGGTGGCAAATAAGGGAGCGGGAAAAGTTGTGAAACTCGTCGTAAACTCGACGGGAGAAGAAGGAAGACTTAATTGAAACACAAACTCCATTAAAAGTCTTTAATCCGGCGGAGGGAAAGGGGAAGGAGAGGGATGAGGCCGGGATGAAGGGGGGTGAATGGGGTGAAGGGGGGCGCGCGAAAGAAGACCGCAAAGGCCGAACTCTTTGGGTTTTCCGAGAAAAAACTTTATAATATTATTATTTGGTAATTAAGGTTTTTCTATAAAGTGTTGATGTTTCCCAAGGGGGGTTGTAAGGGGTTGTGACAAAGGGAGTTAATATAGAAAAAAAAATTTTCCCCCTTGCTTTCTGAAGCCGTAAAACGATGGGGCGCATTTTATTCGCAGAATGAAAAGTTACAAGTGTAATTTTGATTCATTCAAAGATCAGCTAAAGGCAAAGAGGTGAGAGTTTGGCACAGGGATTCCAACAGGTGAGAAGAAAAGAATGAGAGAGTGAAGGGGAAAAGCAAGACAGAGAAAGAGGGGAAAAAGAAAGAAAAAGGTATTCATTGAAAGAAGAAAAAAGAGAGAAGATGAGAAAAAGAAAGGTAGAGAAGGAGGGAAAGAAAAAGAGAAAGAGAGGAAAAAGAGGCAGAAAAAGATGAATGAAAGATAGAAAGAAAACGAGAAAGAGGGAAAAATATAAAGTAGGAGAGAAAGAGATTCAAAAAAATAAAGAGAGAGGGAAATAAACTGATAAGTATGAATTTAAAAACAGAAATATAAAGAAAAATCAATAAAAAGAGATTAAATCAAAGAGAGAGAGAGAGTGAGAGATTATACTCATCGTTAGTGTCCGTCTAAAACTAAACATTTTTGGCAAAGAATGAAAAGTCTTCGCTATTGATTGAAACACCGCAAAAATGTCACATTTTTAAATTAGATTTGACATTTTCACATCCGGAATGAAAACCTCGCCATGAGCATACACTCAAATCATTGTGACATTTCCGAAAGGCAAAAGTCAATAGCAGAAAGATCGTTAATTAAAGCGCGTTTCGTTTGCACTCTAACTCATCCCCGTCTCCGCAACCCCTTCGCCTCGTTCGAATTTCCCGCCAAAACGGACCTTAACCCTCCAAGAAACGGCAGAAGAGCCTTTAAGAGGTCTTCGTTGTTAGAAAAGCCACCCCTCGTCGTCCTTTGGTACCTGAGAGCTTTTTGTCCGAAAGAGGAGCCAAAGGGGCGGAAGGGCGAAGGCTCTTTGTGGAGCTTTTGCTCTTGTCCAGTTTGCGACAAATAGAAATTTAGTGAGCGGTTCACTTTGTTGCTGTCGTGAGACCGTAAAAATACGAAATACAAAACAAATAATAGAAAACAGACAAAAACATAAAAGATATAACATAGAAATTCTATAATAGAGAATAGAAGATACAAAACTTGTCTAACTTTTGGGCAAATGAGAATTTTGTTTCGTCCTCATCGAAGGAGCTTTTGTAGAGGGCTCGACGGTTATGAAAGCTGAGCTTCTGCCTGTGACGTGAACACAAAAGAAAGATTTCCTTTCACTCATCCTTCGGCCACGGCTGCTCCTTCCCTCCTCAACCACGGCCGACCACCCACTCGATTCCAGCAGCGATTGTTCCGGACCATTCGCGGAACTCTTCTCTCTCAAGTGTCCTTCTCCGGAAGAAGTTCTAAGGTCAAGGCAAGACAAACACGACGGCCACGAAGGACAAGTCTTGGTGATTTTGTGTTCGGTTTTCCCAGAGGAGTTCCCCATTGCCGTCTTTGAGAGCCGTCGAAGTTGTTTGTCACCGTTTGTCGTTGTTTGTCGTCCCATTTGCAGAAACATTGGAGGATTTTATAGGGGGACGCCATTGTTCATTCTATGGATTTTGAGCGCCTTCTCCGGTTAAAACCTTTCAAGATTTACTTTATCTCTCTCTCTCAATTATTTTCATCTCTTTCTAACTCTCTCTTATATTTCACATAAGTCTTTCCTTTTCTCTCTTTTCAAACCTCATCTTTCTCTTTATTACTTTTTATCTTTTCATCTCTTTTTGATTTCTTCCTCGCTTTTAATTTCGTTTTTCTCTCTCTTTGTTTTATTTTTGTCATCTCTCTCTTTTTCTTTCTTTTTTTATTTTTTATCTTCTTTATCCCCCTTTTTTCTCTAATTCTTTCCCCATCTATTTTTTATCATTTTTTATAACTTCTTATATTTCTTTTTCTATTCTTTTTATCGTATTATCTTTCTTCATCTATTTTCTTTCCCCCGTCTCTCTCTAATTTAGCACTTTCATTCACTTATTTTGCGGTGAAAACTCGTTCCATACGGCAAAGAAAACCCCCACTCCCTCAATTCTCTTCTCGTTAAGTCCCAAAACATACAAATTATTTTGCCTCTCGCGAAATGCCCGCTCACCTTCCGGTTTGAAAGGACCCGTTTCCGGTCCTCCTTCACCCCTAATCAATTGCCAATTAACTTTGGTTCGAGTTTGGCCTCAACCGCCCATAGTATTTCGCCGGCGACTCTTTGCCTTAATCGTCTCAGCGATCGACCCCTGGAAATGATTTATTGCCTCCCCTTGCGTTTCCACCCCCGAACAACCGCCCCGGCCTTTTGCGCTTCTGCATTGAAATTCCAACCCTCTTGGTTACGTGTGCGTTTTCATTGGAAACTCTTTTTTCTTTCCTCGTGTGCATTCATTAAATCGGATTTGCTTTTAATTAAAAATCATCCCTCGGCGGATCCCTTTTTTCTGTTTTTCTATATTTTTGCTCTCCGGTTTCCTTTCACGTGGTTTTTAATTCCCTTTCATTCTTTCATTATCTTTTGTCCCTTTGAAAAGAAAATTACGCAATGATGAAAATGTCCGCGCAGGCGAACGTTTTTCATTCGAGAATCCCGATTGTCGAGGAAATCTACTGCTTATCTCCGATATCCCTTTATCGCCTGTTCAATGAAGACAAGGAGGATTTTCTTTTTGACTTTCTTATAACTTTAGGAAAACAGACATTTTTAAAAATTTTCCACTGCTGACTCGATCAAATTTATAAAAAATAATCACAATAAATAATTCGACGAAGGGATGGCCATAAAAAAATTAATACCGTCATTTGCATCAAAAAGATTTTTTTTTTTTAGATAAATAAACCTTCTTTGCAAATAATTAAGTGTCGCAAACGCCGAAGTTAATAAATTGTCAAGAGCAAATATTTATATTCATCGGCACGTAAAACGACGTCAGCCATGTCTTCGAAAGCTCGCAACTTCTCGCCTCTTCTCGCCTCTTCTCGCGATATCTGAATTAATCTCAATAAAATCCCCCATTAAATGGAACCGATTTTTATATTGAATGCGTGAAATGGCGAAATGAAAAGATTTTTACTGATAATTAATGGAGCGATTAGAGAGAGTCGGGCTTTTGTCGAAGATGAAGAAACAGTGTTGTTGTGGAGGCCATGTCGCGAATCGTCCTCCGGGAACTTAATTAGCGAGTTAATTAGGTGAGGTAATTAACGTGGGAAGAGCGACGGAGAAGAAATGACGGCCGGTTTCGCTTTCTTAATTACGGGAGACGAAGCTGAAAAGAAAAGCAGAAAGTTTTCCGAAAGCTCCATGAAATGAAATTTGAGCTTTGGAGTGGTTTGTTGAATTTTTCATGACAATGACGAAAAAAGTCTTTGTCTGAAAATCAGTCCAGAGTGATTTGTCTTCGTCTTTGGAAGAGCATCTGACGGACAGATAAACAGAGGGGATGAATGGATAGTTACTGAGAGATAAAAACACTGACAAATAGATAAGCCTATGTGTTAGGAGGAAAAGGAAAAGAGCAAGGAAGTAATGGGGTGAGATGGCGATGAACAAAAAGAGACAGAATATGTTATCTAAAGAGATGAAGTAAAAACTTAAAATGGCCCCTCCCGACAGCAACAGTCCAACAGGCACACACCCTCAAAATCCGACTCTCACCTTCATATTGATACTGAATCGATTGAGAAAAATCACATGACACGGTGGCTCACCTTCTGAACAACATGAACAATCGCCGCACCGACCAGGCATTCGCCATCAACAAAATGACTTGTACGTGCTTTTCCAAGCGATGACAGATCGTCACTGAATGGAATTTTCAGCCAGAAGATAAACTGCAACCAACAATTAGGCCTCAGTAGGTCCGATAGGGCTTACTTTCAACGGGCGGCCAGTTGCAAAGTCTTTCATGAACGCGAGTTGGTGAAAAAAGAAAAGGAGAGAAGGAAAGAAAGAAAAGCGGGGGAGAGAGAGAGGGGGGACAGATGAAAACAGAGAGATGGATAGATAGAAGCAAAGATACAAAGAAAGACATTGGGCGGATGAGAAAAGAAATAAATGAAATCTGCCAAATGTGTAACAGTTTATGCGCTTAAGTCATTAGGATGAAATAAATCGCGTGAGACACTTTCTTTCTAATTGGATCGTTCAGAAGAAGCTTTGAGATGCTGAAATTATCGATTGAGCCCCTTTCGAGAGTCGAACAGTCCCTTACCGCCCCCGTAAAAATGAGAGAAACCGAGTTTGGAAAGGGAATTAATTATAATGGGACATGTGAATTTATGAGGGGAGGGCAACCGATTTTCACTCCTTGGGGAGGAAGCGGAAGTGGAAGAAACTCCGTGCGAATAGAAAAGCGTGACCTTCGGCGCTGATTCGAATTAATGAGGATCAGGATCGAAGGTTCACAGACTCACAAACGACGCCTTTTTAAGCTCCTCAGAAACTGGATTGTTCGGTCTTTTTATTCAAAAGTTTATAGAAATGAAGAGAAAGAGAGAGAAATGACAGGAAATGGAGACACATAGAAGTAGAGAGAGGGAAAGAAAAATCGACGGTGAGAGAAAGAAACAATGAGCAGAAGATATACAAGAGGCGATAAAAGGACAGAAAGAGAAAAGAAGAAAAGTAAAAAAGAGAAAAAAGTAGAAAATTTTAGTAAGAGCAAAAAAAGAATTAAAAAAGAGAAAGAAAAAGACAGAAAGAGAAGAAAAAATGAAAAGAGAGAGAAAAGGGGAGAGAGAGAAAAGGGGAGAGAGAGAAAAGGGGAGAGAGAGAGAGAAAAGGGGAGAGAGAGAGAGAAAAGGGGGAGAGAGAGAGAGAAAAGGGGAGAGAGAGAGAGAAAAGGGGAGAGAGAGAGAGAAAAGGGGAGAGAGAGAGAGAAAAGGGGAGAGAGAGAGAGAAAAGGGGAGAGAGAGAGAGAAAAGGGGAGAGAGAGAGAGAAAAGGGGAGAGAGAGAGAGAAAAGGGGAGAGAGAGAGAGAAAAGGGGAGAGAGAGAGAGAAAAGAGGGGAGAGAGAGAGAGAAAAGGGGAGAGAGAGAGAGAAAAGGGGAGAGAGAGAGAGAGAAAAGGGGGAGAGAGAGAGAGAAAAGGGGAGAGAGAGAAAAGGGGAGAGAGAGAAAAGAGGAAAAAAGTAAGAGTAGGATGGAAAGCAGTAAAATGCAGGTAGAGGGAGAGAGAGAGAGACATAATAAAGAGATATGAAAGAAGAAAAAGAAGGAAGGAGATAAAGAAAGAAGCAGCCTACGTGGGACCGCGAAGGAGCAGAGACAGAAAGAAAAATCGGAGGTGAATTTGAGCCGCAGAAGAGGTGGAAGTGCAGGAGAAGGGAGTTAAGGGAGTTAAGGTAGATAGGAGTTGAGTAAATATTTGAGGGGAACCCAATACGGATTGGGGGAGATCGGCCGTGAAAACTCTCAACTGGATTTGTGCTTTCATTAGCTAACTGATGGATCATTTTAAATCTGATATTATCTCCCTCTTCGTCTTTTTTCCCTGAAAAGAGCAGCCCCATTGGCTGGAGAAATCAGCTAATGAAAACTTACTATCCTTGACTAGAGAGAGGAAAGCAAAGGCTTCAGTCCAAGAAAAAAGAACATTGGCCGAGCAGAAGAAAAATTACCGAGAAAAAAGGAAAAATAAAATTTCGATTTGGCTAATTTTTATACGTAGAAACCAGAAAATATATAATTATAGGATGAGAAATTAATATTGAAAAATTGGAGATTTTTCTCGAAAAGGAAGAAGAAAATTCTGAGAAAAGGGATGAAACAGGTAAATAATAGGGTGGGAGAAATTCTCTTCTCATCCCTCAAACCCTTTGATAACAAAACCGTTTTTTTTTTGTTTTTCGCTGTTGGTTCGAGTCAAGAATGATTTGAGATTCGCCACGAATACAAATCTATTTCATAGGAAGGCAGAAGATTTTTCTGCTATTTTCAGTGAAAATCCTCCGAAAAACCCTTTACAGCGCTGGACCTCAAAAATGAGGTTTTTCCTCATTTGCCCAAAAAAAAAAAAAAAAATTAAGACGCCTTCTTCTCTTTCTTCTTTTTCATGAAAATTCACTGGTTAGAGATTTATATGGGTGATTCCACGTGAAAGGGGTCGGTGGCCACAGGTCGACCCCCTCCGATTTCCTTCAAATTTTACAGGTTTGTACCTTAGTGCCTTGGATGAAAAACCCCCAAATTTCAGTTCGATATCTCAATCCGTTCCGGAGATATGGCCATTTGAACAAAAAATGACGCGTTCCACTTTCGGCGTCCGACTCGAAAATCGACAACTTTGCACTCCCGTCCTGCGGAACCTATCCAACCCACAAAAATTAGCTTTTGCATAGTGACAGAGCTTTACATGCTCTTTCAAATGGCATGGGTTTCAACCTTTTAGGTCTTATGGTTGCTGAGCTACAGCGCCTTGAAAACAGGTCTGAAAATTGGGCGCCAAAAAAATTTTCAATTTTCAACGCCCCATAACTTTTTTTGGCATTGACCGATTTCAGCAAAATTATGCATGGCGACAGTGCATCACTATAGCTTCAAAATGAGCCATGTTCGACGTTCCTAGCGTCATCTCAGCGGGAGCCATTGGAGTGCAAGCAAGGAGCCAGTAACAAAAGGGCAATGATTTTCCGGATGATATCATGACACCAATTTATGATAGCAAATTATATAACTTCTGTCAGCATCAGTCGTGTTTTGCGCATTTCGATTCTGTCTCAGCGATTTCTCAGGTCAGCGAAAAACGGGGAAAGCACACTTACCTTATGAAAGACATTATCATTTCTCGTTGCCACTAAAATTAAACTTCACCAGTTTGAACGAGTTGCTCATCGCAACTTGATCGAGAAATGTTTTCTTTTAGAGTCATCAATGGGACGCATTGAGCCCGAAAACCTGTAAATACAATAAAATACAATTGTAGTGCTCAAGTAAAAGACCGCCTTTTAATATGGTCGTACACTCAGTCGAGCCCATAAAAGATATCGAAATATTTATATTTTTGCAATATCGCATTAAATACAAAATATATGTTTACAATCAAATAAAGTATTTGTTTACAGAATGTAATAACCGGCGAGTGACAATTGGAAAAAGAGTTAAAAGGCCGGTCGTTACGCCTGATTATCTACTGTTGCCGACTTACCCTAGTCCAACGTCAGTAAACATAATATTTCATTTACATTTATATTATTCACTTTATTTATCACTTATATACTCAAACTATACCTGTGTAGGCCAGAATACAGCGCACAAAATAAAAAATACTTGTGCTTACAATAAAATTTTATATAAAAAATATAATATACAATCAACCATTACAGCGAGTAATGATACATTTGAAATACAATATCAAAATAAATATCAATATATTTTATATTGGTGCTGGTGCTAAAGCTAACACTTAAGTTTTTATATTCGTTTTGGCATTTCTTAAAGGGGCCGCTTCCTCCCAATTCTTCACGCCGATTACCTTCAGTAATACTTTTATCGCGTCTCTGCAGTTTCTGCGGATTCGAGACAAAATGCTGTCGCTGAGTGGGAGCTTCTATTGAGCCTTGAAAAGGTTTTTATGGCCACGAAAAAGGGGAGGGGGTTTGTGGAAATAATTTTTGCATAGGTTTTCGAAAGGTTAAACGTCTTTTCGGACATTTATTATATTTATGTTGTATGTGTATATGTTAAGGTTTATTATATTTTATGTTTATTTCTATATTTATATTTATTTATGTATTTATTATATTTTTTTGTATTTAATCGCCGTCCTTCTTCATATTTTTATCTCTCTTCTTTTCTCTACCTTGAGTGGCCACAACGAGTCAGAAGGAATGCTTACTTAAAATATCAGAAAACTATAATAATCAGGGAATAAAGGGTAAAAGAAGAAAAAATAGAAAAATGGGAAATAGGGAAAATAAGCCAAAGGAAAAGAGGGAAAATGGAAAAGTAAAAATCGGAGAGAAAGGAAAATAAAGGAAATATAAAATGGCGTCAACCTGTAACAATAATTAAATTACAATCTATTAATGTCAATTCATGAGCATTATTTATAATTAGAGTTAAAAGAGGAAAACAAAATATGACGCAGGTGTCATTTTGACCCCTCCCTGGCTTTATTTTCTAAAAATTTGTCGAGAAAAGGCTCATTCTAATTCGCCATTTTCCTTTGGAATTTCATAAAGGAAATATATTTAGTTTTTTCCGGGTTTGGCAAAATTTAGCTTTTTGCATGGGCCCTCGGGTGAATTCATATTGAGGGGTTATCTATCTTCTAAGAAGAATTCAAAATGGTTGAGTCGGAAGAAGAAAGACGAAGCCAAAGATATGATAATTTTCTTTGTAGCTCAATTATCAGGTTTTAGATGCGAACATAAATGTTATATCGGTATTTTGCATTAACTTAGAGGCAAAGAGATGAGAGAGAGAGACAAATAAATTGGAACATTAGATAGATAGAGACGGAGATAGGGAGATATGGAGATAAGAAAAACATAAATAAAAAGGGAAAGAAATGGGAACATAGGGAAAAGGGAGATAGGAAAACAGGAAGATAGAAACACAGTCGGAAAGAGAGAGAGAGAGAGAGAGAGAGAGATGATAATATTCAAATATTTTAATGATTTGCCTAGTATGAGAAAAGCGAACGTCAATTTTTTCGCATCGCTTAAGAAGATGAAAGAACTTTCGTTTTTATTTAAAAAACTCAAAACTGAATTCCATCATTTTAATGAACCTGCAGAGGAGTAAAAGGAAGAGATAAAAGCCGTATCGGAGTTTCTCCGCTTCTCAACATAATGTCAAATTAAAAGTTTTAATTGGTAGTCAATGAGCGCATAATTCAGTTGCAATTATCGGTTCGGGGCGGAGATTTTAATGGCTCTTTTCGGTGAGACACACAGTCTGTATCAGCAATGAGTGCTAATTTGCCGACTGGTCGCCTCTCGAAAGTGGAAAACGATCACAATCGCGCAAAGTTCCCCTCTCAAACTAAAATAACAGCTTTGACAACAAATAAAGATTGTGGTTTGAGCTGTTATGTATCATTTTGTACTTGGAAATACCGGAATTTAGGTTAGACTTTTTAATAAAATACTCAAATGTGTCTTTTTTTTTTTATCTTACAGTTTTTATAGCTTAGGAGGGACGTTCCGATCAGCCAGGTTACTTCAAAAAATCCCCATCAGTAATTGGCTGATCAGATACTCTTTTTTGTTTGCCGCCCTTTGTGTGTCTCCTCTTATTTAACTCTTTTATTTCATCGTTTCAGAATTTTGTTGTATAATAACGTTGTATTTGTTAATTATACATGTTTACTGGTTAATTATAAACATATCCTTATACATAATTTACAATGATTTGGAATTTCTCTTATTTCCGGAACGGATTAAATCGAATTTAGTTATTTTAAATGGGAAAAATTCGATCCGATTGACTTAATGTTCTGTTCGAATAAGTCGATTTACTTAAATTTCTCGAACGATTTAAACTCGTATCGCTGTAATGTCATTGTTAGAATGTTTGGAAACGAATCCAAACATTCTTTTTGTTTGGATATTCTTCACCAATGGCCAATTGAATTTCAGTGAAATAAAGGAAATTTTTTCCTATTAAAGCGGGGAACGCCAAAAACTGCCCACCCCATGGGATGAACCCCATATGGGTGTCATCTTTGACCCGATAAATATCTATAGCAACAGGTAAAATATTACTTTACTTTACTTTACTCTTCATTTACCCGCTTCTCCCTTAGGGTAGCGGGCTAAGATATTTTCTTCATAAATAAAATGTTGGTTTAGATCTTCTATAGCAATGTCGAGATCGTTCATGTATGTTCATGTTCAAGGCTCTCTCTCACCTGGGAATGTCAACCCCATCATGGGAGCATCCAACCTGCCAAAATAAGCAAATTATGCGGTCACCCCACGCTTTATCGACTACCATTTTCGCTGACAAAACAGATCTTCTGGAATAATCGACTCCCAAGTTTTATAGAGATCGTTTACAACTGAAAATTTCTGCATGAAATTCGTCTACTGGCCTTGGCTTAAAAATTCTTGGTGGTTTCGAACAAATCTGAAGACATTATTCTTTTTATACCAGTAACATTTTGGTCTTGTCCGCGAATCAAAAAGGAAAGGGAAAATGAGAGGAAGTTGATGTAAAAAAGTTGAAAACACTTACTCTATGAAAATATCATTTGGCTAGTAACTTGTCGTTAAATTGATGTGAAAGTGATCTTTTGCACTATCGATACTGATTTTTAGTAAAAAATTTATATGTAAAAACATAATTCTGAAAAATTTACGTGTTTATAAAGTAAAAGAATCATTAGTTTGAGAACTTTCTAAAATAAACATGAGAACTTTTCTGAAATAAACATGACGAATATTATCAGTAAATAATTCAATCGAATTATAATATCCCAATAATAATAAGCGGGAAAAAGTTTTGAACTCAGTGAAAGTGTCACATTAACGAGTAAGTGTTTTCGACTTTTAGGGACGAAGTAAAAATAATTTTTCTACAGAAAAACTAACTTTTTCTGTAAAATGAATTGGGCGGATAAGAGAAAGAGAAAAAAGGGACAAAAAGGAAACCTGTAAAAAGTAAGAAAAAAAGCAAAATAAAAGTAAACATTAAAGAATCAGCAGAAAAAAATTAAATAAAAAAGTAAAATAATAAATGAAAAAAAAAACATAAAAAATTATAGCAAATAGGGAAATCTGAACAATCTTTAAAGTTTATCACATTGTAATTATATTAACCGCACTATTTAAAATATAGTATATCTGAGTTAAAAGAATAAAGCAAAATATAATGCAGCGGTCGATTCTTCCTGTCCGACCTAGCTTTAATAAAACTATACTATTAAATTTTAAAATCTTTTCCCCCCCAAAAACAGCAAGATGGATATGAAAATGTAGCGAAGCGACTGATCCCCTGCCTGGGAAAACCAAAGTGACAATTCATCCAACGGTCGTCGACGGAAACGGAAAACCGCCGCTGAATGGGGTGCGGTTTCAAACGACACCAACCGTGATTTCATAGCAGCCGATTGCTTTTCATTTCTCTCGGTTTAATAAATGCGAAAACAAAAAATTATATTCGAGGGGAAGTGAAAGAGCAGCGATGAGGCGAAATGGGATCGACGCGGATAAACACGAGAAAAAGAAAAAGACTGAAAGCAATTGACTGACAGTAAACATTTTTCACTTTCTTTTCATCGTTTCCTCGCAGGGCAAACTTTCGCCCCGTCCGCCCCCTCCCCCCGCGGCGCCCCCTCCCCTCACCCCTTTCCATATAGAAATAAAAGGATTTGAGCTTTTCCTTTGTTTACATTTGATTTAATGCCAAAAAAACAAACTTACTTGATTCTCCCCCCAAATCTGAAATCAAAAAGCTCGCAACTGAGCTTTCTTTTAGTTGTGCGCCTTCCAGTCGGGTTTGATCCCGAAGAGCCCCTCGCCCCTAATGTCTACTGACGGCCCCTTGCTCTTAATGACCCTTCCACTGACATAATTTGGTAAAAAGCAAAAGAGTGAATGAAAAACGTCTGTAAACCAAAACTCTTTCCCTTTTTAAGGAAACGCCTTCCAGAAATTAGAGATTTAGACGAGTTGAGGGGCTTAAAAATGATCCCTTTGAATGTTTGCCTTCTCGAGTCACTCTGTCGAGTTTAATTTAATCTTCCTCCCCCTCGTATTCCTCTTCCTTTTCTTAAAATGTTCACTCGATATGCTTCTGACTCGGGAAAATAAGTTTGGATTTATATTATGCAAATATTTTATTTCTAGTGACAAAAAAGAATAACCTCCAATGATAATTAGTGAAACAAATTTTTTTATTATTGCGAGACAATTGCATCATTCTGAGTTGCTCTGGATATGATCAACCATTGGAGGAACAACCTCTAACATGTTTAAGCATTAAATTATTTTTGGATTTTTAAATTAATTTAACCCTTTTGCGGTCGTATGTCTGTTCTCAGCCACAATTGCAAGGAATTATACGAATATATACGAATCTTATACTGTATGCATTCCTATATCAGTTTAAACTTTTCCTCAATTTCTATTAAACCTTTTCATCAACTAATACAATTGGAGATAACAAAAGTTGTGCAAAGAATATTTTCTAAATTGTATTTAGGAGTAATTATAGATTCTCTCTTGTTAAAATATGACTAAATATTACTGTATATTATGTATATGTATCCCTGCTTTTTCCAAACAAATTAATTCCGACCAATAGATACCCATACACAAATTTTATACGACCGCAAAGGGTTAATATTAACAAGTGGGATTCGCAGGGTCGGCATTCCTTCTGAATAAATGATAAGAGTTGGGAGTTTCTGACCTGGGGTGTGTCTCAGTGGCTGTTGCAGTTAGCACGTGAAGTTTTTAAGACGATAAAGACGTGTATTGTTTCAACACGAATTCGCAATTAAAGACATGTTATTTTTTAAGACGTTTAAGTTGAAATTTTTTTGTCAAAACGTCAAGTTTTGTATTGTAATTATTTTTGTATATACAGTATATATTTAAACGGTTTTATTCAATGGTTTTTTTAAATTTGGTTTTCGTGTCTGTCTGTCTGTCTGTCTGCAAAGACCGAGAATCAAAACTTTGATGCGAAATTTGACCCGTTTCCCAACAACAATTATACAATTTATAATTACAACTTTTATACTGTACAATTTTTATACTGTCTAAAGCCCCAGGGTTTTATAGACAAAAATTTTGGTCTTTTTCTTTGTTATCCATGTATTTATTTATACTCTTGCTTAAGAAATTGTTTTTTTAATTTTTAGTGCACTTTAAATAAAACCGTTTAACTTTAAAAAATTAAAAAATTTTTTTTTATTGTATAATAACTGCCAACCGGCCCGAGGTAAACCGTGAGGTGTTGAGATGTTCCAGGCTAATAAAAAAAAACCTCTAATACCCCCACGTTAAATTTTGTTTATAAATTTGATATATAAAGGCCCACCGGAAAGTTCTGTCAGACTCTGACATCATTTTCGCCACTTATGCACATGTATATTAACTGCTCTATATTTTTATCACTTAATATATACATATTTACCGTAGAAAATAAGCTACAATAAAGTCGATTCACAGTAGTCTTAAGTGAGAAACGATATAACCTATAGCCACTGTTAAAGTTCATTTACGTCTCTGAATTTTATACGAATTTCAACAAAGAAGAAATGCTACAGAAGCATGTAGAAATTCATTGAAAGTGTTTAGTTAAGGTACAGTTTTTGATAGGACATGCAGAAGATGTTGGAAAATATTTGAAACAGGTGATTTCGACCTTTCTGATAAGTCACGTTTCGGGCGACCGTCTTTGTTCGACGGCAGTGTTATTAAGACAATGTTGGCATTTCTGACCATATTCGGAAGAATAGGATTGAAATGGAAATATTCAAAACAGGTGCCACATGAATTAAATGATGATCAAGTTGTCGCATGCACATCTCTGCTTGCTCGGAACAAAATCGACCCCTTTTTGAACCGGATGATAACAAGGGATGAAAAGTGGATTACATTGTAAGGAAAAGGACATACAGTATTTTGACGGGCAAAAAATTCAAAAAAGAAGATGCCAAAAAAGCACTGGTTCAATTTTTCGCATCAAAAGATGAAACCCTTTTTCAAAATTGGAATATACAAATTGCCCTCACGATGGCAAAGAGATCATTAATAGTAATGGCAATTATATTATTTAATAAAGTTAATTGGCGGTAAGAAAAAAATTTGTATTTTGTTTTATTCCAAAAACGGTAGACCTTAACAAATATATCAGCGTTTATTTATTGACAATTTTTACTATGATATTTATTTAATCTATGTTATTTATTGTTTCGTTAATTTAACTTATAATTTTATATTTAAATTATTGACAATTTTTATTATGATATTTATTTAATCTACGTTATTTATTGTATCGCTAACTTATAATTTTATATTTAATTTATTTAATTTATTGACAATTTTTATTATATCTATTTAATATATGTTATTTATTGTTTTACTTATCTATCTTATTACTTTAAAAGCTATAGCTGATCTGATGCCTGTTTTTCTTTTGTGCATAATTTATAACTTTGTAAAAAAAAAAAATTATGTATACTCCCTTAATGCCCTCGGGCGAGATAAGGGTAAAATATTATATTATATTATTATAATATATCAGTGTTTATGTATTCGTGTTCACTAATTTATTTTATCTTAAATATTATCGTTTATGTATATTATATTTAAATGTATAAACGGTGTTAATTTACTTTATAATAATAGTAAATCGTCGTTTATACCGTATTTACAAATACATATTGCTTATAAATTTTTTAAATATATGATTTTCTTGTAAGCAAATGTGTGTATATTATTTAAAAAAAAAAGAAAACAGCAGAGAGAATCTCTTTCTACCCAGTAGATGTATATTTGGGTGGGTTGCGGGGCTGGAGCAGAGCCAAATTTTAGATCCGATCACGAGACAAGTGTTAATGAAAACACTGTCATTGGTGTTGTGACATTATTTTTCTCATTTGTGCATAAGCGCCGCGGGGGAATTTTTATTTCGGCTCCGACATTTTGATTCTGTTATTATTTTTTTTCAAGATTTTTTGCATCGGCGAGGAGAAAAGGTTCAAAACAGCCCCGCTCTCCAATTAGCTGTTGCCAATTTGTAAAGATTAAATATATAATTAAAAGTGAACCCTGAGAAAGTCGAACACGCGGGCATTGAGAAAGGGTAGTATCATAACGGAATTAACACTGGAAGATAAAAAAACATGAGTAAAACTAAAGGAACAGTTTTACGTACTAACGGCCCAAAAGATAAAATGAGTACGTTAATTATGCTAATCAACTGATTTCATATGAAGAAAGAAGTTAATAGCAAGAAGAGGGAATTCAAAATGTAATTAATTATTTTATACGTTGAAAAAACAAAAAATGGAAAAAAATACAGGTTATAATGATAAATGTAAGCATAAAGTCTAAAATTATAGTGGTATTATAGACTATGGGAGCTCAAAGTTAGAGAAACCATTCTGAGTGGGTAAAATTGGCCCGGCCAATAATGTCAAATGTGTCATCCAACTTTTTGAATCGTTTTATGTCAGAAACGATAGCTTTTAGGAAAAAAGTATTAATACATTTCTTGTAGATAATTTTACGATTTACGATTCTCATCTGAGCTAATTTTACGATATAACACTGCTGAAAATTGCGAAAAACTATTTATTTTGACCACTGACTCCGCGCGAATTCTTTCCCCGCCATCGGATCAATGTTATACTTTTATAATTACGTGCTGACATCGTTGCACCAATTTACACATTCTTAGGAATTTATATAACCTTAATTGTCTAATTTTACTGCATTATTTATTTACATTTAAATATACATAATTCATTTTATTCAGTGATGGCCAACCAACGGCCCGTGAAGGTGTAACATGTGGCCCGCTCTTTTATTCCTATATTCACATACATATTTTGTGATTTTAGTCCATTTTAATTTTTAAATAAGTCATTATGACTGTACGCTAATATTAGGATAACTTTTAAATTCTTTCTTACCTTTCGACAAAATTTTAAATTTACGCTTTCGAATCCGTTCGGTCATTTAAGTCAAAAGGACCGCTTGAATAAAAATGTAAAAAGGGTTAAGCCGGAAAAAAGAGGCAGAGGAAATAGCCGTGAGAGCAGGAACGTAGAGAAAAGAAGAAAATGAGAAGAAAGAGAAAAAGGGAAAATGAGAAAAGAGTAAAAACTAATATTAAAAATCCATATTTAATTTTTGTCCCGCGAAATTACACCAAACTCAACTTTGGCCCGCACATTATCAAAAGTTGGCCATCACTGATTTAATTTAAATAAAATTTATATACACTCAATGTGAAAAAAAAAAAACAAAACAAAAAATTACAGATAATAATTACGAATGAAGAAATCAAGGCGCAAAGTCTAAATTGTTGTATCAAGATTAAATAGGTCTGTTTTTTTTCTTAAATGTTTTTGGGAAACGTATTGATACTGTTTGTAAATAAACGCAATCTCCCACAGGAATAAACGGAAGGAGAACGCAAAAAAAAATTAATGTAATTTATTAATTAATGTATTGTAAGTTGATTAAAAATCATTTGATTAACCCAAGCGAATTTCTTTTCATTTATTACATATTACTCTATACACAATTATATTTTTTTTTTAAATCAACCTTAATGTCCGTCATTTGTCAACATTTTTTTCTTGCTTTCTCCCTCCTTTCGCTGTCGGTTTTGGACCAAACTCGAGCCTAAATTTCAAAATTCATCACTCACCCGTGAATTTCTTTAAATCGGGGAACGGAATCATTGAATTCCGGCACACTTCGGCCATATTCAGCGTGGACTGGCAAGAACAACAACAACAACAACAACAGCTTCACTCCCCGCCCGAAAGAAAACACATGTCCATTTTCGAAAGGTGACCGCACGATGTTAGTTTGATTTATGGCCCCCGAAATTCCGCGGTAACCGCAGCCATCGCCGATTCTGTACTGAAACAGGAAACGGATAGCAACAGATGATTTAGCGAACGCTCCCACGCATGTCTCGGGCATCCGTTCTCTCTTGGGACGTTCGAACGCCTCTCATTGTTGATCTCCTCCTCGGGCAGCCATTTTTACACACGGCTGACGGCGTAACCGTCATCGATGCCGGCTTCGTTCCTTTCATTGTGAGAGGACAAGGGGTTTCCCACTTATTATATTTTGATTGCCTCCCCTGCTTGGGGTTCAATATTTTTTTTACAAAATAAGCCCACTATCATTAATACTTACCTTAATTAACAATAATAATATATTACTCTATTTTGCCCACATTAGGCATTAGAATTGATGGCTACAGTTCAATTTTCCTTATGAGTGGCCCATCAGTAGTCTTCAACTATACTTTTTTTTTAAATTGACTATATACATATAAAGTTTTCAAATATGTGAGACATTAAATCTAAGTACTCACCTTAATTATGAGCTTCATCAGATCATTATGCACAAGTATTATTACAACCAACCAAAAATGATGGCTGGTGCAAACAACACTCAAAAACAAATATTTATATAACACATTTATAAACATAGTATATACATGTAATGGACTATTAGAGAACACCACTATAAATGGAGTATATTAGCAATCATAAGAAGCATTTATAAAAAAAAAGATAGTAACAACAAAACTAAATTTTTAGGAGTATTTCCAATTGATAAATAAATAATTAACTAACTGAGATAGCATAAATAAAGTAAAACCAACAAGATTTAAATAAAAAAATGAAATAATTTGCTGGTAAACCCCAAACCAAAATTTTAATCTAAAAAAATATTTTCATAATTAAATAAAAAAGTAGCACATTTAAATTAATAGAAAAACAAAAAATAAATGAATTTTCCAACTCGAAAAAACTCATAAAAAATTATTTTCCAAAAATGTAGTACCCCTAATGTTTTTATCAAGTAAAACAGCCACTCCATAAAGGCGCGAAAATAAGTTCGAGAAAAAAACTCGAAATGTTTCCACTTCGAGAATCGAACTTATCGATATTACTTACATGACACTTTTCGAGAATCGAAATCAAGGTGTCATGTAAAACAAATTAAATTTCTTTATTAATTTGAACTCGTGCTAAGGGGCCTCGCTCAGATTATTTCAATCAAGTTTTCTGCTAAACGCAGAGGGATGTAAACATCATTGAAACTAAAAATTGGCGCCATTAATATAAAAATAAGATTCTTTGATTCGGAAGTCGAAACCGTTAACATTACTGGTTTTGCCAAGAAAATAAAATCTAAATTATGAAAGTCGTAGGTCAAATCAGGAATCGGCGGGAATATAGAAGAAGCTATTTTTCAGGTCAGTGCAAAATATTAACGTAAACGAGTGAGAAACAGTAGAGAAAAACCAACAAAAGACAAAATGTTCGTGCAGGATAAAATCAAATTCAGACTGAAAAGGAATACTTGTCCAAAACTCTGCACTGGACGATAGAGAAAAAGAGTGGTGAATTTTAAAAATTTGTTGTTTCCTTAAAATCAATATATTATATAACAATAATGGATGTATCCTAGTGATATGAAATTATTGTTTTTAATTTTGGGTTTTTGTTAAAAATATAACAATAATGGATGAATTCCTGCAGTGCTCAAAACAAAGATAAAGCAGCTTCAGCTCTACTAAAGACTACAGAAGAAATAAAACAGACAACAAAAACCAGAACTTGGAGAGAACACTGTAGGTATTAAAGGACTTAAAAGAAGAACTAAAAGCACAGATGTAAGAGCATCAAAAAGAAAGTGTTCAACTAAAACTAAGACTTAAAGAAAAGGAAACACAAAATAGAAAAAAAAAGAGACAAAAAAGAAGTTAAATATAACATAATAACATAAAAATAAATTAACACACTGAGCAGTCTGTTTTAATTTAGGTGAATACTTGCTAAGGTTCATTTATTCATATAACTTCCATAATTTTTTTCACTTTTTATATTACATTAAGGAAATATTACAATTTAATTTACAATATATAAAAACTATAACAACTGGTTTATATGTGTGTAAACTAAATTTGTCCTCTGCAGCTGTGCTAATGGATTAATGGAAAAAAAATGACTGAGTAAAATGAGCTACTGCATTTCATTTCAAATAATTTGCATTTTTTAATTTACATCATTTATTTCTATACACTCTTAAATAAAACCTTTCAATAATAACATTCCCAAATGACATATAACGAATGAACGACAGCAATGCCTAACAAATTGACCTGTTAAAAACCCCCCAATTTCTTAATATCTTTCCAAAGATTTGAAGCAGGAGTGTTTTCAAAATTTAAGAAAAATAAAAAACTTATCACTATATAATAACATAGATATTGGAAGGTTAAGAACAATTCCTCTGGAGCCGCACCCGATGTGGTTTTCATAGAAAACAAATCGTGCTCTTTCTTCTGCTTTACATCTGCAAAATTGCTCTGGGTCCAAATGCCGATGCCGTCAGGTTTTGTCGAGAGGATTTTCGCCATGTCTTGCCTTTGCTTGTAGAAGGCGATGATAGGGTCTTCGGAGTCACCGCCTTCCGTGCCAACTCTTGTGATGTCGCCCAGAAACCCCTTGTCGTACAACTTTCTTGACTGCTCGTTCCCTAAAACGTACATTCCAACGAAATTACTCTCACCTCTTAATATATTCAAATATGTAAAAGGAATTTCGTGATACACTTTGTTCCTGTTCTTCTTTTCTAATTTTCCTCAAATTTATGGTGTATTTTATTTCTTTGGTTTTTATTCAGCAATGTCTTACTCAAGCTGGTTGAAACAGTTCTGCTTATTTTTCTTGTTGCTGAAGTTCTTGAATCTCTAAGGAGATTCCTCAGGAGCTCTGCCCCTTTTTGTCAGTTATTTTCTCATATTTAAATATTCACATTATAGTATGCTTACCACATAATTACAATGAATTTTTATATGAATTTAAAAAATTAATTAAGGAAAAATGACAATATGCATTAAAAAACGAAAAGGTTAACAGAGGTAAATTATGAATTTATCAGAAAACAAATGAAAATACTTGCCAAGAATTTCGTAGGCCTCTGAGATTTCTCTAAATTTTCTCAAATTTTCGTCGGTAGCAGCGATTTTATCAGGGTGGTACATTTTGGTGAGCTTGAAATAAGCGTTTTTAATTTCAGCCTGAGTTGCATCTCGACTCACTTCCAATACTTCGTAGTGATTCTTTTTGAGGGCCCTGGTAGTCGATAAATTTCGCAAACTCGTTATCAACGTTTTGTTTAGCAATTTTTTATAAGGCAAAATCATTTTCCCCAAACACTTTTACACAACCCTTAAGCAAATTATGTTTGACTTTTATTGGTTGAAAACCAGTAGATTCAACGAAACGACATTTTCAAAGATAATGGAAGGCTGTGAAATTCAAAGGAAAATATTCCCGCCTTTTGCAGCTTTAATTCTGCTATGCAAAATGGATCACTGGAGTTGGATTTTAATTTTTGTTTTCTTCCGTCTGGAGTACTGGATTATTTATGTAAGTTCGCACTTATTCTCAATAAACAATTTCAGTTTGTTTGAGTATGTTGTAAAATCAGCAAGATGTTTTCCAAGTAATTTTTTTTTATTTAAAAGTTTCACGTATTTGACTTAATTTAAGTTTGAAATCGGTAATGATAATAAGAATTTAGGTCATTTAACAATATCAGTAGTCAGGAGGCAATAACAAGCTCTGACTTACTCAATTCGATTTGACTTGCTGCAGGTCATAAAAATGTACATAATTCATTCTATAAGGCGGTGCCGAAGAAAAAAATGGGGATGAAACAGTGGTATTTAAATTTGATTCATTCAATTTTGGAAAGCATATAACAAGAGAATAATAATCAGAAAAACAGCAGTACACCCTTGTGGCACTTTTTAAAATGATATTTTTCCTAGAAAGTTGAGGGTTACCATGACAAACTTTGCTTATGGCTGCTCTTAAAAAGTTGAGCAATGAGACGATTAAACCGCTTCCTCAGATTATCTACTTCACCTAAACATATGTACTCTTGTGCTATGCTTTCCATTGATTTTTCCCTGCATAAATCTTTCTCCCTCATATCTGAATGCTGCAATTTTTTAATTTTATCTTAAGTTGTTAATCCTAATTTTTTTTAAATTGTCAAACACAATTTGGTAATTGATATTCTATGAATGTTCAATTCAGCCACATTTCAAACATTGTATGCATGTCGTATTTGCTTGTATACCAGAGAAGGCAAAAGGAGATACATAACATAGTACCATTCTTATTTAAAATTTTTTATTTAGTGACTGTTTACAGTGGAAATGTTTCATCTCTCAGCTCCTTTGATCAGAGCAGATTATGGCTCTTTTGGTACATTAAAGCTTTAATTATTGTTTGGGCTCTCAATAAGTACACTTATTGATGATATCACCTGGAATTTATTCACTTCTGAGTCTTATTATATTATGCAGTAAAAAAATTATATTTTAGCAATATTGTTATTTGGAAAACACAATATAATCTTATTAATACTGACCAATTTTTTGAAAAAAATTTTGATTAGAAAATACTTAAAGCTTTGCATTGTTTTTTCATTTTGTGGAAAAGTCAAAAAAGAGCTTGAACTTGTTTTAAGTGATTTTTCATTTTTGAAAATTTAAGCTCTCATTCAGTTATGATTTCCTTCAAAGTATCTTAAGTGTTCAAATATACTGAGGATACACATTATCAACAGAAAATTTCAGCTTGAGTCTGTGAAAGCCATGTAAAAAGATATCCAAGGTTTAAATACTGACTGCAATGTTAAATTTTCACCTAATTCAACTATTTAATTTCTACTAAAATAACTGCAGATAAGCCAAATTAATTTACCCAAATGAGAGACAATTTTTCATGATCACATCCTAAACATTAATGTTGCAATTAATGTTATGTAAAAAACAAATAAAACAGCATTTTCTGCTTTAGTAATGAAATGATCCTGTTTTTTCATTGCTTCTGTGGACTTCCTGTAAATTTTAAATGTGCCATTCTTATATGTGAACCTAATATTTTTTTGAAACTCTTCAAATTCAGAATGTGCATTTTTCCTGTGGTCACTTTTCATCCCTGAGTCTGCATTGTAATAGGAATTTCTCCCATAATGAGCTCTATACCAAGCATCAAAGTCATAATATGGGGTTTTCCCATAATATCTTCTGGTAAACCTTCTTTGCCTCCTCTCATAGTACAGTCTCTCCATGTCATCATTGTAGTCTCCCCTGGGAGTTGATTCGAAGGTGGTTGATTCATTGACTATATTCCAAGGATGACTTTCATCATATTTTTTCCTGAGTTTTTCATTTCCTGAAACACAACTATAAATGAAATCCATAACTAAAAAGTAATAAGCTCAAATTATTTTAGAACATAAAGATAAAACTTAATGAGTGCTTTTAATGTTTACAAGCAAAGTAAACGGCCAAGTTAACGATTTTGACTTTTGGCGAACGAATCCTACGTAGGTTTCCAATGTGACTTATGAATTACCTAAAATTTCATAAGCTGCCGTGATATTCCTAAAAATTTTTGCACTTTTTTCCGATCCTTGATTCCTGTCCGGATGGTGTTTTTTAGACAATTCATAATAAGCAGATTTTATTTGAGATTGAGTGGCCGAAGGACTCAATCCCAAAGTCTTATAATGATTAGTTCTTAAGACTGAATACACATATAATTTTCGCAAAAATATTAAACAATGTGCGCAACAATGTTTCTGAGACAAAACCATTTCTTTGATTTGAATAACTTCTATCACTAACAGCTGATTAGGGCCGCCATTAGGGCAAGCGATGTGTTCGAAAATTAAACACTAATATATTGCTCGCAAAAAAATGTTAAACAATTTTATTTTATTTAAAACTTGGCTTTGTTTCCTTGACTAAAATACAACATTATAATATTTAATCTGTATTGTCCCTTGGCAACTAACTTAATGTTGTTGATAGCTAAAATAATGTCAATCCATCGCAGGAAAAGAATAGTTTTTGGAGCAAGCGCATTTCATCGATATTTTGTTGACCAACAGTTTAATCGATGGGTGAATCATAAGGCAGAAGTGGAAAAAGATGGATTGTTTATTATTTGTTTTCTAGGCAAATGCACTTTCTTATGAAGTTATCGATCAAGAGTGCGCAATTGATTAATGCAGAGTTTTACAGTCGATAGTTTTGTCGATCCTCGACAGTTTAATCGTCTGCTAGATGCTAAAACTAAAATGGCGTCGCCCTCGAATATATTCATTCTGGATAATGTCGAGAAATTAATAGAATTAGTGGAAGCCCGACCGCCTCTATATATGAGAGACTTGAAAGAATATTCAGACACGGCCCTGAAAAAGAAATTATGGCAGGAAATTTGCGCTGAATTATTCCCAGTTTGGGGGGAACTGGATGACGTAATGAAAACCAAATACAGTGAGCTATTTTTCTTATTTGCATTATTTTCTGAAGAAAAGTTACAAAATAAAAATAACCAGCTTTAGTGCTGTTACCGAGAAAATGATGCCACATGAAAAGGGCGGTTTTCACAATTGTTTTATGAATTTTCTGCTGTTCTTATGCATTTGGCTTTCATGCGTTCCCAGAGAATTTTTCCCTAATATGCAGTATGATTTTTTTCAGTACAAGACACACAAAAGAAATGGCTGAACTTACGAACGTGTTTCAGTCGAGAGTTAAAATTACAAAAAGCCGTTAAAGCCGGCCTGGTTTCTTCGAAACGGAGACGGTACATGTACTTTCAGAAACTTCTCTTCCTGTTACCCACAATGAAAAACATAGAAATCGAAAGCAACGAGAGACTCGAAGACAGCGGGAGTGAAATGGACGCCGAAAGTGACAGCGCAGAGACGGATGGAACTTTCTCAAAATCGGCGCCCCCGAGAAAAGCCACGAGTGCAGAGCCCATCCAGAAGAAACCAGTCATCATGAAGGAAAACTCCAATTCATGTGCCAGAGTTTTTGAAGAGCACACTCTCCCTGTTCTGAGACCACATCCGGATGAGGACACATACTTTGTCCTCTCTTTGGTACCTCAATTGCAATCTCTAACAGAAGATGAGAAGTTTGAGGCAAAAATTGAAATGTTGAAAATGTTGAGAGAGATAAAAAGGAGGAGAGAGTATAACTTTCCCACAGTTAGCATCAAGGAGGAGGAATTCAGTGAATGATAAAGTATATCTTTAAGTATATTATGAACTAAGGCCTTGAGCATGAACTTTAAGCTTGAAGTAATACAATGTCATTAACATATCTTCAACTGCACTTGTGCTCTACTGTTTCACAGCTTTCATAAAATCAGACCAGTTCCTTATCTCATAAATTATTAATAATTGCTGCAAAGGGATATTTAATTTATAATTAATAATCTTCAAGCAACCATGAAATTAAAGCCATTATGCAAAAAGCAGAATTTATTTTTTTCTAATTGGATGAAAACAAATTAATTTAATTATTCATAGAAAATAATAGATTTTAATATTTCTCTTTGACACTCCGGGAAAAAATTAATAATATACTTTTAAACCATCAGTATATACTGTATATGATCTCAAATGACTCCATCATAAAAGTATTAAGACATCACATGTGTACCTTTTTTATTATCAGACAAAAGTAATTTTTGTTGTTTAATTGTAAATATATTTTTATGTAAATTTCTGTAAAATAAAATATAATAAATATTTATTATTAAATTGAGCTGTGATTTTGTTTATTATAACTGAATTGTATTTTATATAAAAAGTTAATAAGTGAAATCTGTCAATTAAGTATTTTATTTTACTGTTTATTTAATTAATGCAGTATTATATAATTAGTTTAATCTTTAGTGATTTAATTACTATATTTCTTCGTTTTCTCATTCGAAGAGTGAAAATTCATTTTCCTGGATTCGCAGATATTTATACCCAATTAAATACACTGTTATGATTTTATCAAGGCGAGTCATAAGTAACTTCCGCTTTTTTATTGGCCGCATTATGAGTTTTTATTTAATTAGTTTTGATTGCGAGTTTATCCGTTGTCGTTACAGTATTGCTTTTTTATAATACTGTCTTTGTAATTATAAGACAATTTTTAGTCCGTCATCACACGAGGAGTATATAATTTTTAGAGTTTAATGAAGCGTCCATCGCACAATTTTGATAAAAGAATAACGGAAAAATAATGAAAAAAGGAAAACTCGTCGTCATGACCATCCGTAACGGTTAAATGGAAGGAAATTACATATGACTCAACCTCTTTTGTAAGTTATTGAAGGTGTTGAACTTTACTCAGTTGTGACATATTGTTGGAACTTCATTAATTCTGCTGCTTTTGCTTTTAAGACTTGATATATTTTAAAATTTTCAACAAATAATGAAGTGATTTTCATATTGGCGTACCCACAGCCTTCTTTAGAAAGAATTCACTACAATCTTAGCATGTAAGAAAAGTTGAAAAACAAATACAGTATTCCCTCGTTTATCGCGGGGTATAGGTTCCAAGACCAGCCGCGATAAACAAATTTCCGCGAAGTAGGGTCATACATACAATAATAATATATATATATTTATGTACATATACGTAAAACAACATCGTGTTAGTATAAAGTACATTTATTAATCATGGTATTAATACAGTTTCACTTTTTCCGCGGTTTCTGTAGCAGCAGCAGGAATTGATGGCTGTTCTTGACGACGAAAAAACATCGTTATTTGAATCGTTTCTTCTTTTCCTGGTTAAGGAGCTCCTTGTAGTGGGTCATGATGTCGTCAACCATGTTGCAAAACTTAACTGACCGAACCATATTGTCGTCCCATTCTCGTGATCGTTCCTGCAGTTCCTTAGCCAGGTTGCAGAGGTCCGTTCCAGAGTCAAGCCAATTTGCGAATCTTCGCCTCCTTCTTGTTGGGCTTCTTCGTTTTCTTCGCTAGGCAACTTCGTCAACTCTTCGTCGGTTAGCGGTTGGGAATGGCAATGTAGTAGCTCGTCGACGTCTTCCGTGTTTATGTCTGCAAAGCCCCCAACGATCGCAGCCAACTGCACAGTTTTCTGTATTGCCGCCAGTATGTCTTCACAATGAAATCCTTGTCTTCTTGAGCGGCATCCACGGAAGCAATCAGGTTCGCAAGGGTATTCCTCAGGTATAGGGCTTTAAACGCCCTGATCAGCCCCTGGTCCATAGGCTGAATAAGCGAAGTAGTATTGGGCGGCAGGAACTCAATCTGAACCCCCGAATAGGACAAATCAGTACCGTGCCCACCAGCGTTATCCATAATGAGAAGGACTTTAAACGGCATATTTTTCTCTGTTAGATAAACTTTCACCTGCGGGATGAAACATTCATGGAACCAGTCGGAGGTCAGCATCCTCGTCATCCATGCCTTTGGATTGTGCATCCAATGCACGGGCAGAAGATTCTTGTTCTTGTTTCTTAAAGCTCTTGGGTTTTTAGACTTGTAAATAAGCCCTGGCTTTAACATAAACCCCGCAGCATTGCCACACATTACGAGGGTCACACGGTCCTTGTGTACTTTAAAGCCAGGGGCTTTCGCTTCCTCTTTAAATAGGAAAGTTCGTGCAGGCATTCTTTTCCAAAATAAGCACGTTTTGTCCATATTGAATACTTGTTGGGGTTGATATCCACCATTTGAAATAATCTTTTGGAAGGTTTCATGAACATATTTGTCAGCGGCTGAATCATCAGCTGAAGCAGCCTCGCCATAGAGTGAAAGGCTTTTGAGGCCTAGCAGTAAATAGATTACATTAACAACAAAGAGGTGGTTCTGAATGATTTTTAATTTTCATAATAACCTCTCTTCCTTCCATTGATGGATACACAGTGGAATTTTAACTCAAAATTTGATTGAACATATTTATTATAAACAATTCTTAAAAAATTTTGAATTTTTTCAAATTTCATATGGCAAAATTTAACTTTTGTCTACTGCACCGGATGTTACAATGCATTCAACACTGCTTTTTAAAATTCATTCTATTGTTGCAAAACATTTATAATTTAAATTCAAATTGAATTTATTTAATTAATTTACTTTCAATAATGAAAGTTAGGCGGATAAGTAAATTATAATAAGAAAACTAAGTAATTGAAATGCACACTAACAAACCCCTACTTTTTATCTTGTCTTTTAATTATTACATAATCTTGGTGATGCTCCATTGTACTCATTGAATAAATACTTAAAACCAAAGCTGTTCCAATTAAAATATACATAATCGTCACATCTCTCTTTTCTTTGTCCCTGTTTGTACCCTTAACTGAATAAACAGTTTTAGTTGAGGAAAACTTTCTCACAACCAGATGCCTTGACAATGCCTCATATTCTGTATGTGTGTTTTGTAAATTTTTAAAGCAAACTGTACTCTTTTGGCGGTTTGACGAACTGGAGATGAAACACTCTGGAAATGAAGAGATCTGTGAAAGTTGCAGAATTAATTTTAATGGTTTTTCTAAAAACGAAAAATACCACCTGTTGGCTTGGCCAAGCTTTTATTTGATAATAAGCAAAGATTCCTGTTTAATAGTAACTTTAGAATTTTCTTCGACAATAAGGTTTTCATGGCGCACCAGTGATAACGAAAATATTTCGTTATGAAAACCAAGTCCGGTATTTTCTTTGCAGTGTTTAATTATGGGCCTCTGAGAGTAATAATTCCACAGCTCTGATATCCGAATTTTAGTGTATCATTCGCCTCAAACGTTGTGACAACTGTCCCCCTAAATTAAGCCGGTAATTCTGTAAATGCACACTTTCATCCCCACATTTTAATCACAACGCAGTCGACGAAATTCGTTACTTCGTCTGCTTGGAAGTTTACTTCTTAGTTCCAAAAGTCCCCGCCAGGTGCACCTGCATGTAAATCATGGTTCCTTCATGGTTAGCTCGCAAAAATTCAGGCCGTTCTTTTTTTATTCAAATTAAGAAAATTACTAAAAGGGTCCGTCAGCCAGAGAGATCGATTCTTTTCATATACTTTTTCCACGGAATTTCTTCCCGGCGGCATTATTTTTAACAAAACACATCCCCTCATTTTTTTCATCTTTCTTTATTTATCAATTAAACCGTAAAATTAAAATCAATTTACGTTTTTTTTTTGTTGCGGAATACATGGAGAATGAAAATCTTGAGCAAAGCTGACGGTTTTGATATGCAATCCCCGAAGAAGACAATTTCGATTGCAAAACTTTCAAAGTTATATGACGTAGAGGAATGCAAAAAACTTCTCAAAATCCATTAATATTTTTCCTTTTCAGAGGAATTTCTCGTGTAATTTAATTCATTTTATGATGGAAAAGAAAAACAAAATGATTACATCTGTGATTCGTTAGTTTATGCAATACATTAGATTTATAGCTGTATAATTAAATACTTATATTGCACTTGTATTTGACTTGTCCCACATTAGAATACATCAAAACGTGTAAAGTAACTTATTGATATTGACTGAATATTTCGATAATATCTTAGAATCTTAATGAATAATTCAACAAGCATTCCATAATTTCGCATACACAAAGAGAGTAACAAAATTACAATAATAACAAAAAGTCGAATGACAAAATTATAATAATTACAAATAAAAGTATATAACTAAATAATCAAAATTTACACGTGTACAATGTTTCGTCATTTACATTTTCTTTTTTTCTAAATTAATTAGATAATGAAATGGTTTGAAGTAATGCGGGTGCTTTCCCATAGTCTTAATTGAATCGTATCGTTGTATTGTATTGAATTGTATTGTTCCCTTATTATTAATGTTATTATTATATATGAAGGAATGGGTTATAGAATATTTAAGAAGACAGAATAGGGTTCATTAAATGAGGCAGATTAGTTCGTTATATTTAAAACAAAACCAAAAAACGGGAAAACTAACAATTGAGGTGATGGGTATATTTTCCGTTGGTTGCTAACTCAGCAATGTGCCACCATTTCAAAGGCAATGCCCTATCTCTTAATGCATTCTTTTCAATAAGGTTCTGTAGTTGTAGGAGTTGACATTCGTTCGTTCAAACTAAGTGCAAATTTCGCCATTAACTCTTTCCTTCGGTTACTGCGCAATAAGCAAAAGAGAGGCGCAAACTTGATTACGTACTGTGAACCGTCATGCCGTATCTGGCTCTGTAAAACACAATTACTCAGGTTGAGAGGACCTTGAACTTGACTAGCAAGACATTTTCTGTAATCTGAAATTCAGGGATTAGAAAGTCTCAACCGAAGAATTTCCTTCCCGCAAGCTGAACGTGGAATGGAAGAAGAAGCCGCGCCACTCGCGCGACAGAGCCCATGCTGACCTTACGGGCACCACTCCCCCGTCTAAGTGGCTCACTTTCATGAACATCCTTCGCTCCCGCCACTTAGACGACTCTTCCTCGGGCGTACGCGGGCTGCGGCGCCGAGTCTTCCGTCCAAGTGGCGGCCTTTTTCGGCCAAATAACGGTACCGCGAGGCTTATTTATAGGTTTTATGGGGGAATCAGTGCTTAGCTTTCGAGAAATGGCTCAATGCGAGCGCGACATTTCTTTTTCCAGTTTAGCTTCCTGAATTCTCATCGGAGTTAATAAACGAATTCGAGCGTAGTGTAAGCGTGAGGGGAATTTCGGCTGCGGAGTTCACTTCCTAGTTTAATGCATTCCACACATGCCTGAATTTGTCTACGGTGTCCTTGAACTTCTTTGACTGGAGCCCATTTTTTTCCATTTTCATTTTGTTTGAAAATTAGGTTCCACCTGGAGACGGTAAGGCGGCTGGATTCCCGCCAGGTTTTACGACTCCTTCCGAAAAGTAAGCAAACCACGAGGAGAAATTGAAAAAAAAAATTGAAACGCAATAAGTGAATTCAGTGAAAGACGGTTTAACAATGGCTTCCTCCGGAAAGCACATCGTTGGAGTGTTTGTGGTCATGGAAGGGTCTCAAACGAGGAAGATTTTTAATGGAGGAACCCGAAGGCAATTTGTAATAGTTCTTCAACCTTCTCGGTCTATTGATACCACATCGAGGCAATACGCTTTTCTTCCTCTTCGTCTTCTTTCTTTTTTTTTTCTTCGAGGTTTCCATCATATAGTCCGTTAAAATTAAATATTCAACAAGAATAACATAAATTCCTAAGAAGCTTAAACTTTGTGAGATCAGAGTATAATTCTAAAAGAATAACATCGTTCCGATGGTGGGGAAAGAATTAACGCCCAGTCTAAGGTTTTTCGAAATTTTCAGCAAAACCGCAAGTTTTAACAAAAATCAGCTCAGTCGAGAATTATAGATCGTAAAATTGTCTACAAAAAGCATTTCATTACTTTTTTTCTAAGAGCCCCGTTTATGAGATATAATGATTCCAAAATATAAATAATATAATATAATAAATATGATTAAATCCTATTAAAAAAAAAATAAATAAATGAAACGCAAATGAGAAAATACGTTGCTAAATAAATTTTAGTTGAGCAAAAAATTAAATACATAAATGTACAGAAATTAATGAATAAATAACCGAATAGAAATACAAATTATTGTTATTAATAATTAATAATTTGCGCATGGCACATTTAAGAGAATGGGACTGGGCAAAATTATTAAAAAACGAGGACATTACCAGAAAATTTGAATTCAGGGGTCGAAATGGCCCAAATTCGCCTTTCTTATGATAATAAGTAAACTCTGAAGACAATAACTACTGCGGATTGTCATTTTCCAGGTAACAAATGGGCGCGTTCGAGCCTTGAAATTCAGAAATGGAACAGAGGCACAATAGACAGACATCTTTCGGCCCCTTTCCGCTTCCTCTTCTGTCTTCGGGGAAGAAGTACTCGCCAAGTTCATTTCGGGCACCAAGTGTGAAGGAAAATTGGTTCTTTCGCGGTTGATTATCGAAGGAGGCTGCACTTAGGTGGGAGTCTGGCAGGCATCTGAAATTTGCCTTGTTGAGGACATCGTGGCCACCTACGAACGCCCGTTAATACGCAGTAACATCCACTCAACAATATCACTGCCTCCGTTATTCAATACTAAATTTTGAACTTCTCGGATCATTAGTCCAGTTAAGTTCGTCCAAAAATCAGTTGTGATATTGCAAATATTTCTCGGTGAAATCGTTTAGAGTATAATATACATAAAATGTGAAAAGTCTCAAAGGAAAAGAATTGGCGCGGAGTCAAAGATCAAAATAATTCGTCTTTGCCATTTTTACCAAAACGGTAACTTCTATCACAAAATTAGCTCAGATAAAAATTGTAGAGCATAAAATTATCTATAAAAAGTGCATCAATACTTCTTTTCCTAAGAGCCGCCGTTTATGAGATATAACGATTTAAAAATTCGGATGAGTTGTGGAAATTTCAACACAAAAATATTGTTCAATTTTCAAGGCTCCATAACTTCTTTTTAGAGCAACCAATTTCATCCAAACTATGTACCACCAAAGAGTAACATTAGGGCTTTAAAATGAGCCCTGTTTGACATTCTCGGCATCAAAACTTCAGGAGTTATGGGAGCACAAAGTTGTAGAGAAAACGCCATTTTGGCTAATTTTGCCTGTCTTTGCGGCCAAATATCAAAATAGTGTCACTTCGGATTTCTTTTTAACTTTGCACGTTGAAAGGGCACATTTTAAGCTTTCGAACACATTTGGTTTTATTTTAGAGAAACCATTCTGAGTGGGTAAAATTAACCGAATAAAATAGATAAAATCATATATGATCGATATTATACTTTTATAATTATACTCTGAACAGTTTCACCAATTTACTCATTCTTAGGAATTTATATAACCTTGAACGTCTAATTTGAACGTACCATCAGTTCTTCCAGAAGTCTTCTTTAATTGTAAAAAATTTGGTGACTTATGGAATTTGTTGCTTATTAAGTTTTCCATCAGACTCGATAGAAACTGAAAAATACGTTTTATACTTCAATGGTCTGGTCAAGAATCATAAAAACCCGATTTGTCAGTCACTGAAGGATTAACCCAACATAAATATTACTGTAGGTCGAGTCATAATTTGAAAAAAAAGGAAGTTGGGGAAATAGAAAAATACATAACACTGAGAATTATTAAGGAAATAACGGCGATAAAAAACCAGTTAAAAAAGGCCAAAGGTTAAAAAGATGAATAGGAAAATCGTGAACTCTATTACTGTAAATATTTATATACACATGTATAACCTAATCCTATTGATAGTATAAATATTGTTAAATGAAAATTATAATAATTGTTTTTTTTGGAATACACAGTTTTTGGGCGGTTTAGTCTTAAATGACTTCTACGAAGGACAAATAATAAGTGTTTGGACGTTAAAGGGTTAGGAGAGTTTTCGTCTTAAAAAAAAACTGATCTTTTGAATTCCCTTAATATGTACAGTTGTACCAACATAACTTCTCGGTGATCAGATGCAAACGGAAGTTACTTATGACTCGAATTAATTCTGTTAATCCCACATAAAAAGTGCCGTACAATATTTTCTGAGAGGAAACTGAGAGATCAAAACTCAAGGCATCATTCCCTGTCTTCTGCTCTTGAGTGCCCCAACTGAGGATGTTAACATAATTGCCTCAGAGTTATCGCTGCGTGGAAAATAAAAAATAAAAAAAAACAGGCGGAACCGATTTTTATAATAAAGAAAAAACCGTAAACGGGAAGTGCGAGACAGAAGCAATTCAAATAAACTTGCAGAATAAAATTTGTTTGCAATAATTTAAATGGAACTGATACAGTACATAAGGCAGTGGTTTCCAACCTGTGGGGCGCACCCCCTGGGGGCGTGAGACTGTTGCAAGGGGGCGTGTAGCTGTTTCCAAGATATCATTTTCGAATACAAACCAAAAATATATATTCTTTTTTATTCTGTTATTATATTTCTCATATTATTTTGTAGCCCATTAAATAAATTATAATATCAGTTGAGTATTTATGAAATTTGATTTTTAGATAAATTAACGGGGCGCACCAATTTTTTTTTAAAAGGGGCGCCGGTACAAAAAGGTTGTAAACCACTGACATAAGGAATGGACTAAACGCGGCCCTGCTAAAGATGTTTATGAAACCCTTTCTAAAACTCAATTTATTTTACTGAATTTTTCGCATAAATCTATTGTTATAAAACAATTATAATTTTCTTGTCATTTGTTATTCTTATTTTCTTTTGTTTTTTTAATGTTTATTATTAATAAATTTTTGTAAATTATTAACCCTTTTCGGTCGTATAAAATTTGTGTATGGGTATCTATTGGTCGGAATTAATTTGTTTGGAAAGAGCAGGGATTCATATACATAATATTCACTAATATTTAGTCATATTTTAACAAGAGAGAATATATAATTACTTTTGTTTAGATTAAATTTTGTTATCTCCATTTTATGTGTGGCCCCCCAAAAATTTCAAAATTTAAATTATCCCGTTCATTTAAAAGGTGTCACCCTTGCAATTCATAGGTACAGTATGTTGCAGGCGAAATTTTTTGTCAAAACCGGGACATAAAACGTCATCCCATTTAATTCAGAGTAATTATTTTCTTGTGTAAAAAGCAGGTTTTACCCTCCGACTGTAAGCAAAGGTTCGCTCTCCTGTTTGCAGATAAATCTGTTGCCCAAAAGGAAAACTTGAGCGACACCCCCGGTCGAGCATTCGGCGGAATTAATTTATTCCAGTACCTGTTCTTGTGACACCGAATTCAATGCTGGTTTTTTTCATTTTCAGCCTTGAACCTGACGCCTGCCATTTTTTGCCTCGGAACCTTGAAACAAGCCCTTGAACTTAGTTTCGACATTCGGGAGGAGCCTTCCATCTCCGCAAATCCGCTCACGGGCCATTATTTGCAAAGGATCACTCCTTCGCCACCCTTCGGGCGTCAGGTAATTGCTGCTCACTCGCCAGGTGACGGGAGGCCAAGGGGTGGGTGAGGGTGTCCAGATGGGCCCCGGGCTGCAACCCTTCCGTTCCCGCCCTCCACTTTGGGAAAGAATATGGCGCCTCCTCGCGGAATATATTATGCAAAACTTGTGTTAGGATGACATTGTATCATTTGAAATATTAATGCGTTGGTAATCCGTGTGACAGGTCAACGACTGGACTTGTCCCAAGGTACGAAACCTGCGCAAGCGCATTAACCATGACATATTTCCTTCTTCTTTCTTAATTCAGGTCGTGGTTGTGCTATCGATGCACACTTTTTCCCTTAACTGCCTCCCCATCATGCAGGGTGGCAACTTTTTGGGGGCTGAACGAATTTTTTGCCATTTTCATAAGTCGAGGCAATCTTATTTGAAGTATATAATAGCTCCGAACATTAACTAATAATATGAGTTAACTAACTTTTCATTAACCCCTGTCTATGCATTTACGGGTATTTTTTCATTAATGGGTTTTCCTATCATTTTCTCTTCTTTTTCTGTGTTTTCTTTTTTGAGGTTTTTTACAATTTTGATGTCTTTTTATATACTCTTTGTGAGTTTTCGTATTCTGTCTTCTTTTTTTTACTTTCTCTATTCATTTACTCTCTCTGATGGTTAGCCCTTTTTATCTATTCTAATTCTTCTATCTCTCTAATCTGTTCTCTCTATCTACTCGTCTCTTATTAGTTCTATTCATCCATCTTGTGTGGATATTTTATCCTTTCCTCTTTTCTTTCTCTGCCTTATTTTCCTCTCTATTTCTTCTTCTGCTTTCTTTTTGTCCCTCTGAACTTATTTTTTGGCTATTGGTGTTCCTATCACGAGTCCTTCCTTATGTTTTTGACATTTCTTTTGTTTTTATCCTCATCTTTTACTTCTCTTTCACCTTTTTGTTCCCTTTGTGTCCGCATCACCGATCCGTGTGTAATAATGACGCTTTTACGTGATTCTCTGCACGCTCGTGATAATGTTTTCAAGCTTAACTTTTAATGTCATCACCATAACCATCTTGATAGTTAATTATTGTTTTGGTTCGCATTCACCTCGAGGGCCTCAGCGGGCAAAGAGGATGCTGATTTATACGCGGAGGTTTCTCCCCCATCCGCGAATCTATTAAGAGCCGCATTTTGAGTCGACTTGGAACATTTTAATATATTAATTATTCGACCGGTTGAACTGCCTCGCGTTATGCAATCTCCCGTCAATCATCATGACAATTCTTCACTTGGCCGGGAATTTCCAAGATGGCGCCACCTTTTGCAGCCCCTTATCTCCGGCTTCTGCCAAGAGCATGGCACTAATGACCCAGCGCGGGAGAGATTAACATCGGGCCTTAACAAAAGTGGGCCTTCACGAAAAAGGCTTAAAGCGTGGCCATTAATTACCCGCGGAGTGTCTTTGATGGAAAGAAAATGAATGTCAGTGTGTAACACCGGTCAATGACGTCTGCCCTTCCTTCTTCGGCTCCGCGATATGAAATTATATTGAACCGATGTTAGGGTATATTTTGAGCCGCTTATGTAATGGTTATACTATGTCGGTGCGACGATGACGATTGGGTTCGGTTCGCTCTGCCAATTGCTGTTCTTCCCCCGCATCTGGTCTGCGTTGTTCGGGGATGGATTTAACGGGGTGAGACCCGGTTGTGATTGTCGAAAGGTATTGCGGTAATTATAAGGCACCGAACAACTGTATCCTGTGTTACCCCTTTTGGTTCTTGTTTGCCCTGAACGGCGAAATCGCTGATTGGGGATCGACATCTGCTCACAATATAAATATATACATTTAAAAGCCAAAAGAATGAGCGACCGTGATAAAGACATTAATCCTCGTAATGTGTAAGAAAATGGGGAAAAAGAGGCAGCTTTTTTGATTTTATCTAACTATTTTTATTAAGTGTATTAATCTTGCCAGATTAAGCACTAACTCTTCTATTTATACAAAAAATATCGTCAATCAGTTCCACTTAATTAGGACTGATATTTATCAGAAATATGCGCAATAAATTTCTTGAATTTTATGAATTAACCCTTTGCGGTCGTATGTGTACTCTCAGCCACCACAGCAAGGAACTATACGAATATATACGAATCATATACTGTATGCATTCCTATATCAGTTTAATGCCTAATAAGCCTTTTCATCAACTAATACAATTGGAGATAACAAAATTTAATCTAAACAAAAGTTCTGCAAAGATACAATTAATATTTTCTAAATTGTATTTATGAGTAATTAGAGATTCTCTCTTGTTAAAATATGACTAAATATTAGTGAATATTATGTATATGTATCCCTGCTCTTTCCAAACAAATTAATTCCGACCAATTGATACCCATACCCAAATTTTATACGACCACAAAGGGTTAATATTCTCAAAAAACTTTACTAAAAGTCTATTCAAGAAACTAAAAGCCTCCATAAAAGTTTTCGCATTTAAAAGCTCGCAAATCACATTTAAGAAATTAAAAGCGTCCTGACCACATGTGAATGCTCTAAAACATTGCGATCATCCAATCAGATGTAAAAGTTTTGTAATTTAGTCTAAAATTTTCTGATGATGCTCCTCTATTAAATCTAAAGCTAAAAAGTTAAAAAACCTTCGAATTAAAGGCTTTGCAATAACATTAAGGGTGCAAAACTCCCTCCAATCACTCCGACTGCTCTCGAGGGAGAGAAAGGTCAGCTCAACTGACCTCAGAGCAATTGCCTCGCAGTGATTCAGCAAGAAACTCATTAGCAGGAAGTCTTTCAGCGAAATATATAGAGCTCAATGTGGAACCAACAACGAGCCGGACGCTTAACCGGTGAATAAAAAACAAATAAAAATTTTGTAATTGCAAATGCGAAAATTTTATTACACGGGTGAAAATGGCGGAAAAGGGACGGGAGAGGAAGACAAGGCAAAGCAGACACTGTGATGAAATGTTACCGAACGAGTTGCAGCAAGTGAGCCGAGTCCCGTTAGCCAAGTGCTGTAATACCTGACTCATTCATTAAACCGAGAGATTCGCCATTGCTTTCCACCCAGGTTCATCTCGGCCCTGTCATTTTGTCAAATCATTCCCGATCGCCATAGCCTTCTCGTGTGCCAGATGGCGATCTGCGGGGCCCCTCCGGCCCGGGGGAGAAGTCCCGGCTCTCCTCGAGCTCTTTTGTTCCTGCTCCGTCTCCGAGTGGCAAAACAAACTCCGGAAAAGTACAGTACCGCCAATCAGAGGTCAATGTCATCTTTTCAGAGATCCGCTCGGTTGGCAGTCGCGCACTGAAGAAATTGCTTAATTCTTTTTGCCTTCTTCGCTCATTTTATTCCACACTTCAGCGAAAGTTTCACTTCTTCCGGGTTTTGGATGCAGTTCCTTTTGCGTTGCTCCTTCTCTCTCTTATTTTCGAACCCCCCAAATGTTTCGTCTCTTTCTTGTCTCCTCAGCAAAAAAATATAACTTTTGTATCTTCCTCTGCCCTTATCTCTTTTTATATCTTCTGCTCATTTCCGATCGACCTAACGCCAATGTTTTCGTCTTCGATATGTCACTCGGGCAATTTGAACTGTTCGCAGGACGAACGGCGGCCCGAACGGGTCGAAAGCCTTCGAAGCGGAGCATTCTGGCACGAATAATTGGGCGGCCCGGCCCGAGGAGAAATGGACATCCCTATTCACGGCTGACCGAGAGAGAAAGGACATTGACCTTGCGTTTAACTCAATGCAAAATCATTCTGTTACTTCGCCATCTTTGGCTCTTACCTAACTTCTTTCCCTCTTGTGGGGCACCAGTTTTCCCTTTCCAGACTCTAAAAAAACTCCCCATTGGTTGTTTTTCTTCCCCAAAGAGAAGGACACTGGAATGTGCGGACTTTGGCACTTTGGGACATAACAGTTCTGTTTTTTATTACTCATAAGGTCCTCATTTATCTTTATAGATATTTATCTTTGTCTTTATAAGCGCTTTTTGCATTTTTTATTCATGACTCTAATCCAATCCTTTTTTATATATTCACTGTTTTTTTGGAAAATATATGAAATTCGGTAAATAAGATAACTTTGTAAACAACGAAAAAACATTTAAAAAGTATCCGGTTTTGGCTCGGAGTAAAAACATTTCACAAATTTCTTGTTTTCTGTTTATCTCAGCAAAAAGAAACATGGCGCATTTGAAAGTGTGAAACAATACGTTTGGAAAAAGTGAGCTCGGTATCGATTGGGCAGTTGCTGAATTATAATAGTGCAAAACATCCCTGAAACACAAAGCCCATCGGCTCCGGATTTATAATATTATATTATATATTATACTGACATAGACAAATGGAAGAAATTTGAAAAGATTTGGTCAAATAAAAAAATTATACGCTTTTATAATTCTGAATAAATTTCGACCGATTCAATTTATTTTATTATTTTATATTATGCAGTTTTAAGTTAAAATCAAACTTAAAGTAACAAAACATTAATTATATTATAATTTATATTATAACATATTTGACTTATTTATTTTTGAATAAAAAAATATCAAAATAATACCAATATAAAAATTATAAAAATTATAAAAATTAATATTTTTTTATTGTAATTATACTTTTCCATCTATAATTAGTAGATTTTAATAATTAAAAACAAAAATATAAATACAACAGATAAATACAGAATTATAATATTAAATACCATAAGTAATAGAGGTAAATAAATGGGCCTGTATAAAATTATATAATTTTTTTTATTATTATTGAATTATATAATTTTATTTAATTTATTATTTTAATTACTATTATTATTTATTATAAGGTTATAAAGGTGCAAAATAACTCAAGCAATAGTACAATTCCTCCGATGATATATTTATTATATTAGTATGATATAATATAGACTTGCTTAATGATGCATTACATTTTTTTTCAGCGAATTGGGCATTTCTTCCCGTTCCTGCAGTCACCCGAAAATGGGAGCACACCTGCCATTAAAAGCCCGGAAATAACCCCCGAATGGCGGCCGATCCACCCCTTCTCTCAGCTGCTCAGCGTCAGAGTGTCAGTGCAAATCCACGAGTGATTTGTGCAGGCCACGATAGAATGTCAGTTAAAGAAAGTCATTAACAGTAACATGTCATTAAGCAAACGATAATAACCTCTTAAACGTCTGTTTATTCTTTCGGAAACAATCACGAGTTTCGTTAAAACCCAATTTCGAAGGAAAAACAGCCCAACGCGGTCGGTTATTGAACCAAATCCTGCGCCGAATGGTGCAGAATCCGTCACAGAATCCGAGTGCAGAACCTCCGAGATGACATCGAACAGCTTTCAAGGTATTTGGGTCGATAGCCGAACATGTGGGACGTTGCATGATCTCATCCTCGGCTTTTGTTCCTCCAACACTCGTCGCTGTAGGTGTGGAGGAGCCGCCATTCGCAAAACCATCTCCGTCCTACTTCTCTTCGCTTTTCGCTTTCCCCTTCCCTTTCCCGTCCCCTTTTCTCCCCTCCTCTGCCATTGTTCCACTGCCCCTTGCACCGGCAATTAATCGCCGAACGCGGAGTCACTGACTTCTTCGGGACCACCTCGAGAGGTCCGCCATTTTGTGGAAGCGGTTGGTGCTAATGTCGGCTTCATGTGAACCGAAAAGCGTTGGCTCCATAACGAAATATCAGGTCGAATCACAACTATCTTCTGCTCTTTCATCAAACAATTACCGTTTTTTGTTTATTTACTCCGATTGAAATTGTCTTCTGCTGTCACAGGAAATCATTTCTCCTGAGATTTTTTTTAAAATATGTCGTATGAGATTTATTTTAACTATAATTAATTTATTTTCTCTCCTGCAGAAGTTTAAATGAAATTTCCAACCAATCGGTCAAAGCAAAATGGAAGTTATTTATGACTCGACTTAATAGTTTCCATGCTCATAAATTCGTGGCATACAGCTCCCTCTCTAACAGCAATGGGTGCCACTGAAAGGCCGCCATCTTGGCTAATCGCTCGGCCAATCAGGAGCCGCTTCCGAACACCCACAGAAGGGAGCCAAAATGGCGGTCCCCTGCGTCCTAATGAGCCGCAGCAAGTGGAGGTCAGCCTCTCCGGGCGAGGCTGAACAGCGTCAGGTGTTCAGCCCCGCAGGGGTGGTGCACCCCTTCATTTGGTGGCGGAGAACCTTCTACCTGACCTTTTCGCAGTGGCCTTCGTTCGAAATGGCTGCATCACCGCAGCTGATCGCCCGCCTGCGGATTCCGCTTTGCTGAGAGTTATGTTCAGATGTTCAGACTCCTGAGGCTGTCCCATTGTTTTTCATCTGTTTCTGATTGTTACTTTCTGTAAATGGGAATTTTTGAAAATTTAAAATTTAATTTTGATCATTCGGGATTTCATTTTGAACATTGGAGGTTTCCTCTTAAGCATACTTTACATTTCATTAACCAAATTCCCATCTGGAGGAGGAGGCTATTGCTGAAAATCATTCGTCTGAACATTTCCAGTTAAATTTTGGAGGGTTATGTGGGGTTTCCTCCGTATATTTCTTAACATCTTAGCGAATTTGAGGCAAAGGCAGTCGTAAAATTAATTGCTTCCTGTCGCTGATATCCCGCAAAACGCGCGTTCCTCTGTTCCACTCACTGCGGTGTTAAAAGCCGATCCTTCCGTCTTCTGCTGCACTGAAGACACCCAGTCGAAGACTCTGCCCCCAACAAGAGTGACCTTCGTGAGCAAAATGGCGAATGCGAGTCTTCGGCGAGTGTTCAGTCATTCAGCAGGATGCTGCACCCCGGGAACCCCCGGTGGTCAGCCATTGATGCACGACGAGATAAGCCTCCGTTAGAGCGGTCCGCGTTAAAAATTCAATTTCAATATTATTAAAATTAATTGGGAATAATTTCAATTCATTTTAATTTCAAATTGGAAACAAAAAATTGTTTTTTAAATTTTCGACTCGGCCCTTCGTAGGAAATTTGTGGAACTTCTTTCCGATTTGTTCAGAACCCGAATTGTTCAAACTTCTTCCACAACTCATTAACAGTTCTCTGCCAAAAGCTTTTGCTTAAATGTTTTCACGTTTCCAAAACCATTTGAGTCATTTCCTTCGCCATATTTGAGAGGAAACTTCATTGGGAAAGCGGGGCCGTGACGTCATGGTTTTCAAGATTTAACGAACGATTGACATCTATAAACACTGGAACGGTCAAAGGGGTTATATTGACCCCCGGGGGTCTTTAACGTCCCGCTGTTTTACTCACTTTATTTTTCAAGTTTCCCTTTCTTTCTCAGATAATTTTTATATCTCTATCGGCCACAGTCAAAACGAATCCTTTGCTTAAAATATCATAAAACTAAAACAGAGAAAAGAAAAAGTATAAAAGTAAGGAAAATATAACCAAAGAAACAGTGGAAAAAAAGAAAAAAGGGGGAAAACTGGAAAAAAGAAGAGCATTTTAAAAAGGCATAGAAAAGAAAAGCAGAAGAAAAAATAAAAGTAATAAAAAAAGAAAGAAAATTGTTAAAAAAAGGAAAAAAATTATATATTATGTGTAATATCAAATGCAATATTATGTATGTTTTGTATTTTATTTATAAAAAGAGAATGGAGAGGTGATTTTGACTGCTGCCGGGCGTTCTGGCGGATGATTCGCTATCCCCCGTTGGGGCCCCTTCTGCTCTTGGGGCCAATCCTCTCGAGGAATGCCAAACCGCAGAATGGCCAACAATTCGGGTTGCATCACGCACCGCAACAACCTGTTCGTCTCTCTTCGGAAGACGAAGCGGTGGGAAACACTGCGTGAGATAGCGTCTTCTGCCACGGAGCCCCGCGAGTACCATCGGTTGTCTTGTCCGAGTATCTCCGAGTGTTCCCTCAGTTCGAGTTCGGTTTGTTAGGTGCGCACTTGTTCGGCTTTTTCGTGATTGAAAATCCCAAACATAACTGTTCTTTTTCTGTTTGTGGCATTTCGGTTGCGGGCGCACCATTCGCTTCCATCAGGTTGGACATCTTTGGGGGAGTTTCGGGGGGTTGTTCCGGAGGGAAGGAGCGCGGGGGCGAGAGCGCTTTGCTCCCTCTCGGCCTTTGCTGGCCGTAGCTGAGCCAACATGGCGGACGAGTGTTTTATTGCTTAGGCTTTGGAGCTTTTCCAACTGGAAACCTTTTACATTTTCACTGATTACCTCTCGGGAAAACCTCAACGGGGCGGATGAGTCAGTGGCGTAACTAGAAAACATTCCCAACCCGGGGCAGAGTCCGGAAAATACTAAATTTAATTCTTTTTTTGTTTTTCTCTCTTCTTCTATTCACTCTGTTCAAGAACTGTCTGCCCGGGCTGTGGGAGCGCCACTGCACCCTCAACCGCCCTTACTTTCGACTAACCGTTCTCTGACGTTTCTCTCAGGGTTGAACAAAATTGAGTGTTAAATCCAAGACAAACACCTAAAATGGCGGAAACAAATCAGAACGACCAAATGTATTTCCTGCACGTGAATACCTGCAAGTTCAAATAAAGCGGATTCGAAAACAGTGACGTTTCCGGAGTGTGTGTGTGCTGTGTGGTGTTATGTAGGATCAGCACAACCGGCGCAAAATGCCAAAAATATTTCTCATCAAAAATCGGCTGGAGCAGCAGCAGCTCCGGCTGTCACAGGGGTACAAAGGGGATACCAATGAATCGCTGACCCCGCCCGGGTCGCCCCTCAGCGATGTGGCACCCCTGGCGCTCATCGTCCGCTCCCAGGGTGAGTTTCACTCCCTCTCTGTCTCTATGCAAATCCAGGTACGCCATTCACGGAGCAGGTTGCCCTCAAAGAGAAAAGGTTGTGTTGGAAACCGTTATTGGGATGCAAAAGGGTCGGCTTTGTGGTGAGCGTACCTGCGGGGTGTTTTCTCGAACATCCCTTGTCGATCGGGGGGTGATTTGCATTGGTTGTACGGCTTTTCGTTTCCTTTTTAATAAAAACTCAACTACAGTTTCTTATAAGAATAAATAAACATAAAAATCAATCCGTTCAAAAATAATTATAATGTATGAATACAATAAAACGGGGTTTGGAATTTCTGCAAAAATACAATACAATATTTTTTAGAATTTTAAAATCAGTTTAGACTTCTCCCAAAAATATTATTAAGCAGAACATATTAATGATACAAATTAACGTACATAATTGTAACATAAATACAATTATACAGTATTACTTTATTCTTTAATCAGTATTACCTTTAAAAAATCAATAATATGAAACACAAACAAATTAATTTTATTACTTAAAAATTAATCACTTAAAATTAACAAAAATTAAATTACCTTTTTCAAATTTACTTTAATATTTTATTAATTTTTTCTTTTATATATGCGAATGAAGTTTCATTTAATTTTTCCGGACTTATATTTTTATTTATTTATTTCTTTATTTTTGTGCCATTTAGAGTCACAGAGCGTTCCAGGACTTATATTTAAAAAATAAAAGTATTAATAAATGCAAGTTATAAGTATATTCATTAATCGATATAAGAGTAAACATAAAATTTATATACACGGTGGAATGTATGAGAAAACGTGTGTAACGAGTGTAAATCGAGTGCTGAGTGCTTACAATTATTTATTTAATTAAGGTAATTAAGCATTGGTTTTGAGTTTCGAAGTGTTCGAGTTGGAAAGAAGGGATGAAACGAAGGGTTGGTTTGTGTCATTCCCAACCGAAACAGGTGCACAAGTGGTGGGTCGTTCTGACTCTCAACGACCTTCTTGGGGTGCGAACGAAATTAAGAATTTATTTCGAGGGAGCGCACAACTGACCGACCGAAAGCAAAATAACAAAATGGAGAACAGGCGATTTTGAAGCCGTTTTTAGATTATCTGATTGTCGGTCAAACGAAGAGTGTCATGTTGGTGCCCACATGATCGTTAACGAGGGGTGCGATCAGGTTCGGAATTTATCAGAGCCACGAAGATTTAGACAATAACAAAGGGTCTTTTTGACCCCTCGATTGTAATTTAAATTTTACTGGGACGTCATTATCTTACTAATTTGCAATCCCCTTCAAAAGTATTAAAATTATAACGTTTAATTACGTAAAATATTATTATATAAAAACAAAATGGGTCTTTTTGACCAAGATATGATTTTAATTTAAGATAATCTTATTTTTTTAGATTGTCAACTAATGTCTGTATATTTTCAAATATCGTTTTAAAATTATTTTAAAGTTTAGCACTGAAACGGCCAATTAGGGTCATTTCAACCCCTAAATTTTCACTTAAATTCCGATTTTTCACGTATTTTTCAATACTTTCGCAAAATACGTCACCTCATCTGAGGACTAAAATTTGAATTTGAAGAGGTCCATCGATTTATTTGAAGTTTAACACCCAAACGGACAATCAGGATGATTTTCACCCCTCAGTTTTGACTTCAGTTATGTGCAGCTTAATTTAATTTGTATAAATTTTGACGGATGTACAATTCCTCTAAAAAGCTACGTTCAAACTACTATTTGAATTCGAATTTAATACTAAAACGATGAAGTTGGGTCATTTTGATCCATTTAAATTTTACTTTTCTTATTCTCTTTCATATATATTCCACGAATTGTTTAAATTTTAAGATTAACAATAAAACGGCCTATATTTTCATATTAATTTCGCTTTTTTATAATATTTTTAATATTTTGAGGTGAAAATGATTTTTTTTGTTATTATTATAGTTTTATTCCTCATTTCATTGGCGAAAAGTGTTTGAGAAGAAGAAAATGTCCGCTCGTGAGGGCGGCGGCGGTTGGAAAGGTGCAGGGGTGCCAACCGTAGAAGCCAACCGTCAACATTTTCCCCTGTGCAGTCCGAAAGTTTTGACTTTTTTGAATCTCGTCCATTTTGTCCCGAACGGGCCTCGTCTTTGAAAGTCGCACTTTAATTGAATTAACTGTTAGGTGTAAACTTTGACCTTTCTTCGCTCAACCTTGGGGTTTATTAGAGCTTTTAGTGTGGAATTCTAATTAATGGTTTTTACACGTCCCGAGCTTAAAATGCTCTTTTCGGGATTTTCCTGCTGCACCGACGCTTTAACGGAATTAACTCTCTCTCTCTTCGTTCTTCGGCCCATTTCTTTTGTCCTCTTCGCATCCACTGCGTGGGACGGCGGACAAGGCCAAGACCACATTTTGTCCCAGTTTGCATTCCATTCGGGACGCGGGACTCGCCGCCGTGAGAAACCCCCTCGACTTGGGCTTCATGTTTTTTACAGGTCTGCAAAACATGGCTCTCCTCGAGGTGCAGCACGATGTCCTTGATCGATCAAGACCTCTCACACTTCCTGCACCACTCATCTCTCTCTCTCTCTCTCTCTCTCATTTCTGGACGCTGGACTTTCTTGGCGGTGTTCGGGTGGGGAGAAGACATAGCGAGTCCTTTGACTGTTCCTTTGACCTGGAGGCCGGGCAGGACTTTTGTTTGTTGTACCACTCCCTCGAAACGTTTGTGCGTTATCTGTGTTGTCTCACGTCTTTGGGCTTCACGCCATTTTCCGAGAGAAGCGATCTTATTTCAAGATGGCCGTCATGGCGAGCGAATATTCCATTGTCTACCTTTCCATCTCCGGTGAAAAGCCAATAAAAATTCGAAACACGCAACGAGAAAAATATTTCCGAGACCTCATTAACAAATTAAGCGAGTTTAAAATGGGAACGGCACATAAACGAGCATTTTATAAATCAGGAGTAGGTGTAAACAAGCGACGTCGGCCATCGCAACGTCACAGCCTTCACAGAATGCTCGACTCGTTCATTTTTGCGACTTTAAAGCCCGTTAAAATCCATTCCCAACGCAAGCTAACGAATGGCTTCGTTTTCAATCGTTTCCGGAATTTCCCAAACATACAAATACAAAACTGTATTTGATATAATTACGATAAACATACATACAAAAGCTCCAATCTGTTTTTTGCGTTCTGTCGTCATTTTGAGCATAAGACCGAATAAGAGCCTGACCTGCGTCACTCCCCACTCGCTCCCATTGTAGTTTTTCTGTTGAGGAATGGAATTTGAGTGGCCGTCGATTGGCGAGGGTCTCCCGAGTGTCGGAGGGAGTGGAAGTGAGTGGGGGAGGAGAAAAACTCGTTTTTTAGGTCATGCCCGCCATTAAAGCTTCCAAGTTTTCTGGCTCGGCGAAGCGGTCCGCGGTCGGAGAGCATGTGGGGCTTACTGTTAGTCTGTTAGTCGAGAGAATTACGTTTGTGCACGAAAAGAAGACATTGTGTAACCAAGGTAATACTTGACAGTTGTTTTACCTTTACCTGGAAGAGTTGGATGTCATTGAACTTGCCAATGACTATCCCACCACCGCAAGAAGTTTGGCCGCGCATTCCTCGCCAACACCTGGCGAGACTTCTTGCCGTCCCTCCGTGCTCCGAACTTGATCTGCCAGCCAATCTGCTAATGGCAGCCTTGCTTCCGACCGAAATGAGCCTGCATTCTCTCCTCGCCGTTTCCGTTCGAGGGAGCACCGCTTTCCCAAGGAAAGTCCCGGCAACGGTCCGCACTGCGAGGAAAACACCGCCGAGGCGAACCACAATTTTATTTAGGCCTGACACGGGCCCATGGTCTCTCGAACCTCAATTTGATGACTTCTATTTTCCTTTTTAGGCCACGGGCTCCTTGGGAAGTGGTCGTGACTCGTTTCCAGACCTGTTTGTCTCTCTTGGGCTTCTCCTTTCCCTTCCACCCCCTCCGCCCTTCCGTCCGACTCCTCTCCTTTTCGCTTCCACTTTGGAAGAACCACAACCAAGAATTACGTCTTGCTTCACTCTGAGACAACACACAAAACAAAAATATTCCACATAAGAAAATAAAAAATCTATACTGTAAAGTAAGGTTTTCTAAATGAGAGGAAACATTTTCTGTAAAATTCTTTGGGCTTTCTAAGACAAAAGATAGATTTTTTATCAATTTAGAAATATTTTCGAAGAGAAATGGAAGAATTTATATGAGGGGAGGAAGATTTTCTACTAAAAAGTAAGTTTTTCTAATAAAAAAGACGATTTTCTATTATTTATTTGGGTTTTATAAAAGATAAAAAGAAATGTCTATGAAGGGAGAAAGATTTTCTAATAGAAAGAAAGGTTTTCTCGGAGGATTTTCTGTGAATTGAGAGAGTTTTTCCATGATAAAAGGAAGATATTCTACTAGAAAGAAAGATTTTCTAGGAGAAAAGGAATATTTTTTACTATTTTTGGGTGTTTTTTAAGAGAATAGAAAGAATTCCTTTTAGAGGAGGAAGATTTTGTAGTAGAAAGTAAGGTTTTGTAAGACTGGATGGAAAGAGGGTTTTCCATTTGCCCACGGAAAGGGCGAAAGAGGTTTCTTCCCTCGGGGTGGCCGAGGGGAAAGACACCTTGTCGACAACGAGCGAACACCACCGATGAATCGCTAAAGAGTGGCTCAACCTTGACCAAATTCAAATGTACAATGTTGCAGTGACCTCTAGCTGAGGACACCCGAGCACTCCGCTCGCGACCGTTAATTTCTCATTTTTATTTCCCACCGTAGTATTAATAACTCCGCTCGCGACATTCAGCGAAGGAAATCCGCCCAAGTAGCCGATGCCTTGGCGACAACTCTCCCTGCCCTTGTCCGGCTTTGAGTGGGACTAAGCATGGGAGGAAAGACACAGGAGCTTTCTGTGGGGGGAAGAACTCCTTCCCTCGGCAGGGCGTATACAAACACTGAACACCGCCTTCCTCTTACATTAAATCTTCTGAACAAACGGCCAATAGTCGGTTCAAATGTTCAGAAAAGGAAGAACATTTGCAAACATATCTCTAATCAGATTGGTTCCAGTAGAAACCGTGCAAATCGAGGGTCAAGTGAATATGTCTATTACAGATCTTTTGTAGCCGTATTTATTTATAACTTTTTGTTTATTTCTCTAAAACTCCCACGAAACAAATCAACTGCGACCTAAAACCATATAAGTATACGGTTTAGTTTAATGTGCTATAATTTATAATTATATACAACTGGAATTTGTATAAATATAATCTAAAACCGTTTACCAATTTAATTATCAATTATTTAACTAAAAATGAAACTTCATCGCGACGACAATGAACTGCGATAATTTTTAAAAAGACATTGGGTAAAATGTATAGTGTAAATTTGTGTAAAAGTGAATTAATATCTACATGGAAACTAAAAAGTATTTCCAGATTTTAAACGAAATTTAATAAAATTATTTAACTGATATAATTATACTGTATCCCTAAAATTTATAACTGTAAAATGACAGTTGTATAATTAGGGCTAAAATTTAATAATTACATCTAAAAATTTTTCAAATTATAATTTTACTTGATTAATAATTGCTTACATTTATATAATTATAATCTAAAACTGTATAGCCTTAATTTATCAATTAAAAAACTGCTGTAACTATACTATATTACTTTTTGTAATTTATACAATTAAAACAGTAAACCGTACAAATATTGACTATGTAACTACCATAGCTGTATTATATCACTATAATTTATAACTAATTATACTGCACAATTAATTATTAATTTTTCTAAACACTAAAATTGTATAATTATGGTTTTATAATTTATGGAAATAAAATTAATGTAATTATAATCTAATATATAAAGTAGGTAATTATACAAGTACTATAACTATCATATATAGAACTAAAGTTTTTATACTTAAATATAAAATATAATCTAATTGTCAGCTATATAATTACTATAACTGTACTATACTATTATAATTTATAACTGTATAGAACTAATACATTTATATCAATATAAGGTCCGGATCACCTTCATCGAGTAAATTATAAGTATAATTTAGTGGAAAACCGCGTAATTATCAAGCATGTCATGTCTTGGTGGTTGAATGCCTTCGAAAGGCGCCAAAGAACTTTTTTGGCAAGGGGGCATCGTCTTCGTCCCCAGAAGGCGCCCACGTCCTCAGCACTCTTCCTCCCAACTCTTTCGCACCTTCGGGAGCGTTTCAGTTGGCGAGCCTGTGACGTGATGGAGTTTCTGCCAAGCGAACCCCACCAACGCCTCTCCGCATTCTGCCAATATCGAAAAGCGTTTGGGACTGTAAATCTCGTGTAACAGATCAGAGGAAAAAGGAGATTTTGAGTAAACGCTTGGCGGTAAGTTAAGCAGCAATGGACGCCTTAAACTGGAATTGTGAAAACGCTTCCTCGCCTCCGGGCGGCGACCGCGCGGGGGGAAAGCTAAGCATGGGCGGAACTGGCAAGGCACGCCGAGTGCTCCCATGCCTGAGATTCAAAATTATACCTGTTTCTATCTGGTTGCCTGGGGCAACAACCGCCATTTTGTCTTACATTATACACTTCAAGGTCACCTTGAAATAACCGGTGTGTAATAGTCGTACCCAGAGATTTCCAGTTGGATTTTACAGTTTTTATTAGTCTCCGGATTGGCGTTGCTCTTTTTTATCTCCTGCGTTTCAGACATGTTCGACTGTATCTCCTCCCCTCGCGTATCCTCCCGTGAAATTATCCAACTCCTAAAAATGGTTTATCTCCTCGCTGGAGGTATTTTAATAATGGGCACCGCTCAGACAGATGGGGAGCAACACTCGTTATGAGTGCACTTTGCGGCTCTCCGGGATGTTTCATCTCTGTTTTTGTCGCGACCACATAAATTACTTTTTTTGCTTTCCTCGAGAGGAAGGTTCAGGTACAGTTAGACGGTTCCTTTGCTTTTTCACTTTCTTGAATTCGGTGTATCCATGAAAATGGCGAACCCTTCTGTCCTCTCAGCCGAAAGGACACTCCGCCACCGCGAGAGCAGAAGTCGATCGAAATAACTGGAGTGCAAATCTGCAATGGCGACCTCTAGCAATGGCCCAACTGACCTTGACAATTAAAAACTGATAATGATAATAATAATAATGGGTCTCCATTTTAATTTGAATTGCCAAGGCCACCCTGAGCGAAGACTTGACGGCCCGAATCCTTTGCTTCTGCGATGACCGCGTCGTCTGCACCTGAATACCTGAGCGAAGCCGCCTGAAACGGTGCTTTCCTCGACCTTCGGCAGAGGAACTTCCCCTTTCGGCAGTCCCCATATTGCTCGTTTCCTGCCCTTTTTATGGTCCTTCCCCGAGCCTTGCGCGTGATCGGATTTCTTTATCTCCTTCGACTGCCTCTCTGGGACACAGGCTCTGCAGTTCCCGAACGTTCTTTCGCTTTGTCTACTTTTTATATGGAATGTCCGTCTGGAAGTTCTAAAGTAGTTGTACTTATAAGAAGACGATCATGGATGAAGTCAGAATGAGAGGCGAAGTCAGGGAAATAAGATTATGAAATGATATTGAGGCAGGATAATTTGAAGATAGAAAATGGTGATATAAAAAATATGATTATAGGAAAAAATTTTATTAAAAGAGGAAAATATGGCTATAGGGAGATATGAGGACAAAGCAGTAAAAAAATTTGGCGATAATGAGTTAAAGGAAGAAACAAAAAAATAATGAGATAAAACGGTAAATGAAAATAAAGAAATATAAACATTTAAAGACGTAAAGATTCAAAGATAATAATATAAGAAAAAGATATACGAAGATATAGAGGTGTAAGATAAAAATATGGCAATAAAGACGTAAGAAATTTGGCGATAAGGACTTAAAAATATAAAAAAATCTTAAAACGTGAAGAAAGGGAAATATGAAGATAAAAACACTTGGAGATATGAAAATAAAATAATAAGAAGACGTTTATGTGTAAAATAGTTAAATATGAAGATAATGAAGGAGATATTATATGAAGATAAAAACTGAGAAATATGGAAATAGTAGAGAATTAAAGACATTGAGATAAGGCGATAAAAATGGGGTAAACAATAATGAGTGGAGAGGGAGAGAGGAGGGAGATAAGGAGATATAGAATATATCACAGAGGAGAAAATTCAGTGGCATTTTATTAAATAATTCTAAGACCTCTAATGATTGCAACTATCTTTCACGCGGTCCTAGAGGGACTGAAACCGGTCAAAGCACCTGAACAAGGGGTGTCCCACAGGATGCTCTCCCTCCGCGGGGGAGGTTTGCCTCCCTCTTCATCAACCCCCATCAAGATTCCACTCTTAAGAAAATTAAAAACGGTTCCATTGAAAACAAATAAACTTAGGTTGGTAAGGTCGTTTATAAAAGTCTTCGATTACATCTGGAAACCGAATCTGTTCCGATGGGGCAACCTATTAATAATTTCCTCCCCCTCACCCTGGGGTGGCTTCACCCCATTAAATCCTTCTCAGACGGATCTCGATGAATGGAACATCCCTCCGATCACCTGTACACAATTCCCAGGACCGACCGTTTCGGGGAAATGCGCCCTTTACGATTGTTTATCTCCTCTGAAAAGGTTCTCTGCACAATCGCTAATGGCTCAGGTGCTCCTCCGCCATGAATAACCGAATCTGGGGCGAGTGTTGCGTATCAGGTCCCTTCCCATGGGGGTGGAAAGGTTCGCATTTCCCACGTTCCGGTTTCGCCAACTGCCGTGAGGGGGCAGCACTGAGTCATCTTCCGATGCCGCTCCTCTCGAGGACTTCCACTCACAATGGACCTCAAGTGTTTTTTCTCAAGGCTGCCAAATTTTCCCGCCACTCCACAACGAAAAGTGCTTCTGGAGGAATCGGGAAGGTTATCATCACAACCTGATGGGCTTGACCTTCCGCCGTGGGACCGCTCTCATTGGTCCTCCACTCGATGACGCCTTCTTTGCTGACTAATCAGCAACCAATGCTGCTGCCACGAGAATGAGGGCAACGCCGAGTGGGCGCTCTCTCCGGGCTAGCCTTAACCCATTTCCGGCCGGAAGCTCTCCTCTAATGAGTTTAGCACGTCTCGCTGAACCGATGAGAAAAGCTGACTGGGACGACGTTTATGCACCCATAAAAACCTTCATACGATATATTATATATTATTCGGTGTACATAAAAAAGGCATTAACATTGATGCGGTTTCATGAGTGCGGCTGTCCCAGGTCACGAATGTCCTTCAGAAGGACAATTATGGATTAACCGCGGGCGGGGGCGGGGGCGGAAAGGGGCGGGGGTATCCGGAAGTCACAAACAAACACACGGCCCGGGGCAGTCAGACTGAATGCAGAAACCAAAAGTGTTAATTCAAGAGCGACTTTGTGTTTTTTTCTCATCGTCGTCCTTTTGTCCACGAAAAGGGTTGAGGGTTTCTCACGGACATCCGAACGGGGGTGAAATAACAAGCAATAAACAACCCTGAAACCTTTTTCGGAGCTCGTTCGGCTGTCAGGTGACCCCGATTTGATTTACGAGGGAGGGGGTTTGTTTTTTTGTCACTTGCTTTGGATCGTCTTCCTGGTCAGTTGGGAAGGTTTAAGGTCGACGGGGATGAAAAGGGGCGGGTTTTTAATCGCGGTGAAGGGAATAACTTCCTTATTGGCGACGGAGAAAGTACCTGTGTGGATGTCCTTCGTTTTGATATTCTCTGGCCGAGGTAGAGCACTCTGTCTTCATATATCTTATTTCTGTAACTCCATACATTCCTACATTTATTAACTGTCTTTCTTTATTTTAATATCTCTATCTCCTACATTCTTCAAATTGCTTTATCCCTGTTTCTTCATTTTTTCAAATCTTCTTATCATCCTATCTTCATTTATGGGATATCTCCATGTTTTATGTATCTATAGCGCTGTATCTCCTTAATTTCATATATTTCTATTTCCATATCTCTTTTCCTGTTTCTTTATCTTAAAGCATTTTGGGCGTCACTCCGTTCCCCGAAAAGGTAATTATAAAGGCCTCAATCACTGGTCAGCTATTGACGCTGGACAGTTGGGATGCGATGAAGATGTGTGGCCTCACGCATAAGTTATTTATTGGTCGGCAAGAAACCGGCTGTCAGGGCTAAATGTTAAGGTTGAGATAATTCAAACGGGTATTATTTCCGCCTTGGCGGGGGCGGGAGATAAAATCGATTTTCGGATTGGCCGAACGGGGGTCGTTTGTGGTCGTTGCGAGGGGTGGTTCTGTCGGTTCATTGAAAGAATGAATGCGCGACTCACCGATTTTCGCCGTCCAACGGTTTTTGTTGGATGAATAACAAATGAAGGCGAATACCGTCATGTTTGTCGAGAGAGGGACCATCCGCATATTTAATGAGTTTCTTAGGAAAGGTTCACAAAAAGGTGAACGGAAAACAAAATTAACATTCCTTTCGCATTCTCCAAGTGTCGACCGATATAAAAATAGCGCTTTTCATTTGGTTTTCCTCGAAATCAACAAATCATTAAAACGGGTGACACGGAAATATTTTAAATTTCCAAACTTTTCAGAAATTATCTTTCACAATTTCATCCGGCAAAAGTGTTTCATTTTACAAAGGTTTAAAATGTTTTGGCCACAAATTGCACACCGGAAACAGTCCGCCATTGTCGAAAACGGCACTTGAAATCGACCCATCATAAGCACTCGAAATTTATATAAATAAATTTAAAATATATACAAATAAATAATACTGTAAAAAATAAAATTATCGGCCAATATTCTTAACTGTTGTAAACCAGGGCTGAGCAATCTTTTAAATCAACGATTCAGTTTAAATTTGGAAATTTTTTGGCGGGCCGCAAATAACTTAACACTTATTAATAATTTACAAAAATTAATTAATTACACTGATCAGTAAAAAATACATAATTTTATTAGAAATAAATTAATGCAAAGTAGAAATAAACTAGAAAAGAATAAAAATAATAGAAGAAAACGAGGAGAAAAAGAGGAGAAGAGAAGAGAAGAGGAATAAAACATCTATATTATGAACAAATATGAATGTTTAAATATTTTAAAAGACCCTAAGGAGAGTGTGCATTTAAAAATTTTTTAAAATCGGGAAAATAAAACTTATTGTTTTTACTTCTTAAGTTAATAGAAAAGTTCAATTTGACTCAAAAGTTTACTCTTTTTGTAATTATATTTTCGTATTAGAATTTACAACTTTTATACTGAATTGTATTTGATTGGGTCGAATTGGGCATAAACGGAAAAAATTAGCAAAGGTCTTCACTCCGGTTAGGGGCGGCCATTTTCTCCCGAAACCTGACCCGCAAATCCCGTCTCCCGCCGCCCGGGTCAGTCCATCACCAGAAAAGCCAATCGAATGACAGCCAAAGCCAAAGCCTCGCCTCCAAAATGGCCACCAATCATCGCTCTCTGGCCTTGAACGCCGAGCCGCGTGACGTCAGAAACGCCTCTAAATCACACACTCGACCGGAATGCTGCTAATCATCGCACCATAACTGTTCCACATCGCTCAGGAATGGCTGTTCTTCGTCCGAAGTGTCCGGCGGTCCATTTCGGGGGATGTGGGGGTGCGGGGGTGCGGAGAGGGCGGGAGGGCGGTGCGGGGCGCCGATGACTTTCACCGCGTTATGTAACTCTTGGAAGAGGTCTTCCCTGGATTGTCGGGATCAAGGTCGCCGAGGACCCGCCTGAATAATTTGGTTTTTAATTTTAATAATTGTATCATCTGGTGGAATCGTTCCTGGGTGGAGAGTTTGTTGCTGATTCATCATTGGGTCGCTCTGACCGCAGCTGCAGCTGAAATTTTCTCTCTCATCCTCACTGCGGGCAAAAGATCTTTAGCCGTGATAACTTATTTGTCAGCTGTTGTTTGCGTCATGCACAGATGCGTATAAGTTAACAGCAACAGACAGAATGAGCAGATTCCTTTGTTAAATAACACGGAAAATCAAAAGATAGAATTAGAAGAAGGCAGAAATGATAGAAAGACCAAGAGAGGAAAACTTATCGGAAGAAATGGAAAGAGATATGAAAAAAGAGTAATGGAAAGAAAGAATATAAAAATAAAGAAAGAGAGATGGCAAGATAATAAAAGAGAGGGAAGAAGATTCAGGAAAACGTAAAGAAACGAAAGTAAATATTATAAATAAATAATTAAACAATAAAATAATAAATAAATAGTTATTAAAAACTAAATATATGTATAAACAATAATTAAAAAGCAAATTAAAATAACTAAATAAAATCGTATAAAAAAATATTGTTTTTAAATATTATACAAAATTTCGTATAAAAAAATATAATTTTTAATAACTAAATAATACTTATTCATTTAGGTGTTGATACAAAGCGCTGAAAAGTCACAGGAAAAGCCTTGCCCATAAAACTCGTTTTGTTCCCTCCCCTCGCTCCGACACGTTCATCTGCCGAAATTTATTACGTCACTGCCTGCATTCCGATGGTCTCGTTTGCAGGGGCGGATGCAGCTCTCGCGGACTGCATTCGGTATTCCCTCCACTCCCTCCCCTCGCACACCTCCCCTAAACGGTGGTTGAGGCTAACAGATTCAAACAGGGGACGCTTTCGTTCCAACTCAGGTATGAATAATAAAAATTACAGGGCAACAATCCATAAATTACAGGCACAGCCTCACAAAATCAACCCTTCTCTCGCCCGGGGGTTGCACGAGAGGATAAATTAACGGTTGGAAGTGTAGTCCCTCCCCTCCCCGAACATCCTCCCCCCGACCGGAGCAGAAGAAGAAAGCACACGTGTCAGCCTTGACAAGTAAACGTGTTGCCCGATGATACCGTAGACCCGGCCCCGGCCAATCAGAGGCCAGGGACCGGTTCGAGGGAAAAGGGTCATTGGCAACGGTCGCAGCTTACGGTTGACAGTGGTACTGTTACGTGGACGTTACATAACCCCGTGCAAGATGGCGGCGGTGTTCTGTCGGAGCGGAGCCCTCCATCTTGATCTGTCTGTTCCACAGCCCACATGTCGGCCCGGACATCCGATAAAATCTTTTAAATGAACCCGTTGAATGTTTTCTGGAGTGATGAACTCGAAATGAATGTTTTATGGTTTATTCAAACTGAGGGGGCAATTGGATATGGAGTGCTGATTTGGTTTTTTTGTGTTGGCAGGAAATGAGGAAAGCGGGAACAAATGCCAGGATCACGAGGGACCCGGACATGGGGAAGATTCCAATGGGAGAAAGCCGATTCCTCCGAGGAGGTAAGCAATGCTGTCGCCCTTTAAACGAAACTGCTGAAGACGTGCTAACTGCTCACGGAGTATCAGGTCGTGACCAGAAGACATTGAAACTGTTAAGAAATAGAAAAGAGAGGACGCAGACGAAAAATAATTAGAGGATAAGAAAGAAAAATAAGAAAACATGTAAAAAAAGAAAGAACAGTTGTCAGCTCCGTGAGCAGTCAGTACGTTCCTTTTTTCTGCTGTTGTTTTGCTGTCGTTTCATAGCCTTCATCATTTCATTGCCGTCTTGGTAGACGGACTAAAATCACTGCTTATTAGTTTATAGTTTTGTATTTTAAATTATTATTATTTATTGCTTTCTACATAAACCCTTCCAAGTCAGCACTTTCATTCCTTTCAAAGGTTCATCAGTTCCATCCTCGGAGGAGACGTTCCCTACGGCAGCCGAGGCCACGTCCTCACGAGGGCAGAAAGGAAGGAATATCTCCCCCTTCCCGGAGACCTCCGCAAGAAAGACTACCTCGCGGACGCCCACAGCGAGTCCAAAGAGGAAATCACCCAACCGGAAGTGATCAAAGATGAAAAGGAAGAGGACAAGGCCGGCGAAGAAGAGGACGGCGCACCAAAGATCGCCCCGGCTCTTCGATGCCAGCAGGTATGTTACCCCTCGCCTGGCATCCTCTCGGTCTTCCCGAAGGACCGGTTCATTGCTGTCGTCTGCTCTCAGGTGTCCGTCATCCAGAGAGCCCCGCAGGCAGCCGTCGCTCCGATCAAGGCCGAGGAGGAGGACGCTGACAAGGAGCCGATGGACACCGACTCCATTCCGGAGCAGGAGGCTCCCATCGACTACCACGTCCCCAAGAAGAACTCCCCTCCTCCCCGTATCATCAAGAAATACGACATCAAAATCCTCATACCCATACTCAAAAAGCTGATCATAGAAAAGTATAAGAAACTGAACAAAAGCTGTGTCAGCTCCGAGCTGAAGCTGTCCGAAGAGGAACTGCTGAGGTTCCTTGAAAGGTTTCACGGGATTCAGAAATACTTCGTCCCCACCGGCCTCAACAACTCCTTTTTGGACCACAAAAGACGATTCGCTAAATCAGGTAGGTTTTCATTGGCGAGGGGGCGGGGCTTTAAGCTCTCATGACTGACCAATGGCTTTGCTGCAGGTTTCCGAAAGGAGGTCGCCCCCGGCGCGACCATTAAAATACCATCTCTGTTTAATAACGAGCGATTAGGTCGGCGCTATTTCGAGCAGAAGAACATAAAAGAGCTGCCGTTTCTGAACAGAAAGCCCAGCGGTATTTACTATGGGACAGAGAGGAATCAGTCCAATTATCTGACGGAGAGAGAGGGTTACGTGGCGCCTGCAGCAGAGAGGAAGAGAACCTCTCCGGCGAGTTTTGCCTCCGAAAGAGTCAACTTTTCAGGGTTTCCCGGTAAGTATTCAGGTACGGTCTCCGCACCAGGGAAGAACATCTCTAACGAGTTGTATTTCAGGGAGGAGAAACGGTTCTTGCGGAGCGATCATGACAGCAGCTGCCGGTCACGGAAGAACATCGGCAGCCGGAGGGGGCAGCTCCGGGAACTCTACCAGCTCTGGCGGCGGAGGGGGAAACGGGGTCAACTACAGCGGAAGCGGAGGAGGAGGCTCCTCTGGAGGTAGTGCCTTTGGTGCCTTAGCCACCACTTCTCTGACGATCAAATGCTGAGTGGAGTTTGCTTGCAGGGCTGTCGGGCGGCTCCGGAGGGAGCATCGGAGGAAGTTTGAATCCGGGGGGTGGAGGGCTGAACCCGGGAGGCCCCAACAAGGGAAACTATGGGCCTTCCAGCCCTCCGACGGGCTCTCTCCCACCTTTCTACGAAAGTCTCAAGAACGGGTTCCCAGGACAGTATTTGGGGAACGGATTTGCTGTGAACAGCCTCGGTGGTCCAACGCTGTCAATGGATTGTGACACGGGCCAGGAAATTCTGCAGGGTAAGTTTCAATTGAAAATTGGTAGTTTCATCTTAAACATTTGTGGCGTTTCTCCTCAGAAATGGCAGCGTACGCACTCCCGGGCTCCAACTACGACATAGCAGACAGCATGATGATCGATCTGGCCACCGGGGCAGTGGTCGACCCCCTCCAGTTCACGGCCACTCTCACCTTCGCCAGCCCCGCGGACCACAACGCCCTGCTGGAGACACTCTCGGACGCGGCCGACCTCTTCCTGCAGCGTCTGCCCTCCGACGACGAACTCAACCAAGTGACCAACATGGACGCGAACAACCTTCTACCCTCCGAGCAGGAGCTGATCACACAGCGTCTGGGACTGCTCAACACCGAGCTGAAGATCGAGCCCGACGAGATCCTCTCCCAGAAAATGCCCGACAGCAAACTCGACCTGAACACGGTCAAACTCGCAAACGAGCTGGCAATACTCAACGAAAACGAGAGCAAGATCAACTGCAATCTGAACGAGCTGCTCAAGTCGGGAAGGATGAGCGACATTCGGCAGAGTTACGGATCGACGGGGGAGAGTCTTCTGGAGGACGACTCCCTGAGCCCGATGGGGCCCGACATGAGCCCCATCGGGTCCATCGGGTCCAACGGGGAGGTGAACATGCCCTCTCCTGTGGAGCCGAGCGTGAATCCGTTCCCGGAGCACTGCAGCAACAATGTGTTAGGTACGAAGCGAAAAATAGGCTTTGAGACATCCAAGAGCGAATGACAGCAACCTTTGCTGTTGCAGGTTCCTTGTCACGATCGTACGACTCGGGTAGAAACTACCCCAATTCGCAGCAGTTCGTGAAAAACCCCGTTTTCGGAAACAACGACGAATACGACAGCGAGACGCACATGCAGCAGCTGCAGATCCAAGTGCAGCTCCAACAGCAGAACAACAGCAACGTCACCAGTACCAGTAGTAATAATAATAACACCAATAATATTAACAGTAATAACAACAGCAATGGGCTGCTCTCGCCCGGAATACCCTTCAACAGCGGCAGTTTAGAGAGCCCCACCATGTCCATCACGTCCCCGGGAGGTGAGTTTCCCTCCCCCGCACCCCCACTTAAAACCTTCCTCGGGGTGACTCCCTCTCGGCTTTCAGGCAGCGTTGATCACAACGGCATCGACGGCAGTCTGTCGTCCCCGGGCTCAGTCAACGGAAGAAGAGACTCTGCCGGAAGCTGCAGCGACCCGAGCATCGTCCCTCCCGCGCTGCAAGTGAGGACAGCCACCATTCAGTCAAGGGTGAGTGTCGCTTTGCGCTCTCCTTCCCCGAGAGTAACGGGGATGACCGCTTTGGTGTTGGTTTCAGCTGGGACTCACCGGAGACGTCCACATAGAGTTCGTGAACGGCGGCCACGGGATCAAAAACCCCCTGGCCAATCACGACCACACTCCCGGGCCGGGGCGAGGACATCTGGACGATAAACAAAAGTCAAGCAAGATGGCTATCACCAAGAAGGAAAATGGAGAAACAAAGTGAGCGCTTTTTGCGAGGCGATGGCGTCCCCCGTCGACCTCCACTCACCGATCCTCTTTTTCAGGTTTTCATGCCGAGTTTGCTCTAAATCATTCTCACTCCAAAGACTGCTCAACAGACACATGAAATGTCACTCAGACGTCAAACGCTACCTGTGCACCTTCTGCGGGAAAGGCTTCAACGACACCTTCGACCTCAAGCGACACACGAGGACGCACACGGGCGTCCGACCCTACAAGTGCAATCTCTGCGAGAAGAGCTTCACACAGAGGTGCTCTCTCGAGTCCCACTGTCTCAAGGTCCACGGGGTCCAGCACCAGTACGCCTACAAGGAGAGACGGACAAAGGTGAGTCGCCCTGGCCGCCCCCCCGCCCGCCAGCAGCCTCACCGCCTTCCTGTTGCAGATGTACGTGTGCGAGGAGTGCGGGCACACGACCAACGAACCGGAAGTGCACTACCTGCACCTCAAGGACAGGCACCCCTACAGCCCCGCCCTTCTCAAGTTCTACGACAAGAGGCATTTCAAATTCACAAATTCCAACTTCGCCAACATGTTGCTGCAGGTGAGCGCAATTTATAGTCTTTTAGCTGTTTCCCGGTTCCATAAAATGTAAATACGAATCGTCACCGTCAAACCGTAAATATTAAATTGAGTCACAAATAACTTAACTAACGTAACATAACTCGACCTAACAAAAGGAGTGACTGTAACACTGAGGTGGAAACTCAAAACGAATTCCCATCAGTGACACACTGGATCAGAATGCATTGCACTATACTGTATCCGAGTGAAAGAAAGATGGCTGACATACCAGAATGAGTAAAAGTTGGGGGGAGCAATAAGTTCGGGAATATGAGATGAAATGACCGAACTGACCAACAAGAAAGAACCGCTGAGGACAGAAGGACAGTCCCCTCGGCCAAGACCCTAGGGTTCGCCCTAATAAACGCTTTTCGAATGTTTCAGGTGAAAGAATACGGAATAGAAATGACATAGTTTGACGGGACGTGTCTTCATTTGAGCTTTTATAATCCGAGCCTACCACAGTATTTATGTATAAATGAATGTTTTCCACGTAATAAATGGTCGTTGTTTATTATTTTTAGGCCTGCCAGAATCGACCAGAACTAAAGGCTACTTCATGACTTCCGTACATCGGTTTGTCTGAGTAAAGGTTTCAGTTGTGGTTTATTCGGCTTTTATAGTTTTACATTATAAATATATACACGTTTTTATACTTTGCCTCTGCGACCGCCGCCGTCCGGAAGAGGGCGATGCATCGCTTTGTTTCTCGACAGCCAATCATTGTAACCCTTTGCTGTCTTTTTTGCGGAAACAGAGTCGACAGCCGCTGCGGACTGCAGCGAACCCTCTCCCACTCTGCATCCCAGCCCAGGAGAATATACGTCATTTCCGTGGAAAACCATTTGTTAAGCATTTGCACTTAGTGTAAGGAAGATCGACCCCATTTCGACAGCGCTTTTGTACACTTTAGGTTTAAGGCAGATCGGGTCGTGGTCGGTCTGAATTAGTATTGCTGTAGTTTGTACGCGTCACCGCTTACTTGCTATCGTTTTACGGGTTCACCCAAAAGTGGAGATAGATATAATAGCATGTACATGAAACCGCGGTATTGTTTTTTAGTATTTATGTTATTAAAATAGGAAGCAGATAGGAAATCGTTTCGGGGGTTTTTTCCGCATTTTTATCTGAAACAGATAAATATTATAGCGAAAGATTCGACTCTGCGTGAAGGTGCTAATAAAGTGAAAATGACTCAGAATTTCTATGTATTTATATTTAATGTTAAAAGTATTTAATTCTTTCCCAGTATTGTACAAATTTTTTTAACTGTATTTTTTAGTTTTACGGATTTTTTTTTTCATTTTTAACTTATGAGGTTGTGTTTGCGATTAAACAAATAACTTTCATTTATTTTTTATACGAATTGTGAGAGAGAGGTCAAAGGTTATCCGCTCGAAATCGGTTTATCTTAACAATATCTTAACAATAACCTCTGACGTGAAATTGTTTCGTTGGAATAAAAAATGAAAGAAAGATGAAAAAAAAAGAAATGATTTTGATGGAATTATTTTGTTAATGAAATTCTCATTAGTTTATTAACGAAATAAATATCGGAAGTTGAGTGACGGATTCGAAAAGGCTGATAAAAGTGATCGAGAAATCATTTTAGTCTCGGTTCAAACGTAACGATTAATTTATTTAGTTTTAGTTTTAAGCCGATTGGAAAAAAAAACAAAACAAAAAGTATTTTACTCCCCATTTTGACGAAATCATCGAAATTTCTCTCCGCTTCTTTGATTGTTCGGTTTTATTCTCAGATTTTTCAATTCAGTCATCTTTCAAAGGCGAATCATTGGTCGCGGGGAGTGGCCAATGAGGGTAGACAAAATGGCGGAGGTTTTACGTTTTCTCTCCAATTGAAAAGCTCGAATGACACGTTGCAGTTGTGAACATAAAAAAGTATTAGGCTATAACAAAATTTGACTTATCATTCATGTCTCTTTGAAACGAGCTTTGAAATTAACCAGGAAACCATGCGAACCAGGAGATGAATTGTTTTGTTAAATAGTTGTTTTGTTTGGAATTAGTATAAGTAACGGAGAAGGTATTATAGTCATTGAAGAGAGTATATGAGTTGCTGTGATTAAGTCGCCCGATTTCTCCTCGAACTCTTTTCGTTGCTTACGTGGTTTTCCATGACTCGGATCGTTTCCGCGTATGTTTGTAAATAAAAACGAAAGCGAGTGCTTTTTTATATTATGATTAAGAAATGAATTTAAATAGTTTTTATGTAAAAAGTTGTGGAGTTTTGCCGGCTTTCGCCCTGTGGGAGTCGTCGGGAGGGAGGCGTTGGTTTGCGACGTTGTGCCGAAGGTTCCGAAAGTCAGGCAAAAGTAGAAAACGAGTGCAATTGATAGCTGATCCAAAGCAGGTGCGGTTTTTCTTATGCTCAGTACGTGAACAACTCATTTTGTAATGTTCTAATAATTTCTGTTGTTCGGAGATGGGTAATTATTTAAATATATTTATCCTTCAATTAATTTTTTGTCTTTTTTATTTATCTTCCTTCCGCTTAAATTGATCTGAATGAAAATAATAATATAATTCTTTATTTCGCCATGAGGTTTTGAAGTGAGAGATTGTTTCAATGCATTTTTCCAAAAAAATATAAGCAGTAATTAAATAATAAAACTACATTCATAAAAAATATTTTAATAATTAAGATAAAAAGTAACTTATTTATATTATTTAATTAATTATAGGATTTAAAAATATAGTAAATAACAATCAAAAAGTGAATAAATAACATAAATAGTAACATAGGAGCCTGTAAAGGAACTAGGTAAATAAAAAACTATTATAAATAACTTTAAAATAAATACAATAAATGAAGAACGTACTTAACTAAAAATAAATAAATATATGGAGAATATTTAAAGGAACGAGCAACTTTTTTTAGCAATCCAAATTTTGCAATTTTTTGGCCCGAAGAAAAAAAATAAGAAATCCTAAAATCTGAAATGAAGGAGACGACAATAAAACAGAAAAGAAAAATAGAGGAAAAAACCGGAAAACTTTTGACTTAGCAGCTAAAAAGAAATATAAAAATTATATTATATAAAAACCAATAGTTTATAATGAATGCATAGTTAAAAAATTTGGTAATTGTTTAGTATTGCTACTTCTCGATTCGAAGGTTGTGAGTTATACCATATTATAGAGAAAGATGAGTAGGTAAAAAGTGAAACTGCGTTTCTTGTGCAAATGAACGGTTTCAAAGATATTCAACTTTAAATTTTACCAAAAAATGTAAACAAAACCATAATGTCGGCCATTACGATCGGAGGTGTTTTTTCGAAATAATTATAAAAACACTCAATAATATCTTAATATAACAATTTTTTTATATTCCTAGTAGGTCGACAAAGTTTTTCAAAGCAAAATTTTATTGGCAAAACACATACATTCAAAATTAATTTTATGATGAGAGGTACTGATTTACATAGCGGACGAATTCTTTTTGACGTAATCAGTCCGCGAGGGGATGAATTTTTCTTGTTTCATATTCATCCGCCAAAAGTTCTTTCTCCGCAACGAGAAGTAGTTCAATTTGTATAAATTAATTAAGAAAACCTTTATTTTTTTAATGAGGAAATATTTTTTAAAAATCTTAAAACCTACCAGAAATGCGAGAAAATTGTAAAAATTGACATTCTTTGAGTATTTTGATAAATATTTAGAAAAAACACCTGCGATAGCAATGGCCGCATCATTGCTTTGTTTACATTTTTTAGTAAAATTTAAAGTCTAATATCTCTGAAACGGCTAATTTGCACAAGAAACGCAGTTTCACTTTTTACCCATATACACTCCCCTACAATATGGTATAACTCACAACCTCCAAATCGAGAAGTAGCAATACTAAACAATTACCAAAAATTTTTTCAATTTAATTTTTCAGTTAAGAAAAAGCACAGACACTCCATTGTGGCATTACATTCATTGTGTGTCTATGCAAAAAGCCGTGTTTTTACTCTATGGAACGTTGATTCTTCCTTTTGTTGATGTGGTTGGATATTAACCAGCAAGTAAGTGAGGATTTTTATCGGGAATTTACTAATGCATCATATTTTGTGGAGACGAAATCGTCACAGGAATTAATTTATTCTTTTCTATATTTTATTTGTTTGATAAATTTGCATTCTTTTCCTTAATTCTGGACGACTTTGTTATGATTTAACCCATATTGATCTACGTTGATTTTTTTCAGAAATGTTGATGCCAAAAAAGAATAGACTACTAATTTACGAATACCTCTTCAAAGAGGGTGTTATGGTTGCGAAAAAGGATTTCCACGCGGCCAAGCACCCGGAATTAGAAAATATTCCCAATCTTCAGGTGATAAAAGCGATGCAGAGTTTGAAGAGTAGAGGTTATGTGAACGAGCAATTCGCTTGGAGGCATTTTTATTGGTATTTAACTAACGACGGAATCACTTATTTGAGAGGATTTTTACATTTGCCAGCCGAGGTGAGTGCACTGGTCGATTTGTGGTGTTAATTAGTTTTCCCTCAGACGGAATCTCCGTTACGATTCGACAGGAGGCAGAACAGCATTATCCTCTAATTTCTTGTCCTCATTGAGTGTCATTTACACTATGTTTTTGATGTGCTCTTGTGAATAAGACATCAAAAGTTTCTGCACATATGAAAATAAGAAAAGTGCAGCAGATTTAATGAGGCCAAATGTAACTGACAAAAATTTAGAGCAGGGGATATAAAACATGAAAGAACATAACTGTCACTTTATAGTTATAAAGAAATTCAATGTATTTTACACATATTGTCTACAAATTTATCGACTTGTGTATGTTATCATTCACAGTTACATTTAGTAGATTCTGTTGTTTTTATCTATTGATTGTAATTATGTACTACAAATGTAAGTTTTTGTTTTGACTACATTCATGAGGTTTCTCTGAGCTCTTTGTGAATGTCAGCTGCTTTTTGGCATTCAAGTATCCTATTTTTAAACCATGAGCATTCTCTAAGACAATGGAAATAGCTTCATTTTTCCTATTTCTTGCATCCTTTTAATGGTCTCAATTTGTTGTTCAGATTGTTCCTGCAACTCTAAAACGTCAAGTGAAACAGGAGACCGTGAGAGCCAGGCCGAGTGCCCCCAGGTCAGAAGGATCAAAGCCCAGCGACGACCGCGGTGCCTACAGGCGGGCGCCCGGTGGCATCGACAAAAAGGCAGATGTCGGCGCAGGGACTGGAGAAATGGAGTTCAGAGGCGGCTTCGGCAGGGGGAAAGCTCCTCAGTAGAATTATTCTTTTTTAAATAAAATTAACTAAGAAACAAACATTGTTTTTTTGCTATTGCTGTCAAGTCATTGATAACTTCCTTCTGGCTGTTATGGGTTACTCAAACAAAAAGCTTTGTGTTCACCCAAAGGTTTTGTTAGACATATGTAAAAGCTTCTCACAAAAAATGGGAGTTTATGATTTGATTTCACATTTTTTTATTCCTATTTCTATGCCATAATATGAGACAACTGTATAAAATTTGAAGGATAGAATTAGCACTTAGATAATTTCATGGTATTCATGTATTTACAACTATGTTTTTCTTTTTACTTTTGTGAAAGCAATGTGACAGATAACTTCCTCTCTTTCAAATAGAATGTCAGATTCGGTGTTCAAAAATGTTGATATTTTCCCCAAGTTCTTAACTCTTTTGTTGAGATTAACCGTTTGTTATTTCTAAATAGATCTTATTTTTCCTTCTCTTTTCACATATAATGCGCGGAACCCCAACTTTAAAAAGCTTTCTTGTCTTTAATTCGCTCAGTTGTGGGAGCATTTTTATTTTGTTGTAATTGATATTATGTTTTGTTGTAAATTATTGTGTTTCTTAAGGAATTCTACAAAAGAACAAAAATCATAAATTTGTGAGCCTTATTGAGTTTTTAATTAAAGTGGCAGATAACATTAGCTTTTCCAAGAGGTTTTTAAATGGTTAAAGAATGTTTAAATAAAGAGATCATTTTTAACGGTCCTCGCATGCACGGCGAAAGTCATAGAGTAACAAACGCGATGCTCTCCACGTAGTCTGGCGAACTCTTCTCTCTCGAGATCCGTAGCAGAAGGCGGTGACGTGAAAAAGCACCAACAATAGATGGCATTATCCGGCGTCAGATGTTCGTGGAAAATGAAGTGAAATATTTGAGAGTTATGAGAGAGAAAAGTGAAGTTTTTGAATGGATTAATTATCCGATAGGATGATAGATTTATGTCTTTTGTTTACAACGCTCAGTTTACTCTCTCTTTGCAATGGTGAGTTTATTTTCTCAAAATGGCTGTCTGTATTTGATTGTGTGCGGAGTTTTCGCATTGTTCTTACCACCTATCCATTTTCGTTTGAAATTATGAGATAACGTCTTAGCAAAACTCCGAATTAATGACTCCCGTAGCACCAGAACCTATTTCGAATTTCGGTTCATTTTCATTTTAATCTGAATAATGTTCTCGAGACGAAGAGAAACATATAATTAGACCCGGAGCAAGTTTGAAGTATTTATGGTATTTCACTTTCTCAGGTACGTTATTTCAGGAATGACGGCTCGTAATTTGAAATTCTTTAAATGTTTAATAAACATTCTATAAAGAAGCACCGAGATTCGGTTTACAGTTAATTTTCGAGTTTTTGGCAACGGGAGAAAGGGAAGATAAATTAGATTGTCAGTGTTGAAGTATACAAAATGTAAACTGTTTTCGAACTGCTTTTTTATTTATTGTTCCCGATAAAGGGGGAGAGATTTATGCGGCACGAAATACTTTTAACGCACAATTTTAGACCGAATTTTAATAATAGACCGTGATGTATACCTAAAGACGTGATTTTTAAAAAATATTCTCCCCCGAAAATGGGGGCTCAAAATGTACTTAAAACTGTACCCAAAGACTTTAAAACCACATCCAAAGAGATGGGTGACTGAAAGAGAAAGGAAAGGATTAATATCTGAAATATTATCAGGACAAAAACAACAATTCTTTTCATTATTTGAAAAGGTTGGGACAACAAATTAATTAAGGGTTGTTTTTTATGATGTTGTAATTTGAGAAGCTGTGAGGAGTGTAAGACAATGAATTGGGGTTCACAGTCTCTTCAGGTTTCACTTGACTCTCAATGTCATTGAAATGCTCCAGATTCTTTATGCTTATTCATGCCCTGAACTGCCATATAAATCTAATCATTGTGCTCAATGTCAGTGTATCACCATTACTGTAAAACATTTTCATGCTCAGAATCAGATTTCCTAATTGAGTTTTCTTATCTTTACTTAATGCCCAGTTATTCTGTTCAGATTGTCAGGTATACTTTGTTTAAAAGTAAACATTAGTCTCAGTTTGAGTATCTCATTTGGGGTTGACTTTAAACCACTAATAACCCCTAACAGTTATCAACAAACAAAGACAATGAATTTGTCCTGATTTAAATAGGGGTGATTTTGACCCCTTAAAATTACAGACGATTAAAATGAGCAGAAAATTCAGAAAAATCATCAAAAAATAAGCGGCGGCAAAACTAAACTTAAAATTATGGGCCCAAATATAATACTATTAGTAATTAATAACCTATTTCTTAATTTTATTTTTTTTTACTTTTTTAATTTCAAGAAAGTTCTTATTTATTTTCATATATTTTCATTTATTTAATTTATTTATTTTGACACATTTATTGTACGACGTACAATATTATTGATGTTTTTTTTGTGCTTTATATTTTTTAATACGCTGAAAAGATTAAAATCCTGGGGAATACAGGTAATTAAGAAAATATTATTTTACTTATTTATTATTTTATTAAATTATTAATATAAATAATAATTTTTTATTGTTCGCAAAAAATAACTAAAAACATTAATTTTTTAATTGCTCTTAAAGTATTCTGAACGTGAAATCATTTTTACTGTAGCTTTTAATATAATATATAGTATAATTCTTGTTTCTGTAAACACCAAGGTATAATACAGTGGCCAACAATCGACTTTCATATGTATATGTATATATATACATACGAAAAATACATATAAAAAAGAAATTTATATTATAATTATATGAATGAATTTAACTTTCAAATAGTTGAGTCGCCATTTTCTTTATGATTTATTTTAATAAATGAGCCGTTTTTTGCCGTTGGATTCGGGATTATTATAGAACGGAAGTGATGTTAGGCCTTTCAGAGTTTTGCCAGAATGAAAAATCACCTCCCGAATGGACGGACAAACAGGAGGAGGGAAATGTGCGCCCCGAGGTGCAGTTCATGTCATAAGATAGAAATTCTTTGATGATTTTGGCCGATTCCAACAGACTCAACAAATCGAGAAAACCGTTGAGTGGGTTTCGTTGTGGCCGTTCACCGAAAGAATTCGTTTCCTGTGTCATTTATCAATCCTCCCTCCCCAGCCGGGCTTTTGAAAAAAGTTCCAAAAGATCACCAATCGCATAAACAAACTCCCATTTAAATAAACATGGCCGCTTTAGAAGACGTAAATCGGGAAACATTCGGAGGGACTCTCCCGGGGCGCACCCGCATTCGCGAGCGCAGGTACCGATCCCGAATTCCACTCGCCAGGAATGAGTGGGCCCCCTGGGCCCCTCGCCTCCGAGAGGAGTGATCGAAGGCCTAATCGATGGAATAAATCAAAAGCAACCAGTCCGGGACGAGAGTCTTGTTTGGAACACCCGTGGCAGCGGAAGTACCCGACGCAGCCACTTAGCATGTCGAAAGCAAACGCCTCGTTAACATGTTACACATTTTTTACCTGAGCATTCCTTCGACTCCGTGAGCGTTTTTTTATTTAAATAATAATCTCCCTTCGTACCTGGCGACCACGTTGCCATCCGTTTATGATTTATGGCCGCTTCGCATTGCTCTGCTCGTCTTCTGCTTCGGTTCCTTCCAAAGCTCCCGAAACGAGTCACTTCGGGGAGGGTTGCAGTTTATTTATTTAATCTCTCCGCAGCCGGATGCAACCAGCAAAAGGGGAAGTTACTTATGACTCGACGTGGTATTTTAGTCGGATGTAAACAAACATGGATGAAGGGATTTTTCTGAGCGCTTCGTTTAATGAAGAGATTGGAAATGTGAATGCGTTTGGGAAAATATCGGTACAAAAGTTTTGGGGGATTCAAAAAAGAATGAATGAATCGCAGGGGGTTGTTTTTTAATTTAGACAATTTTATTTGAGAAAATGAGAAAAGTGACAAAGGAGAAAAAGAAAGACGGGGAGAATAAAAACAAAAGAGAGAAGAGAAATGAGAGAAAAATGATTGTTGAGTTCTTTGCAGCATCACAATCGTTTGAAAAACATAATGCACCGATTGTAGTACTGATGCGATTTTGTATTCACAATCTACAATTATTTCGCTTTGTTAGTTGTATTTGAACAATGAGTAAAGACAATAAAAATAATTTATACTAAAAATGGAAACTTTTGAATATCGCTGTAATGAAAGGCTTCAAATTGTAGTGCTTCAGTCCCTACGAACAATGCTCTTTATTTGGACTTAATTTTGAACCGAATGCACTCTTTTCAGCATATCCTAATCTTCTCTTCGCAACTCCGAGAGATATCAGAATCGCCAACGTGACTAAAAGCAACACTAAGGACAATGTCATAATCAGGGACTTGACGGAGGGGGCCGCCCTCGATTTCTGCTACGATGCCGGATTGATCTGCTGGACGGACCACACCCTCGAGGTGATACAGTGCGCCAACTTCAACGGCACTCACGGAACGAACAGGGTAGGTATAGGGGTGACCACCCCCGGGTGGACGAACACTCCCTCTCACGCCGGCTCTCCACTTTTCAGATTTCCGTGGTGAAAACTCAGGTGATGTCGCCCGACGGAATCGCCTGCGATTGGGTCACGCAGAAGCTTTACTGGACCGACGGGGACACGAAGAGGATAGAGGTCGTCTCCCTGGTGACCAGGCACAGGAAGGTTTTGTTTTGGGATGACATCGATCAGCCCAGGGCCATCGCTTTAGTTCCTGCTAGAAGGTATGCGGAGAGGGTGCGGGGGGTGGCGGACGATGGCGGCTCACGTTGCGGGCTTTTTGCAGAATCATGTTCTGGACGGATTGGGGTGAAGTTCCTAAAATAGAACGGGCCGATATGGACGGCTCAAACGAATCGAGGAAGGTTATCGTCAACGACGACATATTTTGGCCGAACGGGCTAAGCGTCGACTATAATAACGAGGTACGATTTTATTATTTTCCTTCTATCAACGTCTTCACCCCCCACCGGACACAAACGAAAGGCAGGGGTCGAAGGCTTTTAGAAATTGTTTTTCACTGCGTTGTTGTTTCAGGTCATCTACTGGGTAGACGGTAAACTAAAGTTCATAGCAATGGTCGACTACGACGGGAGGAACCGGAGAAAAATCCTGACGACCGGCATGGAGTACCCCTACGGATTGACATTCTTCCAGAACAAAATTTACTGGAGCGACTGGAAGACGTGGTTCGTATTTTATTTCAATCGTCCAATCAGCCCTTCTGAGTTACTTTTGTCTCGATTCAATACTTTTTTAGGTTATTTTGAACAAAACTCTCTTTCCTTTTTCAGGTTTCGAAAATGATTCCTCGTCCACCGATTCCCGAACTCCACCGCCTCCCTGTTCCCTGGACTCCACCCTTTTCTCTCCTCATTGCAAATGCAAAGTTCGACCTGTCGTTTTATCTGGATGAGGAGTAACCGGTGAAAACATTTCAGGTCCATATACGAGCTCGACAGGAACAGCTCCAACAGCGTGGCCAAAAGCATAATCAACAGCGAGCACGTGCCCACGGACGTCCGCGCTTACGAGGCGCAGCGGCAGCCCCAAATGCTCACCCCCTGCGCCAACAACAACGGGGGCTGCTCCCACCTCTGCCTCCTCTCCACCAACCCCGCCGGCTACAGATGTGCCTGCCCCACCGGCGTCAAGCTCATCAACCAGTACACCTGCGCGAACGGCTCCCAGGAGATACTCATCGTCGTGCAGAGGAACGGCATCAACAAGATCTCCCTCGACTGCCCGGACTACACCACGTTCAAGCTGCCCCTCCAGGGCATCCGGCACGCGATCGCCGTGGACTACGACCCCATCGAGGACTTCATCTACTGGACGGACGACGGGAACAAGGGCATCCGACGGGCGAAGCTGTCCGGGAGCCAGCAGGAGGACATAATCGTGACCGAGGTCCAGCACTCGGACGGGATAGCGGTGGACTGGATCTCGCGGAACTTGTTCTGGACGGACACGGGGACGGACCGGATAGAGGTGGCGACGCTGCAGGGGCTGTACAGGAAGGTGCTGATAAACAAAGATCTGGACGAGCCGAGGGGCATAGTGGTCGCCCCCGAGCATGGCTACATCTTCTGGTCGGACTGGAGTAAGGTGAAGCCGAAGATAGAGAGGGCGAACATGGACGGGTCGGACAGGAGACTTCTCGTCAGCGAGAATTTAGGCTGGCCCAACGGGATCGCGTTGGATCTCACTCTGGAGAAGCTCTACTGGTGCGACGCGCAGACTGACAAAATAGAAGTGAGTCCTCTCTTCCGTCTTTGATTTGTCCACTGTGGATGGATTTGCGTGATGAGTCTGTGATTTCAGTCGTCGAACTTCGAGGGAGGCGACCGGCGAGAGATAATAAGCGATAATCTCTCTCACCCGTTCGGGCTGAGTCTGCTCGGGGATTATCTCTACTGGACGGACTGGAGTCAGAGGAGCATCGACAGAGTGAATCGATTCACCTCGAACAACAGGCAGATGATCGCCGACCAAATAGTCAACATAATGGGTTTGAAGGCGGTCAAATTGGGCTACAGGAAAGGGAGGAACCTTTGCTCCGTCAACAATGGGGGATGCAATCACCTGTGCTTGAATCGGCCCAATAACAACTACACTTGCGACTGCCAAATAGGTAATCCCGTGCGCTTTTTCTTAATATATTTAGTCAAGAATACGGACTTATACATCCTTTCCAAATCTTTTACGCGTTTTAATGACTCAACGTGATACAATGAATGTTTTTCTCCTTAAGGTTACGAACTGACGTCGAACATGAAGACTTGCGTCCTTCCGGAAGCCTTCCTGCTGTTCTCGAGGAGGGAGACAATCGGGAAGATCAGCATAGAGAATCACAACAATGACCTCACTCTACCTCTCACGGGGATCAAATACGCCAGGTACGAAGGCTCGACCGCGCAGGCGGAGCTAAACATTCTCATTCACGTGGTTATTGTTTCTGCAGCGGTCTCGACTTCGACAAGAACGACGGTCGGATTTACTGGACGGACACGAAACTCCGGACGATTACGCGGTCGTTCATCAACGGATCCGACGTGGAGAAAGTGGTCGAATTCGGGCTGGACATTCCCCAGAGCATCGCGGTCGATTGGGTCTCGAACAACATCTACTGGATAGACTCTGGAAATAAAAGGATAGAGGTGGCGAGGACGAACGGAACCTCCCGACGGGTCCTCATCTGGAAGGACGTCGAGGAGCCCTACAGCATCGCCCTCGACCCGAAGGAAGGGTGAGCTCCCGCCCCGCATCCCCCTGCCCTGTGAGATGAGTGCTGAGAGTCGCTCTGTCGACAGGTACATGTACTGGACCGACTGGGCGAAGTTCGGGACGATCAAGCGAGCGACGATGGACGGGAGGAACGTGGTCAACCTCGTGACGAATGTGGGGAGAGCGAACGGGCTCACCATCGACGATGAATACAAGAAACTGTATTGGACGTCGAGCAAACCCTCCATCGAGTGCTGCAACCTGGACGGGACCAACAGGAAGAAAATCATCAAGGATAACATACTGAAACCCACGGGATTATCGCAGTACCAGGTGCGTGGTCTTTCTTTCTCTGAATTTATCATAATACTCGAGATGTCCCTTATGACTTAACTATTTCAGGAGTACATTTACTGGACCGACTGGGAGACCGGGGCCATTGAGGCGGCCAACAAGACCACCGGCCAGAACCGAACGCTCATCCACAACAACCTCAAAGACATATCCGACGTGCTGGTGTACCACAAGAGGCGCCAGAGCGGATGGAACAAGTGCGCCGTGAACAACGGAGGCTGCTCTCACCTCTGCCTGCCCCTGCCTGGCGACAGCTACACCTGCCACTGCCCCATGCACTATCAACTCTCCGACACGAACAAAACCTGCCTCAGTAAGTTCAGCTTCTTTAATTACTGGAAAGTACTTGCCTCCAAACAAAGTTAACGTAAAACTGTATTTTGCTTTTGCAGAGCCAAAAAGCTTTTTGCTCTTCTCCCAGAAGAACTCCATTCACAGGCTCGTCCCGGACACCGAAGACGCCCCCGATATGATACTCCCCATTCAGGGACTCAAGAATGTCCGCGCCATCGAGTTCGACCCCGTCTCGCAGTACCTGTACTGGGTGAGTTGCCCTGCCTTTTGTCACGGCGCCTCCCTCTCTTCTCTCTGCATCGTCCGACTCTTCCAGATCGACGGCAGGTCCCAGTCCATCAGACGCAGCGACACCGAATCCAAAACGACCACCGTCATCAGCATAACCGACAAGAACTTCCACCCCTACGATCTGGCTCTCGACCCCTACACCAGGCTCCTCTTCTGGACATGCGCCACTTCCGACGTCATCAACATCACCCGCATCGACACTAACACCTTCAAGGCGGACTCCATCCTGAGGAACATCTCGCACAAGCCGAGGAACCTGGCTCTGCACCCCGAGAGAGGGTACGAACCCCTGTCTGAACCTCCCCTCCCGAACTCCCTCTCACTGTGCCTCTACTCTCCTCAGGTTCTTGTTCTGGACGGATCTCGCCAACAGCCACAAGATATTCCGCTCTCGGCTCGACGGCTCCGAAAAGCTCGTCATAGCGAGCGACCTCAAGGACCTGACGGCCATCACGGTGGACAGGGTGTCCAACTTTCTGTTCTTCGCGCACTCGTACCAGATAGACATGTGCGACATGGACGGGCAGAGGAGGTGAGCTTTTCGCTCTTTGGCCGCGTTCGGTCGGATTGTGCGCACTGTTGCCCTCTTGCAGGAAACCGTTAGTGAATCACGTCGAGGTGGAGAGTCTCGCGGTTCAGAGGAGCATGCTGTACCTCGTGACGAAAGACCTCCATGCCATCGAGCAGATCAAGATAGTGAACGAGCTGGTGAAAGTGAACAAGCACAGGCGGAATGTTCTGACGAGAGTGATGCCCACGGACGTGGTGGCGGTGCAGATGCCCTCGTTGAAGGTACGGGGAGGGGAGGGGAGGCGAAAGAGGGCGGTTCTATCTGGTCTCGTTTTGCAGATGATGAAGTCACACCCCTGCAGTGCCCTCAACAAACCCGGATGCTCCCATATTTGTCTCGTCGTGGACTCCGATCCGCAGAACTCGCTGCACGGAAGAGGAGGCCTGTACTACAATCGCTCTGAGTACATCTCTTCGTACAATCACCAGGTGGGAGAGATGGATGTCATGATTAATTTCCCTTCTCTTTGCCGTTGCCACCTCACACGTTTTGTTTGTTTTCTTCCAGCAGTTTGAAATCCACAACGACTTCGATGAGGGGCACAACGCTTTGGAGGAAGACGTGAAGAACGGCGAGAAGGTCGTCATGGAGCAGCCCTCCTTCCGCCCCTTCAGGAGCAAATGCTTCTGCCCCCTCGACCAGATACTCACGGACGACAAGACCTGCTCCGACCTCCCCTCCTGCGGCTCCGACCACTTCACCTGCCTCGGCATGAAGAAGCCCGAGAGCAAGGACTGCATCCCCATCGAGTGGCGCTGCGACGGGCAGGCGGATTGCCTCGACGGCTCCGACGAGGAGGGCTGCCCCAATTGCAACCCCAATCAGTTCCAGTGCCTCACGGGACATTGCATCGGTGAGTGCTCATCTCATATTCTTATCTCCTTTTGTTCATCTCCTCACCGCGTTTTTCCGGTGTTATAGATTTGTCCTGGGTATGCGACGGTCAGGACCAGTGCCCCGACAAATCCGACGAGGCCAAGTGCTGCAAGGAGGGCGAGTTCCAGTGCCTGGGATCGGGCAGGTGCATCGAGCAGTCAGCAGTCTGCGACGGTTTCAGCCTCTGCGACGACGGCAGCGACGAAAGCCCCTCCATCTGCAACGTCCCCGCCGTCCCCTACGCCGACAGAGGTACGGCCCCCCCCTCTCCTCCCCGCCCCTCTCACCCCCTCTCAACCCCTTCCGTCCCTTACAGGAATGGACAACTACCTCCTCGGCTTCAGCATCGTGTTCAGCCTGATAATCATCATCGTGTTCTCCATCTACTACTACCGGAGGAAAGTGAGTCGGATGCCGGACGAGGTGGGGGACTCCGCGGGGGACCCACTCGCCCCCAAACCTTTCCAGAGCATCAAGAACCCCAAGCCGAAGGCCTCCGTCTCGGTGAGGATGTCCATATTCAATGGAAGCACCACCAGCAACAGCTACGACCGCAACCACATCACCGGTATGTCTTTTCCGTCTTTCCCCCAAGACGGTTCCCAGGGGAACCCTCGCTCACATTTTCGTTTCTTTCTTCAGGCGCTTCCAGTTCCTCGACGTCCAACGGCCTCTGCAGCGGGAACAACGTCTACCCCGCTGAAACCCTCAACCCCCCGCCCTCCCCCGCCACCACCGCCGACTCCCGCCGCTGCTGCTCCGCCAACCCCTCGCGCTACCGCCCCTACAGGCACTACAGGGCCATCAACCAACCCCCCCCGCCCACCCCCTGCTCCACCGACGTCTGCGACGAGTCCGACTACGGCTACCGACCGCAGACGGAGAGCGAGTACATGACGTACAGCAGGGGGACCGCCTCGGAATGCGACGCGGACCCCTTCCCCCCGCCGCCGACGCCCTCCTCGTGCCCGCCCTCCCCCTCCAGCACCTACTTCAACCCCCTGCCCCCGCCCCCCAGCCCCAACAGGCATCACTGACCCCTGTATATAGCTCTCCTCATTCCTCACTGTTGATCCTTTACCCTCGTGAAGGCCATCTTGGGCAGTGGTCGTTGCTGACTGTGATTAACCGGGTGCGTTTTGGCTTTAAGGATCCCTGGGGCGCAGGGACGTTCTCGGAAGACTGAACTGCGCGGTGCCTTCTTCATCCGCGACGCCCAGTGACGCCCCCAAAGGCGGGCGATTCGTAACGGTCGCGGCAAACGTGCCTATGCAGCTTTTTAGATTGTAATTGTTGACACGAAGTGGGCCTTTGTACATAATCACTTACAGTTCTCGACGTCTTTTAGTTGTTACTTGTATTTTTTATATTTTTTTAAATTATAATAAATTTATAATAATTAATTTTTAATTATCGTTTTCATTTTTATTGCTTTCCCATCACTGACATTGCTGGAACGGCAGTGTGAATTGTTGATCATGATCAGTTTTTTGTCCTGTATTTATATTTTTCTTGTTCACCTGTCTCCTTTATTTTCTTCCTATTTACATCTTTTTCATCCCTTTGTTTCCTCTTTCACTTATTTTTCTTCTCCCCGTCTCCTTCCTTTAATTTTTCTTCTCTTTCTCAGAAACCATCAATTTTGTAAGCAAGCAATTCTTTCCTACTTTAATCTTTTTTGTCTTCTTTTTATTTCCCCGTTTCTAATTTGAGATTCTTTAATTCCATTTAAACACACGGCTTCGCTTAATATTGAAAAGAATGAAAAAAAAATAGTTCGCAAAAGTCAGCGACCCTAGCGGAGAAGCGGGCAATTAAAAAGTCAAGTTATGAAAAAAAATGAGACGAAATTAATTAATAATAACACATATATTTACCGAAAACATAAACTTATAATTAATTAGGAAGTGCGAGTATTTCACGTTCTTTTTATTTACAGCAAATATAGTTTGTATAAAAAAAAATTCACGTCTCAAAAAAAATATAAATACTCAGAATTTAAAAAAAAAGTTTGTCGCAATCGAGAAAACAAAACTGTGGCTTCGAGGAGAGGGAATTAAGTAATTAAAAAAAAATTAAATTCCGGAGGTAACTGAAATTTAATTAAAATTTAAGAGCTTGACTAGGGACGATGGTAACTCTTCTGGTGACTTTTTTTTTTTGTTTTTCTAATGGCCTCAGATGAAATAAATAAAAAAGCGATGAAATGTTACGGCGAGAAACTGTTTTTTTCTTTTTTTTTTTTTTTGAATTTGGCGACCAACGCAGTCTTCCTCGTGGGATCCGACAGATTCGCCACTAAAATAAATTAGCCGAGGATCCCGAAGGTTTAGGAACTCTTCGTTTTGTTTCTGCATTTCCGGTTGGTCGAAGGGCCGAAAATCGTCGAGGCAATATGGCGGCTTTGCTATTCTTTCATCTGATGTTCCGACGTTTAAATTATTGCGGTTATGAGGCGGGCCTTGAAGTTGACTATCCTCTCGCTGGTCTGGGCCAGACGCTGCAAGAAAACCTCCCCTCAGTCCAACTCTCCTCCACTTCCCCCACTGCCCTCTCCACCCCCCATCTACTCACCAGGATGAGGTCCTGAACGAGGTTGGCGATTCCGCGGTTGGCGATGACGAAGAGTCTGGTGATCGGTCCGGGTATTCCGGTCTGGTAACCGTCGTCTATGGGTTGGGGATGCAGCTGATCGGTGGGCACCAGCGGGGCGTTGGCGTTTTCGTCTTGTTGCTCCGTCGCGCCGCTTCCCGCCACCAGCTGCAACGAGTCGACACATGAGCGGGCGGGAGGGGATTTCCGGCCTTTTCCTACTTTACCGGATCGGCGATGTTAAACTTGGAAGGAGTCCGGTTGCCGGAAGTCGGTTCGAAGGAGATTATTTGCGAAAGAGTGTTGTCGAACGGGCGTTCTGCTGGAAGTCGTTCGCCTCCACTTCCGGGAAAGAAAATGGCCGTCGATCATTTACCCGATACTCGAACACCTTATCGACCATGTCAAGGTCGTCTTCTCTTTCTCCGACAATATTATTATCAACATTTCTGTTTTTCCACCGTGCAAAGTATAATATATGTAAATTAGGTTAGTGTCCGCCATTGATCGAACGGAGCAACGGCACAGCCGACCTCGAAGCGTCGATCGACTGACTTTCTTCCGATATTTGTTTAATTAGGCGAAAGCTTGACGTGACAAAGCACCCAAAAGTAATTAGAAAACTATATAGAGCGACTAAACAAACTCATTAAACAAAAACTACTTTCGATTACGTTCAAAAATACTTGTCAAATCCACCTACTTGTTTACCACCATTTTCTCTACCGAAGCCAAACTCCCTTACGCTTTGACCAATCAGCGCACACGAAAATCTACCTAACGAACCTCATTGGCTACGAGTGCCGCTGCTGCCGGCCAGTCTTGGAACTCCCCGCTTCGCCCTCGCGCCCGAACCGAGTCTGTCGCCCCCGAGGGCGGTTTCTCATGGGGATGGCGGGTTGCCCCTCGGGGCGGTTCGTCAGTCGGAGCCTTCGGGAAAGCCCAAACCCTCGCCCCCAGGTTCCCGCCATTGCCTTTTCTAATTAAAAATAGCCACGTGAACGAATGAATTAACCTCTTTAAATTTTACGTTCATTTTGTAACGGCGTAAAAGTGATAACACAGTTTGGAAGTTACGTAACATTCAAAATGGCGACGGCTAATGAACAGAGGGCGAAATGTTCGAGGGCAGTGAGCACTGACCGAATCAGATCGAGCAGATAAAATGTTTGAGCCCCCTGGCCAAGGTCGCGTGCACCCTGGGGGTGGACGCGGGCGGGGCGGCGGCCATATTTGGTCGGCAGGCCACGCCCTGCGCGGCAGCAGCCAGTGCTGAGGCTCCTCGAGGTGAGCAAACTACAGGAAGTGAGAGGCAGCCAATGAAAGGGGATTACCGTGGCGTTGGAGGCGGGGGTCGGCGGCGGCGGGGCGGTCGCTGTGACGGCGGTCTGTGCCGCCATGGCGAGGCCTGAGAGGCCAAAGTCGTCGGTCCCTGCGACCAACCGATAGAGGGTTCCTGCAGCTCTCGCCGCTCCGTCGGCCGTTCTCTGGAGAGCACGAACAAGGATTTAATTTCGGTTGGGAGTGGAAGAGCGCGCGGCGGACGTGTCCTTTCCGAGCGCAGGGAAAATGTCACAGAGGTTTTGCAACGTGATTTATGCTCTGGCTGAGACATCACACTTAACCTGAATAGAAAGTGTTTATTTCCTTCACGACGAGGTCCTTTCCTCAACGGTGCTCTTCTGTCGCACGAACGACAATGGTCTTCTCCGACAGTGGAGGAGGAGATTCTGAAAGGTCTTCTAGAGAATCTAGAGAAGGTGATGCCACGTTTCGATGTTCGCGGAAAGGGGAGCAAAAAGACGGAAAAAACACAAGATGGGAGGGAATCGTACTAGGATTTGAGTTCTGATGAAACAAAAAAGAAAGAGAATTTGGTAGAGAAGAAAAAGGAAAGAGGAAACAAGAGAATGAATTGAATAAGAGCTTTATAAAGGCAATAAAAGAGTAGGTAAAGATGAGAAAAGACAAAGAAAAAGAAAAAAGTAGATAAAGAAAGAGAAAATAATAGATAAAGCGGAAAAAGAGTGCATAAATAGGATTTAAGAGGAAGATTTCTTACCAAAATAAAGAGGAGGTAAGAGTAGATATAAAAGAGAAGAAAAAGGAATGATAAAAGGGACAGTAGAAAAAGAGAGAGTTGAAAGAGGGAAATTTAAAGCGAAAGGAAGAAGAAGAGGAAGAAATAGAGGTAAATAGAGAAAGACGTACTGTTAAAAAAGAACAGACGAAAATAAGAGATGGAGTAATCCAAAGAGGTAAAGAAGTTGAACAATAAAAATCAGAATAAAAAGAAAAGAAGAAATATGTTCCATTGAGGAATTGTCTTTTCAAAGGAAAAACAGGAAGTCGCGTCCTCGATTCGGCCAAAAAGAAGTAAAAACCGACAACCACCAAGTAAAGGGTTGAAGACGCAAAGGCTCACCCGAATCACGTCGAAAAGGAAGTTGCCCGATCCTCCTCCGGCAGAGGCGCCTGCTGTTGCGCCCCCGAAGAGGTTCCCGAAGACCCCTAATCGCTTACTCCTGGAGCTCTCCTCGGTCTCTGAGATGTCTATGTCGTCGCTGAACTCCTCCTGGGAGGACTCCGCTCCCTCGTTGTCCTCTGCGGAGAGAAACAGCGTTAGTGGGCTGTCCCCAGCGGGGGAGGGGAGGGGGGCGGCAGCTCAAGCAAATCCTAATTGAACCAACACTTGAGCAACCTAATAATAATATAACGAAATTATAAATGTAAATAAAATTCAGAGTTACGTAATTCGGTCTCTTAATGACTCGCTATGACATGTTGATCTAATCGTGCAAAGGCGATTTGTCTCGCGTTCGACCGTTCGACCACTCGACAGTTGTCCTCACCTCCCGAAGCCGCCGTCTGAAGGTCGTTCTCGGATTGGGACGGCGCGAACGCCACTCGCACTTCCTTCTTCTCCGACGGCTCAGCCTGAACGGTCCGTTCCGCTGCCTCCCTCTCGTCCTGCGTCTGCAATGAGAAAACGTCCTGGTGAGACCTTCGGCAGGGGCGGACACGTCCCGGAAGAAGCGGCGACCTCGAGGTGGGCCCTCCAGGCCCGCGGGACCTCCCCGATTCTTACCTTCCACGGGGGACAAACGCTTCCAAAATGGCGACAACTTCCGGGAGGTCATCGACTCGCTCTTCTCCTCCCGGGTTATGCGGTCAAGTTAAGCCACTATTTGGACATCGGTCAGCCGACAGGTTTAACCGGGTGTTATACAATCGAAACCTGATTTCAAATAAAATGGTCGATTCTCTTCGCGACGGACGCGTTTGCTGACCGAAATCGCCGGGTTTTTCCTTTGTTCGATAGTGGTCGGCCTCGTCGGTCGCATTCTGAGGGGGAGAAGATGAGGGGAGAAAAGGGAGAGGGTGTTTTGGGTGCTGAGGGGGAGCGATCGCTTTTTCCTGCAAACCTTGAATGAGAGTGAGAAAGAGAGAAACGACCGGGTTAAGTTAAACACATGTCGCAACAGTTGGAAAGTGTGAGTAGATTATGAGAGTCGGTCATACGTGTCGAAAGATTATCGAATTCTAGAGCAGCGGCCCTCTCTAATTGGGTGGATTCGCGGCGGTTCGCGGCTCGAAAAGACAGACGGAGGAAGGTAGAAAAAAAATGAAAACCGTCGAAAAGCCACCATTTTTAATGATAAATGAAAAGTCTTTACATGCCAATTAGTGAAAAGTGAAAAATCTGCACAATTCTGATTTCCAGATCAGTTTATCATGCAGGAAGTTGATGCGGTTGTAGATGATTTTGTGTGGTTGGCATCCATGCGCGAAATGATAACTCATCCTGGGTTCTTAGCCAGAATTTGGATGATGCTTGTTAATATGCATGCTGGCGCACACAAGTTGTCAGCAGTGGCGGCGCCCACCGCCCCCGCCGACCGCGCAAACAACCGTTCGCCGTGTGCCAGTGGCTGTGTTGTGGGTGACTAAATCAGGCAAAACATACAAATCTGACACCTTTGATTTGGACACTCCTTTTCTTTGCCTCCCCGACGGAGTTGGACTCATCGCTCTCGGGGGCGATGTCGATCCCGTTGGTGGTGGCGCTTTCCTCCGTCGCTTCCCCGGCGGCCTCTTCAGTGCTCTCCTCCTCGTCTTCGTCCGGTGGGTACGTCGGCAGGACGATAGAGACCCGCCTCGTGGAGTCTTCTGCGCTTCCGCCGCCGGCCCCTGCGTTACCTCCGCCTAAACCTCCGCTCAGAACAGCTCTACCGATTATTCTGAACAAAGTTCTGGTTATCTGCTGTATTTTATCGTCCACCATCTACAATTAAGTCATTCTCTCTATAAAACATGCTCACATCTCGCTTCGCTTCCGGCAAAACTCGCTTTGGGGGGAGGGGCGTTTCTGATTTGACTGCCAGCAAAGAACTCTTTACTCTGGAAACTCAACAATTGGGTCGTTTTCGCTGTTTTTCACAACCGACCGCTCATTTTCACACAAAAGAATGGTTTCCGTAACAGTTGCATGACGTCATTTATATTAATTACCACAAAATGTTTTTTCTTCAAAACGGAGAATTTGATTGGTTCTTCGGTTTGGGCATTCTAACAGGCGATTGGATGGGGTTTTCCGGGGAGAGGGTAAGGCGAAAAGAGCTCTACCTATCGGTCATTTGGGTAATCACTCACAGATCGAAGGGGACATCATCAGATCGAAACATTGAAATTTGAGGAGGTTGACGAAAAACGGGAACGCCATTGTTTCCGCTCTGCGGTCATCCGATTGGCTGTCGGAACGTCCAATGGCCCCCGGCCGATATTTTCACACAGTTATCGCGCAAACCCGTTTACGAATTGTTGTGAATTTTGCAAATGTTTCGCGCTGTTTTTTGACGAATTCGGGTTGGATAGAATTTCCGTCGCAAAGCAGACGCAATTGAGGCTGAGGTTTGCACCAATGCGATGTACGAAATACCTTTTATTTACGTCTGGCTTTGTTGCCGTAATGGCTAATTAATTTACTAATACTTTCACTTTACATATTTCAAATGGTTTTCTTTCTTCAGGAGATATTAGGGACATCGGCCGCGTTGCGCAAGCCGTTCCCTCTCGAGACCTTCGCTGACGGGAACGACCTCCAAAGTTCGCCTCGCCGGGGACGCCGTGGCCGCATGTGGGTCGACAGCCACTTCAGCAAGTGCTCTCGAAGGAGGCGATGAGCACGCCGAGGCACTGACCCATTTCGGCCACGGAGCTTCCACCGAATCGGACGAAGTCTCCGCACGTGCGTGCGCGCGCTCTTCGCTCGGTTTCATTTTCGAGGCGCCTACATCCGAAAGTAGGTTAAATCAAAGTGGAGTGCTGGGTGGAAACCCGTTGTACTGGTTTTGATGCAATACTCGGCGTTCATGTGCAACTGGGGTGGCCGGGGAACTGGGGAGGCGGTTAAAATGTTCGCTGTTGATTGGTTAATGAGAGGTGATTTCCTCGCCAACAAGTTAGTAAGCCTCGTTCGATTAGAACCAGCCCAACCCGCACCTTCCGCTTGTCCTGTCCATGCAGCTGCCAACCAGGTACAAACCGTGTTCTCCTTTGTCGGTTCGTCAGAATCCGAAACGCGGGAAAAGGGCTGTAATAGAGGGAGAAAACTAGTGAAAAACAAATTGGGAGCGCTGGTCAGCCGTCTCCCGGGCAAAGTAAACAACAACAAAAGGAAAGTCTGCAACCAAAACAGGAAATGAAAAGCCAACAATCGGTGCCATATTGAAACAATGCCGTTAATGAATTTATACGACTCTCGATTCACTTATACAATTACGCCATTTTTCTCTTTTCTAATCGAGTTTCGAGCCGGTCGTCAAAAAATGTTCGCTTCATTTAAACGATTTTAATTACAATAAGCAAAAAGCCAAATAGATTTGTTACGCAGTATGATAATAACTTTTATTTTTGCAATCTTTAACAAACTCGTTTCGAGTGGACTGGCCGGAGTTGCCGCAACCGCCAACTGCCACGGACCTCTGCCCGCACCCGAAAACCGTCCAAACCTACAGAAGGTCGACTCGCATCGACTCTTCCAGGGACGATACACTCGTCTCATCACTCGAGAGGTTAAGAGTCTCCTAAAACAATTGCCACTGCCGCTTTTCTCCTTTCCAGGTCGGTTTCCCACAGACAATTTGGGGCCTTCGTCAACGCTGAATCTCCTTCGAATGGCGATAAGAAAAATATCGATGCGGCTTTGTTTCCTCTTTCAGAGGAGGATTCACTCGAAGAAGCCTTTTATGCACCGCCAACGTACCCAAATCATCACGAGATTTGAATTTTCCGCCGTTTAAATCCTTACAACTTTAAAAAAAGAACATTTTGACGGTTGAAAGTTCTCAAGAGTTAACAAAATGTAACGCAGAGGGCGTCAAATTTGCAGCGCGAGATGAATATTTTTGAGGCTTTTAATTGGCTGAAATGGAGATTTCTTTTCCGGCCCTCCTAAAGTTGAGCATTGCTTATTTTGGCACCCCTGCGGTAGAAAAACTTTTTGGAGTATTTGGAAAATAAGGTTTGACGGACGGAAATTTTGTACTAAAAATGGCCGCCAAACCTTCATTATGTAATAAAAACACGTCGTTCCATCAATTTTCGCGAAGCCTCTGACTTTTAACTGTCGAATTATTCTCTTTTTTCAATGTTTCAATGATTTAAACGGAGGGAAACTGAAAACGATTTGGAACGAAGTCGAAATCCCTGTGAACAGGGGAACCTTGTTTGTTCTGGGGCCGACAGAAGACGCTGGCCCTCGAGCTCTTCGCAAAGTCAAGCCAAATCAGAAGACGTACGACCCCCTCCCTCCTCCCCGCCGAGGACTTTCATCCTCCTTACCTTTGACAACTCTGGGAAAATTCTCCTAAACACGCCTATGGTTCTTTTTTGTCTAACGGTCGATTCCGCTGTCGGGTACTCTAATTCCCTACTAATCGTTTGAAGGCTGTCCTGTTGATGAAAAATCTTTTACTAACTCTCCCTCTCGCGCGATTGGACTTTCCGTCGTCGAGAAACTTTGGGGGAACGGATGGCTTCTGCCCAAAAGACGCTCTTTTGGATAAAAAGGACGAAGGCCTCCGGAGATGGTGAAGGAAAACAAAGAAGCCATCTTGAATCGAAGTCATTCAGAATGAAACATGGCCGCTCGGTGAGAAGAGTCGGGTTTCATAAATACTTTAGGACCTGTTTTACGTAAACTCGCGTTTCTGACTATTGACCTTGCGGAAATACAGAAAGTGTCGGATTGGGTTAAGGTTAACTAATTAATAAAAAAGTTTTATTCGGAGAGTCCGTCCGTCCGCCATATTTCCATTGCACGCCGGAGAAAACGGCAGAAGCGCGCGCTCGCCTTTGCCAGCGATTTGGCCGCCATTCAAACACGCACATCCGTGACCTTGAACACATCCTGGGCTTCCAATGACGGGCGAACCTTTCGCCCCGCCCCCAAGCGGCAAAGCTTTCCGCCCGCCAATCACAGACCGACATTGAAAACACACACCGAAATTAAAAATTCACAGAAACCAAAATAAATTTCGGGGCTCGGGGATGATTTGAACCCTCTGACGGTGACAGAGGGAAGGGGTGCATTACCAGCTCCTTACGGGGAGGATCCAAGCAGACGAGCCACCCTTCGGAGGGGGCGTTTCTCCTCATGCATCCCCCCGACAGTACGGAACTGATTACGCCGGATAATTACGGAGCGAACGAGATCAATTATCCTAATAACGTTATTTATTTATTTTGTTCCGTTCGGAAGTCACCCGGTCGGTACGAAAAGAAAAACGGATTACGCAATTTAACGGTTGTGGATTAGTGAAAGTATGATTCAATTCCGACGTGGCTCAAACACTGGAAAACGTCATCGTCGAGTCACAACACTTGTTCTCGTTGGAAGCGCTGCAAGTGAAAATTAATTACTGGTCTCTTCGTACCTTGAACAGAGTCGAAGCGAGGCCGTCCTGCGAGGCGGGCATCGAGTGGCTCAGGTGCACCGCCACCACGGAAAGACACACGACGTAGCAAATCCATCTCATCTTCACCGCTAATAAATTACCACTTATGTACTGAAACAAGCGAAGAAAAGGGAATTAGACGGAGGACGACCCTCTGCCCGAATGAGGAACATTTAGAGGCGGCGGTGCAGCAGTGAAAGTTCGCTGGCGGGAAACGCTCGCAATTTATTCATGACAAAACTCTTAAATTAATTTGCTTTTGAGAGACAATTAACGGTGGAAGGCAGAACGGTCATTTTGATCTCTGGCTGTTTTTTAGAGTTCTACTTGTGAGGATTTCTTTTTAAAATATTGCACGGCATTGCCAGACAAAATAAACTACTTTGCTTAAAATTTAGAAAAGCTCTAGAAAAATTAAGGAAAAAGAGAGAAACTAAAAAAAATAAAAGCATAAATTTTTAATTAAAAATGATTAACTTATTTGATAAAAATACCCATTCGTCAGGGACGTCAAATTGTACTCTCGCCCAGAGCGGCCCTGCCAATTAAGAGGGCGAAACTACCCCGAAGCTTTCACTTGAAAATTAGCTCCCAAAGCGGTTGAGTCCACTGATCGCAACTGTCCCGCAGAAAGGACATTGGCGGGGACAAAGAAACGGGACGAACCGCACAATCACAACTAATTTCCCTTCATCTCCATCCAAGGCCGGTGAGCGGCCCATTTTCATCTTATATCTCGCGAATTGCGACAGGAATTTCACTCCCAATCAAAATCAATGTCGGCGACCGATTGGGAAACACGCCATTTTGCCCGTAAACATGTCGGGACAAAGTTCCAGGAAACGAGGTGAAAAGCAAATGGCCGCCGGTTCCAGGAATTGACGTCAGGGAGTGGGAAACCCTCTCTGGGAATCCCTGCGTCCTCACGATCGCATGATCATTCAATTATGCCAATTCGACCGATGGGACAGTTGCGGACGTTTTCCGGTTCCCGTGGGACACGGGGGCGGAAGGGGGGTTCGGGGGTCGAGTTGACGAAAAGCAAATTGGCTTTGGCCTAATCGAAAGGCGGTTTTCCGCTCCAAACTGCGCAACACAATTGTCCGAAAATGTCGCAAAGTGTGCTCATGCACGTGTCTTAATCATTCCATTGTTTGCTCGACTTTGTTCTCGGGGCGATCGGACCTATTTCTGTCAGCGGTCGTCTCGCTCGGGCGGTTCTCACTTTGGGACGACGTGCACCTCGGCCATCATGCGTGAGACAGCAGTCCCCGGGCGAGCGAGAATGGAAAATCTCAAGAGGGTGAAGAAAAATGACGCGGTCGACGGAGAGTGAAATGTTGCGTGGGGGGTCGATACAACGGTCGAATGGAAAGGAAAAGTGTTCGAATGGAAATTCCGAGTCGGTGAATTGGAGCGTTAATGGCGGTTAATGGCTCCAGGTGGGCCAACCTAAGACGAACGCAACGTTGCACTTTTCGGTCGAGATCCGGAGGCGAAAGGGGAGGTTTTGGGTAATCGCATAGGGAAGAACGACTGTCGGGTCGGGGGTAGAAAATTAGAGAGGGCAAGAAAAAGGGGTGCCAACCTCCCCTTTCTGCCAGAAGAAGATGGCGAATCTTTTAGAGTTTCTCAGAAAAGAATAGATTATGAGGACACGCACCGGGAGGGAGGTCAGTTGCTGGCCTTTGGTGCTCCTCTGAATGCAAATGCCGAACGTCCCATCTCTTCTGCTACGTGGGAGACATTTCAAGGAAAAGACTGCAATCCGATCTTCTTGTAAAAGTTGAGGGTGGAAAGGAAAAAAAGGAGAGGTCAGAAAAGGGTGAGAACTTTCCCCGAGAGAAATTTCCACACTGAGAAAATGAAAACTCATTAAAAGCTCGATGAAATGTTGAATCAAATTTTAATCGGCGAGTTAATTTCGGATAATTTCCGTTAATTGAAAAAGGATCTCAAATTCATTAAGCCCTCACCGCTCTTGAGATTAGGTCAGCGAATTGAAACTCTCTTCGTCTTCCGCTTTCTAAATCGGCAAAATAAGGAAGAAGGCCTTTCACTTCGAGCACTTAGGATTCGCTCTTTCTTTCGTTTCCCCCCGCGACACCCCCTGGACCGTTCAATGCCAATGTCATCTCGACGACCACCCCCGCCCGGAGCCTCCGCCCCCCGCCCGCCCCCAAAAAACCGACAAAAACGGGCGAAAGTCGTTACATAAATCTCCACCTCGAGCGAAAAAACAGGAGATTTATGTAAAAATGATGAACCGAATCTGCGGTCGTCCGAGCGAGACGGCAACGGTTCTGGCCGGTGGTGCCTCACCAGTCAGTCACCAGCGCCAGAAGAACCTTGGACTTAGCACCGATGTCCTCGCTTCCTCGAGAACTCTTCGGGGACCGCTTCCGGCGAGTGCGCACTTTTAGACTAAATTGTTTACGGTTGGAGGTGGCCCGGGGCGCCGCCCAGCGGGGGGGCCTTGTCGGCCCAGAGACCTAATTTGGGAAGGCTTCGACGCCCCCGAGAACTTTGCCCCCTTTCGCCTCGGAACCGCTATTTGCGAACTTTACCTCTTTTCCCTTCCTCGGACGCCATTTCTCTCGGACACAACGATCAATCAACTTTGAGTTTCTTCGGTCAATCGCGAAAATTAAACTTTTGCTTTGGTAAATCAACACCTTTGTACCTTTCAGTGAGGAAATGCGACAATAAAAAGGACAGAAAACAAAAACGGTAGAAGAGAACTGGACATAGTGTATTTACGGTAGAAAAGAGTGAAACAGACAGTAGAAAAGAGAGTATAAGAGTATAATAATATAAAATTTAAATACTGTAAAAAAACTGTGGAAGAGAGTAGAACAAAAATACTAAATAGAATACTATAATAAAATAAATAGATAAAATAAATATAAAATAATACTATTTACAATTATACTAATACTATATACTATACAAAATAGTACTATAAATAATATAAAGAATACTAAAAAAGACACTACAATAGGAGAAAGAGTAGAGTGGAATAAAAAGAAAAGTAGAGCAGAGAGTAGAAAAATAAATAAGATAGAGAGTAAAAGTGTAAAGCGGAGAGTAGAACCGAAAGAAGGGAGTGAAAATAGGATAGAAAAGTGTGGAACAGAAAGAGAAGAGTAAAAAGAATAAAAAATAAAATAATTATAAACAATAAAAAATAAAAATAAAAATAAAATTTCCCCGAGGAAATTTGTCCCAATGGGGCGGCGCCCATTCAGAATTCAACACGGATTCCCTCCGCAAAGACGTTTCCGCATTTTTGCCGCATTCCACGCCCGCGGAGCTGCCAGCGAGCGAAATCACTCCGTCCGTCCCGTCCTCCCAAAAACCAGCTAAAAAATCCTTCCCTCAACTTACCAGGAATAATAAAATTAAATAAAAACTTAACTAAACGAAAATAAAAACACCAACGCGAGAGAATTTCCAGAAAACTCCGGAGAAAAGGAGACACTGCGCGCCACGAACGAGACTACACAAAAGCCATCGTCAGATGCAACCGCTACAAAGAGAGCGCTATCAGTGGCCGAGTGATGTAACGAGCGCTGGTGAGTGGCTCTGGACAGGTTGTGCCTGGTGGGGGCACAATCGAAAGTCTCGGTTTCGCTTTCATGTCTCTGTCGCGGCTGCCATTTTCCTTTGGGGCGGCAGAGCTTTGGCCACGCCCGCGCCCCTTGCAATGGCCGCTGCCCGCGCTGGTCGGTCCTTTGCAATCTGTTCGGTGGCGAACGGGGTGGTGGGTTGTCGAGGAGGGGTTGCAGGAAGCGGAAGGGAAAATGGCAGGAGGGTTTCCTTCGGGTTTCCTTTTGAGGCCTTCGGTTGAGTGTTTTCTTCATCCGCGTGCGTAATCGCAGCACGACGAAGACATTTTTCGGTTTCTACGCTTTTAAACTGTTACGATACGGAATTGAGAAAGAAGGAAAATTTTTATTATATCCATTTATATTAATTTTTGCAAAATACGCATTCATTCTAAAGACCAATTATTAACATTCTTACATACTAAATAATATAGGGAAAATAATAAATGTATGTTTGCTTTCAGTTATGTATTTTATCGTAATTAAATACTGACATTAATGTATAGTATAATTCAAATGCACGAATACAAAATTATATATTAAGTTATCTCCTAATTGGGTGTACAAAATTAAAATATTTTCCATTTCCTAAAGTTCATACTGTATTTAATTTAATAAAAAAATAATTATAATTTAAAGCTGGAAATGATTTTCAGTTTCCTTCAGGCTGTTAAAACAAATTTTACACAAATTAATTCATACAAATATACACTACATATTTATATTTAAATGTATATATAATTTATTTAACAAGTAACTGTAGTGAATTGATGTTTGCATTAATATTTACAAATACAAGGGTATAAGAAGAAAACTTAAAGAGTGGCTGTACACCTCACCTTCTGTAATTAACTTAGTGTAACAGAGGCAGAGTTGTATTTCTTTTTCTTTTTTTGTATTTTTGTATTTTTTTCTTTTGTTTTGAATTTTTGTATTTTTTTTTTCGTTGTGTATTTTTGTATTTTTCTCTTTTTCTATTTCCTTTGTAATAAAAAAGCACCCGTAGATAAGTGCGAAAAGTACTTTACGGGACTTAAAAAATTTGTAAAATATGTAAAAAAGGCAATATATATTATTATTTTTTTTATTTTTAATATTATTTAAGAAAAATATGTATTTTTATGCAGTGATTTATTTTTCACAGATAATTTTACTGTATGTGTATACGTATTCAGGTCATTCTGGTGTATGATCTTATGAAAAAAAATATCAAAATGCAATTGTTATGGATATGAAAAGTCTGATGTATTATTTCTGTATGTATGTCTTGAAGTTGAAATGTCGTTTGGGGTCCCCAATGGGGCCTCCTCCGGGCCCAATATTTACCGCAAATGGGGTTCGGGGGGCGGTGGGGGTGCCAGCGAGGAATTGGCCAACGATGGCGCGAAATGGCGCAGAGATGTTCACTCGAAATCGCCGGTGGAAATTGGCGGTGTTGCGTCGGAGCGGCGGTTGCCTCATTCTTTTATCTCCGGAGCGGAGTCGTTAACATTTGGCTGTTTTGGGCCTTTTTGGATCACTAACACAAGGACGTTTGATTCCGCTTTTGTCCGCGAATGCTCGACACGAACCTGAATTCGCTCATTAGGAGGCCCAAATTGAGGCGAAGTCCCGGTTACTGTCGCAATCGCGGCTGAGACTCTTTCGGGGGAAGTTTGGGGGTGGCAATCGACGTTAATGCAGTTTGGGATTAGAGGGGTCAAAATGACCCCTTAATACAATTTCATCCTTTTCAGATTGTTAATAATGTACATATTAATATATTGCTTCGATTGTAATGTGATAATCGTTACATTTTCTTTGAGATTTTCCATTTTCTTCCATTTGTCTTCTTTCAAGCTTTTCTTTTTTTCTCTGCTTTTTCCTTATCTCCTTTCCCCGATTTTATTCTACTTTTCTGATTTCCCTGTTTTTCTGTTTTTCTCTTTTTCATATTTTCCTCCTAAAAGAAAACTCTTCAAAAGAACAGGAAATGAAAACTTATTTTTAAGAAGAAATCTCTTTTTCGCTTTTTTTCTTTTAAAGATTTTTCTTCACTTTCTCTTTTTTTCTGCTTTCGCTTTTTCTCTGACTTTTTCTTTCCTTTTTCCTAATTTTCCTTTTCTTCTGTATTTCTATCATTTTACTCTTTTTAAATGGTCTAATTGCAAAAAAAATGGCAGGTTTTTGAGAGCAGTAATTCCGAGTGTTCGAAAAAGCAAAACAGTCCGCCCATAATTGCGTAGTTATGCGAAACAAAGTTTTCCATGTCCTTTGCCAAAATCCGGTCCGGCCAAAAAGAGACGATCACGAAATGGGGAGGGGCAATGGAACCCCCAAAATGGCGTTTAACTCTTCGCGCCAACCCGAATAATCTCTCGCTAAATCACCTAACCGGTTAATGAGATCAAAGGAGATAAGGAGGTCGAGGGGGATAGCGAATGGATGCATTGTTCGTTGGGGCGTTCGGGCGTTCGGGGCGGTAAAAGGACGGCCTCGGCGGTTTGCGGGTATTCCCTTCGCGGGCGGCCCACAGCCCCGGGGCGAGTTAAACCGTTGCAGACCTAGATTCCCCGCAAATTTTCCACTCGGTCCATTATCTCCAGAGTTATGTAAAACGATCCCTCACTCTGGTTTTTGAGCGCGTTAAGGTTTTGAAATGTTCGATAGGTGTTCCAGGTGCGGGATCGTTAATTAGCGCCTTTAATTAGCGAGTGGGAGGCCGGTCGCTAATTGGGGGATCTTTTTATGGGTATTCCCTTTATCGTTCAGTCTCTTTTTATCTCGCTGGAAAGGGAGTGATGAAAGCGTAATTCCCGATTTCATTAACACACATTTGGACAATTTTGGTATGTCATCTCCTCCGCCGCGATATCTGACATAATTTCTTTATTGTTCGAACGATTGAGAGTCACTTCCGCTCTTCGGCCACTTCCGTTTACAACATTACCTTCCAACACTCATTGGCAATGACGAGAAGTAACAAAGGAGATAAGGGTGAAATTTCGTAATCAGTATGAAATCTTTTATCTGGAAACATGGAGAACTTATCAGTTTATCTACTGAATACTTCTGCTTCATTAGTTTCGTTTAAAAAATCTAAATCTTATGCCTTTAAGGTTGAGAGGCTTATATATTTCGTTAAAATAAAATCGATCAAAATTACCATAGAGGCGGAGATAAAAAAAATGAATGTTTGGTTAAAACGGTCAAACCTCTCCCTCTTGTGGGAAAGGGGAGGAGCGGATATAAATGGAGATAAACAATCAAAAACCCTATCAATCTGAAATAAAGATAACGGTAAATATTTCGTCACAATACAAAGATTATCTCTTAAGGGAAAAATAGGCAAAAATAAATATTTTGTTAAAACAACTAAAAGCGTACCTCAGTAAGGAGGAAATAAAGGGAGATAGAACAATCAAAAGTTTATCCTTTGAGCATAAGAGGATAAGTGGAGATAAAATATAATAATCGAAACTTATCTCTTGAAAATAAAGATAAATAATGATTGGTATTACGTTAGAATATAAAGATTAACTTTCGGGTTTGAATATAAGGAAAAGGATTTCGTCAAAAAAACTATAATCTTACTCTTCGGGGTGGAGATAAAGGGGAGATAAACAACATATTCGGCAACCTAAAATGTTTTGAAAGGCGTCTTCCTTCGGAGTAGAAATAAAAGGAGATAAAACAATTAAAAACTTATCTCTTTTGAATATAAATAAAGAGAGATAAGTATTTGATTACGGTATCTTATCGTTAAGATCATCTTGAAGGAGCGAGGTAAAGAAAAATAAAAATTTCAAATAATTTTTTTTCCCGAGTGGAGATAAAACAATTTATTCAGCAATTAATACATAACAAGGCTTATTCTTTCCAAGATGAAGGGCAAGGGGTGGAGATAGAGGGAAATAAACTCTCAGCGGAAGAAAACAACTCGAAGGTTTCCAACCATTACGTGTCCAAGGGTGGTTCACCTTCCCTCGGCATTGAGAGCTTAATGGAACGGAGACGCAAAAACTAACGCAGTTTCCTCCGACCTCATCTCCTCTCATCTCCCACGCAGGAATACCATCGCCTTGCACCCCGCCCGGTCAGTGGATCAAGAGCGGTTCAGGTGAATCACCATGCAGGTGGCATCGCCCTTCGCGGAAAGAGGGGATGAGGTCGACGCTGAGAGAGAATCCTCATCCCCTTCGTCACCCCAAACACCCCTCAATCCTGGACACATCGAAGACACATCCGGAAGCGCGGTTATCTCCTCTCGATCTTCCATATTTCCTTCTTGGGTAGTCTTTCCCTTGACATACTAACCAATCTTTAATCTCTGACCTCCTGCCCTTTCCCGCGGGACTCCCAGCATCCCGGCAGCCCCCGCTCCCGCCCCCGAGATTATCGCAAACGAATCCAATCCGTAGCAATTAAGGGGGGTCGGGGGGAGTTGTCGTGTCTTTCGACTCACGACGGCTGTGACGAAACCTGATTTCCTTTAAACTTCTCAAATTGTATTTTCTAATTTTCTACCGGCTTGACATTAAGACGTAAAAGTGTTTTCACGTCAAGAGCGAGGGGGGTGGGGGGGTGCGAGGGGGTCGCGTGGAAAGACATTCCCCCGAGTCGTGAGGGGCTCGCGGTCGAAGGGGTTAAGGCTCCGCGAATGGAACCTGATTATGAATTTGTATGAAACAATTTGCGGTTGTTTAATGAACTTTTGAACTCGAAATGTCTTCATTTGGTTTCGCAATCGATGTCGAAAGTCATTTGTTGATTTTTTCATGTTTGTCTCCGGACAAAGTGTTCGAGTGGAGCGGCCGAAGGACGAGGAGGAACAAAGTAAACGGGGCCCACTTGAGGAGGAGCTGCTTTCTCCGAGACACCCTTTCGGCACGCGTGCCCTTCCGTTAACAAGTGGTAATTAATGGAATTTATCACGTGAAACCGAAAGTTACGGGATAAAAATATGAAAACAATCGAAGTGATTTACAATTAAATGAAGGAAAGTGAGGACGAGGACGGCGGAAACCTTGAAAAGACTTCGAATTCTGTAGATCGCGACTCGGATAGAAGATAATAACAGCACGGAGATGGGAATTAATGGCCGTCCTCTCTGGTGAACCGTAAACGACTTCCGCATAGCTCGACCAGATAATGGCGGTCATTTTGTGAGACCTCGTGCGTTGACTGGAAAAGAAGAGAGGAGATGCGGTGTCCGCCATTGGGAACGACGGTGGCGCCGCTGCGTCACATTTGGGTACTTTCGACCCCCCGTGCTTTCCTCCCTCTTCTTTTGCACCAACTGCCGGAAGAAACAGCAAGAAGACAAAAAGGATCAGAAGAAGAAGGAAAGATAAAGGAGGAGAAAGGAGGTTCAAAAAGCATAGAAAATAACAACACAGAGGAGAAGGAGATAAAGAACAAAGACGGAAAAGAGAACAGAAGAAAAAAGTGGAACCAGTTTAGCAGGAGAAAAGTAAAGCAGTGGATGTGAGAGTTTCTTGAACGGAAGTTACCCTTACGAAGACCGGAAATACCATTACGGAGACCAAAAGAACTCAAACGGGTTATTCAATGACGCTTCGGATTAGTTCATACCTGAAAGGCTCATTTCGAAATTTAGGGAATTTTTTCCAATCAGAGCGTAATCGCCCCCTCCTCACCGGGGAAATCCGGGCCAAACCGGGCCGAAATCTCCAAATTATGATTCCACCTTGAAATTACCTTTAATTAACTTGGGCATTACCTTGCCGTTTGTTTTCGGGTGCCTGGGTTAACGCACTCGGCTCTGGAAATGACGTCGCGAAAATGCGTGGAAGAGTGTGAAAATGGCAAGGGCGCCAGCGTTTAACCCTTGATCTGCTCGATTATTTTCCATTGTTTCGCGACGCCTTTCATTGTTTTGAATCGGACGAATGTCGCCTTCACCCACCGGATCCGAGCAGAAGGTTAATGCTATGGCGCAGGTGCACATAAACCCGCCGATTGCACAACCCAATTAACCAACGGGAGTTGCCCCAATTCGCCCCGAGTTTGATTACAAAGGACTTCTCAGAAAGCCATTAAGCCTTTCGCAAGAATGAACAGATAAAACAATTCGCAACGGAAACTTAACGAACGGTGCTGAGATGGAGGAAATTTAGTTCAATGACATGACCATAGATGGAGCAGTGAACGCCGCGCCGACCGTTGACCAACCGCCATTTTTGTTAGGATATTCGGGGATTGGGACAGCGAAAAGGAATCGTTTCGGCAGGGAACGTTCCTTTAATTTGGCACTCCAAGAGGAAAAGTGGCTGGATGAGTTGCGGTTGCTTCTTCGCCCTCGTCGGCTGCATTCCTCCGCAGGCATTACGGTTAATCGTAATTTCGAGATCGGGGTCAAAGCGAAATTCGCAAGCGGAAGCCGCCGAGGAGATTAATTGCCACCTTTTGATCGCAGAGATGATTTCGGAAAGAGCAAAGGTCCTTCAGAAAAATCTAACTAACCGTGAAGGAAGTAACTTGCGTTAGTGAATTCATAATGACCCAATTCCTTTTTTTTTCTTGGACTTAATTACCCCAAACAACCTTCTGACACACTGACCTGATTCCGGCCAGGCCTGCAACATCCAGGGGGGAACACCGCTCTTGTGATAAGCAGACGAAAGAAGACACGAAAATTAATTTATTTCGCTGAATGGAGTGAGATTTACAAGATGGAAACGAAAGGAACTGAAAACGGGGAAATTCCTCTTAAAAATATCGAAGGAAATATAAAGAAGTAAAGCGTTCAATAATGAAAATTTTATTTTGGATCAGAATTATTTATTTGCATACAAATACGGCTCATTATAACAGTGTTTATTTTTTTTGTTTGCCACTTCATTCCAAACCAAGTATGGGTTGACCTCTCCAGGTTCGATAAAGAATTCATACGAGAGGTTAAGAGAAAACGATAATCTGCGATTTTCGAACTCGTCTTACATCCCCAAGTTCATCGCTTACTCCACCATCTCAGATCGTATCTCTGGCTTCCCCTTGGCCTAAATTTCCAAAGAACATACGAGCCAAATGAGAGTGTCAGGAATGGAACTGGACAAGTTCTCTCTCAACGGTCTAAACTACCGCTGTTCCCACACTGCATACTGCGAGTGCTGTAGCATGGGAACACTGGAAAGCATCACTTACTTTCTTTTCTTAGGTTTTAATATAATATTAAAATAATAATGAAATATATTCTTATTTGTGTCTCAAGCTTTAAAAATCAGAAGCTTTTTGCTAAGCTAATTTCTATTTTATCTATTAAATCTATTTACTTATGTGTTCACTTGTATCTATTACTCATTTTTCACTATATTGCTTATTTTTTGTTAATTATGTGTAAATTTTTAATTCGTTATTCTAATTCTGGTTATTTATTCTTTATTTCTGATTTTCTGTTCTCTGTTTTTCTATTATTATAAATTTATCTGTTTATAATCTACTTCTGTTTGTTTATTACACTCGCTATCGTTATTTATTTATTTATATATTAACTTATACAAGATTCTAGTCCTTTCGTAGTCATTCATTGCACATGCTCCCTCTCGCATAGCAGAAGGCAAAATACAAGTTAATCAGTTTAAAATTTTTACACATTTTATAAAAATTTGGTATTTTGTAGGGGAAAATAAAGTATTTATTGTATTGTATAATAGTATTTATTTTGTTATTTTTTTAACTGTTATATTAAAAAAATATTGTCGCAAAATTTAGATATAAGAGTTTCATTCATGGTTAACTTATTGAGTTTGCTTAAGTAAATGTATTTATTTAATTAGTCATGCATAATTATTAGTTAATGAGTCAAAGTTTCTAATTAACTTGAGTGCCAAAAGACGCCGACCCCGCTTTTTCTATCCATTTCACAGGAAATGACGAAGCCTCCTTAATTAAGAACTGTATGGTCAAAACCAAGAGCAACCGCTCAATTCAAAACCGATAAAACCAAATTAATTTGTCAAAACCTGTTTTCGCTTTCGAATAACACCCAAATGTCTAGGTTACCATTTAATTAATTCGGAGATGATTCTCTAGGTTACTGCAACGAAACCCCCGTTTCCTGCACCAGAAATCGATCGGCCACCCCACGGCCACTCCGTGCCCTCACGGCAGCCATTTTCGAGAGGCCACCCCCCGCATCGGTTCAAGGCCCCCTAATCTCGCGTTTCGTAACCCTTTCTCTGAAAACGTTTTAACCTGACTTTGACTCCATCAAGATCATCGGGGAAATTTATAGAAGGCGTTTGCCTCATTTGCATAGGCGGCAGTGCCGTAGCCGCGACTGGGGGCTCTCCCCTCGGCTGGGGGCGTGGGGCCGCATCCCGCGCCCCCTCCGGGCCTTGGGCCCTTTGATAGAATCCTCTCGAGTGCGATCACCCCGCGGTTGTTACAACACAATTTATTTCGGGTGATGGCCCAAGGTGAGCGGGCCTTCATCGGAAGGGACCTCCCATCCATTAGGTTTTATTGCTTTCCTTTCGTGTGCTCTCAGAGGTTGTGAGGCCATGTGAGAGTTTCCGAGAATGGGGTGAACTCACAACTACCCCCTGACCACCCTTAGATACACTGTTGGGGAGCACAGGGTTCAAAAATATGTATTTGTTAATATTTTTTCATTTATAATTAGGAGAGAGAGAGAAAGTAAGAGAGAAGGAGATGGCGAAAAGAGAGAGAAAAATACAGAGGAAGGGGAAAAAGTGAAAGAGAGAGAGAGAGAGAAAGAAGAAAGGGAATGGCACAGAAAAAGTGGAAAGGGGAGAAAAAGAGAGGGAGAAATCGAGAAAAAGAAATAGATGGAGATAGAAAATAAAAGGGAGAGAGATAAAGAGATAGAAAAAGGAAAATAAAGAGAAAGATAGAGAAAAAGAGGGAGATAGAAAGAAAGAAACAGAGATAGAAGGTGAAAGCGAGAGAGAACGAGGAAAAGAAAGTGATAAAAATGGAAAGAGAAGAAAAGAAAGAAAAAAAGAGAATGAGAGAGAGAGAGAGAAAGAGAGGGAAAATTTCCGGATTCGAACAAACGGAATGGAAATATAAATTTCCATTAGGGCGATTACAGAGTATTACAGGAAATAAAATCGCCAGTCAATGACAATCATTGGGAAATGCAGTCCAACTAATAAACAGGTTTTCAGGTATTTTCGGCTGTGATTCCTCAAGTCCGACCACGGCTGGGAAGGGGGATGTTGCAGCAATGGCCTCTACTTGAAGTCCTTCAAGAGCGCACCGTTTCGATGATTAACAACGGTATAACTGATTTTCGCCGTTGTCCATTTCCCTGCGTCGCCAAACATAACCCCATCGCTGCCGACGACGGGAAAGGATGGCGACGCCTCTGCACCGATGATTACAATGCAAACCTCGCTTTTTCAATGGCGATTCCCCGCAACCCGACACTGAACTTTAGTGCGATTGCAATTATATGGGAAATGCGAAGGTTTTCCATTTCGATATAAAAAGATTGTTTTTTAATGAAAAACGAGTGTTTTGCGAAATAAGCGGCTTTTCTTTGAATCGAAAAGCAAACGAGAAATGAATCATAGTTTTCGAAATACACATTCGAAATACCCACGGCACACATCGAGTGTGCGAATATTAAAACGCCGAATGAGGACGTGAGTTTTGAAAACGGAGCATTAATCAAGAGATGGCGGCAATGAGTCAAATGGAGTTCGGGCGAAGTTTCGGGAGGGAAAGTTTTCCTGCCGACCTTCGACCTCTCGCTGCCTCCGCAATCAGGAAGTCCACCGAAAGGAGTGCCATTTTCAGATGGCACTCCGCTCTTTATTGCTAAAGCGCATCCATGTCGTAAATACCTAAAATGGGTGTCGTCATCATAAATTCGAGCGGAATTCAAACGAGTAAGACATGACCTGCCAACTTTTCGGTGAAACTCACAAAAACCGTTTCGGATCCCGACCCAAAAGCTCATTTCGAGTGGGGACAACCTCAGAAGAGCTTTCCGAGACCTCCGGAGGGCATCGAGCGTTTCCTCAATCTGAAGTGTCGACCCCGCAAAAAGCGACAGCCTTCGAAATAAACCCGAAACAGCCATAATTGGCCGAGTGGTCGCCTTTAAGGGGAGAAAAAACCTCAAGGTGGTTCACTCCCGACTCTTCCTGCATCGCAACCGCGAACAGATCTCCATCCTGCTGTGTCAACGCGGTCGCAAAAAGCTCTTTCCAGGGCAAAATGTCAGGGCTGCCACCTGAGCATTTTCCGAGGGGGGTTCCCCTCACTGAAGGGAGGGGGGCATCCGGGCGGGGGCGAGGAGGGTTTGCGCCTCATCCCGCGGTGGTAAGGGGAAATGTCAAAGTGAAGATATGCCCTCCTTCCGCTCGCCTCGGCAAGGAACGTTGCCGCAATGTGCGCTTCTAATCCCGATTTAGTCTCTTTTGTGTCTTTTTTTTTACTAATTTGCCAGCACCAGTTGTATATTTGAGTATAATGTAGGTGGAAAGCTTGGGCGCATCGAAAGTGCAAAAATAGAGTGTCAGTGATCTGATGTGAATTGTGGGGAAAAAGGTAAAAAGTCGCTGTAAGTATTCGCTTTGGGCCGTTTATGGCAAAATGCTTTTGCGATTTTCGTTTCGCCTCAAGCGAAAAACGTTTTTCGGCCCATTGACGTAAAAAAACCGGATTCGACTAACACTATTGATTTATGGCGATGTCGTGGCATATAAGGATTCGGATGTTTTTTTTGGCGGAAAAGCTGACCTTGCCTCGAGAAAGCACACGCTGAGTGTCACCTGTAAAAAGACATCCCTTAAAAAAGTTTCATCCCCTTTTTATATTTATCTACATGAATGTGTAATGAGATTTATGAATTTTTAATATAAGGCAAATCCAGTGTATTTTGCCCTGATTTATAGTATATCAATAACCCTTTGCTCTCGAGCGGCGCCGGAGTGTTTTAAAACATTAAATCGACTCTGTGGTCTTTTGTAGCTTTTGGAGCTCCTCTAAAAATCTTTTTTGCGGTTCTTTTCCTTCTGTTTCCTGTATTTTCATGAAGTATTTCATCTACGTTTGTTTGCTTATGAATGTTTTTCAAGCATTTGTAAAGTTTGTGCATTTGTTTGCCGAATTTGGCCGAAATCGTCTCGAGTTGCTGATTCGCGCAAGCGAGAAGGGCCTCGAGTGCAAAGGGATATTCTAAAAATTTCAGTTAAGTAAAATTACTTCCCTTCTTTTATTTTCCTTTATCTGTTACTTAATTTTTCCCAGATTTCTTTTTGCTGTTAGAATATTGCCTTTAGTATCGCTCTGTCAGTTATCAGTCCTTCATTGTGAACGCAGCTGTCGCCAAAACGTGAAAAAGACTTACGTTTGGGAGTTTAAGAGAAAAAAAAACAATTTAATGTTTCAGTTTAATCAGCGTGTCACACAAAACTCTTGACAAGTGATTAAGGGCGACTTTGTCTATAGGATGGAAATGAAATCCCGAAACGGTGCAGAACCTCTCGGAAGTTATTTATGACTCGACCTAATATTGCTGAAATGCAATAGCCGTGAGAGAGAATGTGTTGTTGGATTTCCATTTTAGGAGAGATGGGCTTCAACCAATCACATCGGGTCTTGTTTGAGCTTTCCGAATGGTCATCCCCCATTGGCTGAATGAAAAGCCCCTCCCCTCACTTCTCTACTCTCTGTTAAAAACTTTCTAATGGGGTTTTTCTTATCCTCATTTTTGTTTTTTTCTTGATTCTTCTCTTCGTCCTTTTCTACTTTCTCTCACTGTTCTTCATTAATTCTTTTCTTTCATATTTTCTGTTTCTCTTTTTTCTCTCTTCTTTTTATCCTTTTCTCATTTTCTTTGTTCCTTATAACTCCTTTTACATATTCCTTTCTACTTTTTTCTGATTCTGCTTTTGTTTTTTTATACTTTCTCCTCTTTTATGCTTTTTTCTATTTCTTCTTCGTTGTGTTCTACCATTTTTCATCATTCTTTTTATTTCTTCGCTTTGTTCTTTTTATCCTTTTTATTTCCTTTTATGTGGTTTTCTTGATTCTTTTTTATGTTCTTTTGCACTTCTATTCACTTGAAATTAGTACCATTTTGAAATCTCTGAGCGAAGTAATGGGTTGGCCGAGCAACTGCACGAAACAAAGCAGAGAAGATAAAGCCTGAATGTCTTCTTCTAACAATGACGACCTTCATTTATTGAAAAAACAAACGAAAGATCTAATTAGCATTTGATTCCCGCCCTCTTGACGAAACGCCGTTTCCACGTATCGCAATAGAGGGTTGATTAGGGGGGCGGTCCAACCCCCTCCCCCCGGGCGACAGGAAAGAGTCTGACATGAGTGGTTCCGTTATGTGGGTTAGCCGTTCGAGTGAGGCCGTAATTAGGCCCGTAATGATCGGCTTCGTGCCGCCGTCCGACAATAAATATTAAATAATGCCAATTAATTTTCGTCCGATAAGTCAATAAAACTGAAGGCTCGCGTTGAGCAAGGAGGCCTTGATCCGCAGCCAATCGGCTGCCATCCATTTGGCATTGTTTGCCTTTTGCCACTTGGCACTGCGGGCCCATCGATCGTCTGCTAATTACGGGGCTGAGAGGTACGTTCCCAAAGTGGAAAATTGTTGGTGCGCTTATGAAACGGCGAGGTCAACATTGCATGAACCGGTTACGAGAGAAGAATGGAGGAGGAGGTCGTCGGCCACCGCAGATGAGTCAGGTGCCCCGGGGAGGTGAGCAGGTGCAAACGAAAGCAGAAGGAACTTTCAAATACCGGATGGAAGCCATAATTCCGACATATAAAGCCAAGTAAAAAGTAAAGGAAGCCAAAAAAAGGCAAAGTTAAAGGGCAGCAAAACTAATGAAAGCCAAGAAAAGGGTAGCAAAGTTAAAAAGTAATACATTTAAAATAAAACAAAGTAAACTCCAGCAAAATTAAAAGACAGAGAAGTTAAACAAAGCCAAGAAAAGTGTGAAAAAATTAAGATAAAACAAAGTTTGAATACTGAAAAATTAAAAAACAGCGTTCGATCACAGCTGAGAAATCCCTAAAGAGAAGCCATTAAGAAATCAATTTCGGGGGGCGGAGCTTTCTGATGGAAAATGGCCGCTGCCGGATAAGTCGAAATCAATGAAGAACAGCCAATGAAAATTCAGCGAGAGGCCATCGAGTTTTGTTTCGGTTTTCCAAGAAGCGATTCCACCATTTTATGAGCGATTGAGGTTTGTCAGCCAAGTCAGCAGTGAAGGCACACCTTGAGCGCAAACGAGTGTAATATGTGATTCCCTGGCGGGGAAATTGCGTCCTTGAGAAGATGTTCCGCTCCTTCGGTCTCAGGCGTTTGTCTGAAAGCAACCAGAAACGGTTGTTAGCGAATTCCAAACTAAAATAACCAATTATTTGAATTCTTGAGCGAGGATATGTAACGTAATTTTTACTTTATTAACTTTTAATGAGACGACGTGTAATTAGGAATGTCTCCCAGGTTCAGGAATTCCTCCGACATTCACTCAGGTGCATTACACATCGGACAAATTGAGTTGTCTTCGAGCAGAAGAGGACATTTCAGGTCAATGCGAAGTGACCTTTTATGCTTCGTTATGCATATTTTATACAAAGTGGGCTTTTATGTAACAGTCCTTTTGGGCAGAATGGCTTCTTATAATTGAATTGTTTCACAGCGATGCAATTTGTCTTCCCATCAATTATGATGCGATTGGTAGGTCACCCTGGCGGGAGAATTGTGAATTAATTGTAACGGCCGTTTTTCCAACAGTTTTTTTCTATTTTACATTTCGGAATTATTGTGGTTACTTTTGTCCTTATTTTTACTTCTTTTCTCGTTTCTTTCTTTTCTTCTTTTCATTTTTAGTTTCTTTACTCGTTTCATCTTTTCTTCTTTTTCTTTTTTATCGTTTAATTATTACTTTATTTATATGACTTTTTGTTTTAATGGTTTTTATCGTTTCATTATTATTTTCTTTTTATGCTTTTTTGTTTTAACAATTCTTTATTAGTATAGTTCTTTTCTTGTCTTGTCTCTGACATCTCTTTCCGGAATTATTAATTTTCTCGTGTTATTTATTAGTTTACACTTTTTATCATTTACTTTTTCGCATTTGGTCGAATGTTTGGAAATTAAAACGCATCAATTTATGTTTTAATTTGTTCTTCCTCTCAGAAAGTAGTCAGCAGAAAGATTCTCGACCCCATTCATTCTCAAAATCGCTCGCAAGGAAAACCACTTTCGTATTTTTAAATTGTTCTCAAAACAACGTAATTAACTCGACTCTTCTCGGCGAGAGGGAGTCGAAGGCGCAGTCTCAGGGGTGCCAACACTCGGTGGGGCGTCGGGGGGTTGACGGCTTGCCAGAAGACATTCAACGGTGATCGGGCGAGGGGTGCGCGCGTCAGCACTCCCTCTGTCATCTCTCATTGTTTCATTTCAGGTGAAAACACAACTAAAATGAACGCGAGTTTGAGGTTGTTCGGTGCTGCGCTCATTCTTTTGCTGCCAGCTGTAGAAAACGTTCCCTTAGGAAGAAGCAAGAGGTACAGCGCGAGTTTCGGAGAATCGCAACGGAAAGTGGTCAGTTTAAAGGTAATTTGTGGTGACAATGGCGACCCTTTGATGCCCGAAAATGGAGGGAATTTCAGGCGGTGGAAGAACGAGCGGCGAAGACCCTTTTCGCTGAGAAGCTGAAGGAAGCCTTTCTGCTGGAGGAGCTGCTGGAGAACGAAATCCTCAATGCGAATCTCAACCGCCTTTTGTCCGAAGAGAAACCCCAGCAGAAGACGCTCACGCGGGAAAAACGCGCGACCGAGCTACTCTCGGCCTTCCTGGGACCCAAGTCCGGATCGACGGTAATGTTCAGCCATTTCTGAACAGACTGAACGAGGATACTATCTGAAACGCTGACGATTTCAGGGCTCTTCGAACGGCGATGGCGGATCGTCGGCGCTGTCTTTGATCAGCAGTCTCTTTGCGAGCTCGAGTGCAGTAAGATTTTCTTTCATTTTTTCCTTTGGCTGTAGAATTTCGCGTATAGGTCTTTGTTAGGCGATGTGTTTGGATCGAGGGTGAAGGGGTGAAGGGGATGTGTGCATCTACCGATCAACCCCTATCAGCGGGTGGTAGAACGCACAATCATGTGATTAATGTAAATACGCTGAGAGTGTTTTCCTGCTGTGTATTTCCACCCTCCGCTGCAGATATCATTTTCACATCCCCTACAGGAAGGGTTTTGTCATTCATAAACGCAGCAGACTAACAATTCATTAATAACTATTACCGCAGAGTGATTCACTAAAAAGGAAAAAGCGACAGAATCCGAGAGAAAACGAAGTCCCCGGATCTGCGGAGGAGAGTGAGAGAGAGAGCGAAGAGGACACGACGACAGGACAAGTAAGCCCGAAGATCATTTCTCTTTGTGGCGGATCATTTCCTCTTCCGGTCGCTGTCGATTAACAATCGGTGCTGTAGGGGGATGGTGATGATTTTCAGGAGGAGACGTCGACGGGAGCCGCCGACGAGGATGGCGACGGTGAAGGGGGCGGTGAAGGTGAAGTTGGCGGTGGAGGGCAGCCGAACGACTTGCCGGGGATTGTGTCCAACCTGGTGGCAGCCTTGAGCGGGGTAACTCATCCGGCTGCGTGACAGAGCTAACAGTTATCGACTAACACCCGAGGGTGGCGTTCCCTGGCGGTGGCGAGTTTGTATTTCGAAGGGTGGAACAATTTTTTAAATTAGTTCTTTAAGTGCCTTACTGTCTTTTCTTTCGATCAACCCTTAAAATTCGTAAAGACAGTAACCACCCCATCAAATCTATACTTTTATATTTATACAGCTACAGTTAAACATACACCTATACTTTATAAAATTTCGAATTATCATTATTTAATTACTATTTTTATAAAATTATAAAAACAACTTCCACCCTTCTGCCTTCTCCAGGGGCCCATCCACATTTCTCAGTATAAAAGTATATATCTACTCACCGGATTAATACAGTAACCGAGATTCTTGCAGGGCGGGACCGCGGAAGACATCGTCAGCTCTTTCACGAATCTACTCGGTCCGACCAGCGACCTCAGCATGGTAACTAACCCCACTAACTCTCATATCTACTTCCTAACCCACCACTAACATCCGGCCATTTTAGGGAGGTGGTGAGGGAAGCGGAAACGGCGGCGGGGGTAGTTCCGACGCCACCGCCATTCTCAATCTCGTCGGACCCGTTCTCAGTTCCATCAGCGGGGTAACCTCCCTAACAACCCTTATCTCGGGTCATCTTTTCCATCGGGCTCATGGTTATCTCTTGACAGGGCAACGGCGGGGGTGAGGGGAGCGGAGGGGGTTCCGACCCCAGTGCTCTGGCCGGTCTGGTGGGCTCTTTCGCTGCCATGTCCAGCGGGGTAATCCTCAGAAGACATATTAGGGGTTTGTCTCGGATCGAAACTAACTGTCTGAAACGGTGCAGGGCGATGGTGAGGGTAGCGGCGGTGGTGGTTCCGACGCCGTCGGCGTGCTGACGAGACTGGCGGGACCCCTCAGCGCCTCCATCAGCGGGGTAACTATCTCATTGCACCCTCTCTCTGGAACAACGACTAACCATTTCATCCCCGGGCATAGGGCGGGGAAAACGGAGGATCGGATGCAGTCGGGTTCATCACCAACCTGACAGGGTCCTTGAGCGCTTCGTCCAGCGGGGTAATCACCCTCATTGAGTCCAACCCCCGGAGTCTTTTACTCACAATGTTTACTAACCCCAGGGTGAAGGTAGCGGTGACGGTGGCGGTTCCAACGTCGCCGGGCTGGCGGGAAACCTCCTCGGCGCCTCCTCAATGGTAACCGGGAGCTTGAGCAGTCACCAGCGGTGACCGCTGCCACTAACTCTAACCAGAAAAGGAGGGCTGTTTTAGGGTCAGAGCGGCGAGAGGCAGAACGGGAGCAGCGGTGGAAGCTCCGACGTGGGTTCCCTCGTGGCCGGTTTGGTGGGCCCTCTGAGCGCTTCTTCGAGCGGGGTATGTGTGTGCTGTTGCTGTTGGCGGTGTAACATGGAGGGCTTTCTAACGAGCTTGGACTAACCAAAGTTGCTTTTGGAGCGTAGGGGAGCCCCGACGGACCAGGCGGTTTCAATGTGGTGGGCGCCATCGCGGGATTGGCGGGGCCGCTGAGCGCCAGTCTTAGCGCGGTAAATATTCGGCCGTTGGCCGGTTGTTTTGCGGTTGCGCCGCGAGGAGGCGCTGCGGTCGGTCGCAATGGCCGACGCGAGGCGCGGGTTACGTAAAAGAAATGTGAGAGCTGATTTTGGGAGGAGAGAGGTTGTTGCGGTTGTATATTAATATTAAAATGAGCGGCAATGATATGATGAATTCAAAAGTGATTGCGTATGTGTAAGTCGTTACCTAATGGCCCGTTCGGTGATTTTGTCTTAAATGCGCGCGCAAAAAAAAATTATTCCAGCACTAATTTTTTTCACATTTGTCGCGCTTCTATACATTACTATTTTATACACCAATGTATAAATTTCACCTTTTCAGACTCGCATCGGGCTAAAATATAAAAAATATTCAAAACTCATCACTCAAATTATGCACAGTTTGTCTCTTTTTATTACAATCTTTTATTTGGTAAAATTTTCCTCTTAAAAGCAGATATGGCGTTCTGTATCTGCTCTTGAGCCATTTATTTATAAATCATTACACCTTTATAACAATAAAGTGTAAATATTAATACTGAAAAATTTTATTTCCTTTTTTTGTACATATTTATATTTCTACTGCTATATTTATGTACATTCTTTTAAGCTTTGTACATTTTTATTTTTAAATATTTTATTCTATACATTAGTTATACATGTATATATGATTATTGTTTATACATTTACTGTTCACACATTTGTATATATTTTTTAAAGTCGTTCGTTTTTTGTTTTAAAGCGGAACACCTCTTTATGTAAGTAACAATGACATTGTCATTTTTATAAAAATATAAATAAAAAATAAATAATAATATATTTATTGTGGCCTTTATTACGCCTTAGGCATTAAAGGCTATTTAGATTACAGTATGATTTTAAACAATATCTTAATTTACTCAATATTTTTTAATAATCTAAAAAAAATTATAACATAATATGACAAAATAATATAACATTTGAAAATATAAGTAACATTATATATAGTATATACTTTAGTTTCAGTATTTACAATAATAGTAAATATTTTAGGAAATTATACCAATAATAACTAATAGTAATTATTGTAATAATTTATAATATATAATAATAATATAATATCATATGATATATTTTTTTTCATTTTTCGATCGGGTTACTGTATGGAGTAATAAAAATATATATATAAGTTTATGTAAAACATAAATACATAATATATAAACAAATACAAAAAAATTTTATTAATAATAGCCAAATAATTTTATACTAAATTTTATAAATATTAAATATTCAAATCATTCAGGAGTTATATAATAATGAGATGCGAAATAATTTTTTTTTATTAATTGGAAAACTCCTTTTCTCTGGTGTTAATCGAGTTATTCACTTCAGGGAGGCGGTGAGGGCGACGGAGGCGGATTGGGCGGCTCTGGCAGTTTGCTGACGGGACTTCTCGGCAGCAGCAGCGGCGGTGGCGGCGGCGGCGGCAACGGCGGGGGGGTAAGACTTCTCCGGAAACACACACGTAGTGTCGACATTTACTGCTTGGCCCACTTAATGTGAAACACAACACCTTTCGGCTGCTTTTAGTTGCCTCACTTCCACGTTCAGATAATCTGAGACTGATAATGAGTTTTAGTAGCGCTTTACCCCTTTGAAACCGCTTTTCGGTGGCAACTAATCCAGAAGACACCTCCCACAGCGTTTGCTTTTTGGCGAATCGCACCCCCAGCACTAACTGAGAGAACATCCACAGGGCGACGGCTCGGCGGACTCTTCCTCCGGCCTGGACGACGAGGACAACAAGCTCGACACTGCGGGAGGGAGCTCCGACCTGTTCGGACTCTTCAGTGGGCTGTCGTCCAGCAGCGTAAGTTCTCCAGAGTTCCGCTCGAGGACCGACTCAAGTAGAATTAGACGGCATGTTTTCACTTTCAGGGGATTTCGGATGATTCGGAAGGCGGTAGCGGTGGCGGTATTATTTCTTTGCTTGCAAATGTTCTAGCTAGTTTCTCTGCAGTAGGTATTGTTTGCATGCGCGACGGGGGGCGTTTTCTTGTGGTGATCGTGAGGGGGTGTTTCAGGGCGGCGGCGAGAGCTCAGGAGGAGGCGGATCCGGGAACTTCCTCGCGAGCATCTTGGGTGCTTCTTCGGGGGACGGCTCTCAGGGCAACGGGAACGCAGGCAGTTTGGGAGGCAATGGAGGGGTGAGTGTTTGCCCACCGATTCGCCACTCCACCACAAATCGTCATCATCTCCGATTTTGTGTTCGTTTCAGGGCGACTTCAAGAGTCAGATAATTTCGCTGCTTTTTAGGGTAAAACTGGCTGTGTTTCAGTCCCTTCTTTCGATGGTGACGAGAGCTTTCGGGTCGAGTTCAGGAGGGAAATACTAAATACGGGCTCTTCATTTTTCCAATTAATATAAATTATTAAATGACTCCTTCGATTCTTTTCTTGCTCTTTAACAAATACAATTTATTTTTATAAATGGACAAATGTTTTCTTTTCACAAATTCCTTCTCCAGAGTATTCATATGCAAATCCTGAAACCGTAAGAGAGGGAAATTGAAAGTAGAAGAAAAAAAAGGAAAAACAGGAAAATGCACTTCTCTCCCCTTATCTCGAATGTTTCAAAATGAACGGCTTTTAACTAATTAATTTGCATGAGGAAGTCTTTGAACAACCTTCCACGGTCGCATCAGCACTTAATTCATTCTCAGCTCTCAGACGGTTCATCAAAGGTCAAAGTGATTTGCAGATTCCGAAGGAAAGTTTAATGGGCTCCTTCGCCTTGCCGGTGATCGGAGACGAATGTTGACTCCGGCACTCCTCGGGGGCAAAGGTCATTCCTCGACTCTCAATGAATGCCGCATTGAGATTCTTCGGTGACGAGCAATCAATCGAATGTGGTCACGTGATGATAATGAAATCATTACGCTTTAGAATATGGAGCCGAAAAGGTGAACTGTTGAGAAAGAGGGCAGCCATTACATATTATTTTCACTCATTTCTTTGGTTTGCATTTTTTCTCTTTTATTTGCCAATAAAAGCCCCAAAAAGGAGAAATATCGGAAAAGTTTAGGGGTTGGCCGTTGCTTTGTATTTGGGAACACAAAATTTGCATTTCAATTATAAAAAAACAAATACAACAAATAATGAATACTAAATTAGTAAATAAACAGATGCAACCATAGATTTAAATATGTATTTGAGAAAACAAATTTCAGTCTTCAAATCTTTACAGTTCGGCTTTGGAAAGACGTAGAAAAATGAGTGATGCGCCATCTTAAAGAGCATAAAAAGTACTATTAACGTGCAAAATCACGTCTCCGTGGATCAAATACTTACCCCACAATCGGGGGACGAAGATGACCATTTTTCATGAAATACGACTGCATTTTCTTGTATCGCCCATAACAGTCGAACCGGAAGAGATTTCCAACCAAAATTTGGGTCGTGCTCATCATAAAGATGTTAAAGAATATTTGTGCAAAAGTTAAACAAAATCAGAGACGATCGTTGTTGGGACCATTTCTAAAATTAGTCTCTGTCGTGGAATGACCCATTTAATTTCCTTACGAGAATTTATAGTTAAATGGTAATAAAAGAGTCGTCTCATAAATTTTTCCAACCCAAAATATGAATGGAAATTATGTTAAAATCATGAAATTTTCTCTGAAATCAATCGGGGAAAACCGTCACGAAACGAACAATGGGACACGGCGCCGAACACCGATCCCCGCCCCTAAATAAACAACTCCTCTCATAAGCTAAACATAGGCCATCGCCCGCGGCGCTCTCCAATACCCCTTTCACTTTTGGAATTCCGCCATTTTGTCCAAGTACGTAACGATCCGCGGGGCCGAAGCGGAATTACAGCGACCAAGTGGAAGAGTCGCAAGCTAAACATGTCTGAATGACACGGGAATCCAATTTCGCCTCAGTGAGGCCAACCATTTCACGTGTGATGTGCTCGATAACGTAATAATCCTCGAAAATAAGTGGACGCCGTTTTCATTGTGGGTTCGCGCCGGGATTTCGGGAAAGCATAGAGTAAATAACGGTGGAGTTTGTGTTTTTCGTGCGGCCGCGTCGTCTGCATGGAAGGTTTGTGCAATTCCCGTCCAAATCTCACGCTTTTCTATGGTTAACTTATTAAGTGGGGCCAATTAATTGCGTTGGTTAATGGCGGCAACGAATTATTTCTCGTGGAAGGGCGCGAATGAGGGAAGAGACCTCGACGATGACCGTTGCCAACTTTATCCGACCGATTAAAATGGCCGTTTTCCAGTTTAATCGGTGTCGACATTCACTTTTTATACACATTTGTAAATATTTAGAACTCTATATATGCACGTAGATGCAGTTTGTATAATTTATTTATTTACCGAGAAATCGGTAATTCGCCCACAGTATATAATATAATAATATATCAAAGTTTTATACGCATTACAGACAAATTGCAAAATACAATTGAACACACCCAAACTACAATAGTAAATAAAATAAGATTCAAATAAATTACTCTTAATATAAGTAAAAAAGGATATAAAAAATAAATAAATAATTGAACTAATAAACAATAATAGAATAAATAAATAATAAATAAAAAAAATGAAAAAGTAAACAAATAAAAATTTCGGAGTTAAATAAAAGATTGTAAAAATAAGTCAATGAATGAACAGAAAAATAGATAAATTAAACGCGTAATCAATAAATAAGTAAGTAAATATACAATTAGAAAAATAAACAAAATAAATGACACCTAAAAATAAACCCAAGGAAACAAATAAATGAATAAATAGGTAATCAAGGAGATAATTCGACCAAAATGAATAAAAATGGGTTTAAAGAGACTGAGAAAATCATACATAATAATTAAAATAAATAAGGCAAACCTTAGGAAAACAATAGGGAAACACCAACTCGAAGTTAAAGAAAAGCGTAAAGCTAAATGAACCAGGGAAAGGAAAGAACAACATAACAGAATAAAAGAAAAAAAAATAAATAAATATAAAAAAATAAGACAAGCATAAAATAGACATATAAATGTCACATAATTGTGCATTCTCAAGGGCATTTCGCTCATTACCTTTGACCCACTGCCGGAATTAGGCACGTGTCGTCCCGTGCCGCCCTTCCGACGCGGGAACTCCCCAACTGCACCCCCACGCCCCCTCACCGCCCCCTAACCACCCACACCGTCCACTCTCTTGCGCAAACTGCCCACACATGGTGTTGGTGGTCACCACAAGAAGAGGAAGAGCCGCTCGGCCGGGAAAGAAGGTTGACATCGGACATGACCCGCGCAACCGGTACAGTTGGTCACCGAAAGGGAAAACATCCAAGCGGAAGTAATTAGCAAATGGAGGGTACTTATCTGTGACCTCTTTAGATATTATCTGCGGGACAGAAAGTGTTATTGTAGTCGGGGATTGCGTAATTTATGAGAAATCTTTCTAATTATTTTGATTACTTATTTGGTGTACGTCGGTGTGGTGAACGCGGGAAGCGGTGTTTTTAACATAAAATTTTTTTGCATTTCGTTGCAAAATGTCGGGGCTAATTTATTCCACCGAAAGAGATAATTAAGGCGAATGGGAGCGGAGGATTTTGAGAAAGAATTTCAAAAGACGACAGATGCAAACGGGAGGGTATTTGGAAATCCCTTTTGCATTTTTCTTTCATTCTTTTTATCTCTTCTATCCGTCTCTTAATTCTTTCATTTTCCTTCCTCTCCTTCTCTTTCCTCCTCTCAATTGCTTCCAAATGTGAACAATTACTAAAGAATTAACAAATGTACGGATGCAAAAACTACCAAAATCAAAAAGAAAGAAATAAAAATGAAAAGAATCGATAAACGAAAGTGAAAGTAAAAATGTAAGAAAGTAAAATGAGACTCAAATGAGAGGGAAAATTTTTATTTGGCGGCAAAAAGAGTATTTCAACAATGCAAAGGCGAACATTTCGTTGTATCTAAAATAAGGGTCATTTTGACCTTTATTATTCTTAAGTCTACAAACGGAGAACAACTGTTTCTTTCCTTCGCAATGGTTTTCCTCTTCTGGGCACCGACAGGAATTATTGTTCGGAACGGTAAGCGACAGCCAACAGAGAACACAATGCTTCATGAATATTCCATGGATTTTGTTGCGCAAACTGTCAGAAACGGGACATCTTCGGTCGCGGGTCGAAGCAAAAGAATGCATGAATAATGGCGGACCTCTGACTCTATGGTCGCTTTGCATCGAACATGGCTTTTTCGATGTCTGTTTTCGATTTACAAAAGTTATATTTTCCCAAACCCGCATACCTTGAAACGTGACCGGATGCGGAGAGACTTTCCACATGAAACGGAAAAAGAATAAAAAAAATGAGCAAAATCGAATTGTAAATGGTGGCTCCAAAGGGCAAAACTCGGTTCAAGTGGATGTCCTCGACCGCTTCCACTTTGATTTTCATCTTTTATTAATTAATTATTCATTTTAACTTTTTTCAATCTGCGAACTGTGTCTGATTAATCTGGTTAAGGTCGCGGGAGGCTTTCAACTTGTTCCGAGTTTCCATCGATTCGCGATGGAGCTGATAAGAGGAGATGTTGGAGAGACGGCAAAGGGTTGCACAATCTCCCAACACCCCTCTGCGCCGACATTTCCGAATCGGACGGACATTAAGGCAACGTCCCCGGGGGTTTAATGTCCCATTTAACTCGTCGGCCTCTCTCAGGGCCAGCGAGTCCACTCTGTCCGTTCCCTCCAATTGAAATGACCGCAAACTGGGTCTCGCGCTACACGAGGACCATAGAGCGCACGCTATAGTTTGTTCCACGCGCCAAAAACTCCTCAAGAGGTTGTAAAAATATAGAACTTTTTCGGCCTGTGACTCACCTCTGTTGTCTTCGGGCGACATATAAACAAAAAAGCAGTAATAACTGGCGGTGGAAATGTAAAACCTATAAGTAATTATGTTAGCTAAAAGAGGAAGACAAATACAACACAAAAAACCGTGGAATATACAAAGCAATACAAAAATAGTGCACTATAATTATAAGTACAATCCAGGGTATAAAAAAATATAATGAAATTTGTAATTCCCGTCCACTAAAAAGATACCGTATATAGTAAATTTGATAACTGAAAGAAGAGGAGAAGAAAGTAAGAATAGGAAGACAGGAAGAGAGCAATAGGAAGATAAAAATAAGCAGAAGTTGGAAATTGTATAGTAAAATTTGATAGATGAAAGAGAAAGAAAAAGGCAAAGACCAATACAATCGAGTATAGGTACAAAAAACCGTAAAGAATTGGGAATCCGTTTATCTAAAAGAAAAAAGCAGAGAAAAAAAAGTTTTTTCTTTGATTAATGAGTTTATTTCGAAGTGATTTATAACCTTTCATTGTATATCGAAAGTTGAAAGAAATTAGCCAATATATTAAATACGTAAATTAGAAATATAAATTGAAATATACGAATGAGAAATAAGTATATAAGTATATGAAAAAAATAGATCATGCATTTAATCTCGTTTACATAAATAGTAATACCACATAAATAAAAGAAAATATTTTAGTATAATAAATAAGTAACTTACAGTAATTAACTAAATAAATAAATAATACGGAGAGAATAAATACATATGTAAAATTTATAAGTAGGATCATAAATACAGATTTAAAAAAAATACATTGTGAATATTATGATATTTATATTATTTATAATTAAATGTTTTTCGTTTATTTAATTTATAAGAAAAAAATTCTGTATTATTGTAAATATACAGTATTTCTGTGAACTGATAATGTCAAATATTAGTAAAATTAATGATAACAAAATGCATAACATTTCAATTACGTAATCCCCCCGTTTTGTGCCCCTCCCGGACGGTAACCAACCCCTGCCCGCATTTTTTTCTCTATTTGTTTAACTTTTTGACTCCGTCCGAATTCTTCCTGTACAAGACAAGCAAAAAGTCTTAATTGCGCGCTCGCGGTCACTTCGACATGCGAAGATCTGTTATGCCATCTCCGCGTAATCTGATACAACGCCATTGCCCCTCCCCCCAACTCCTTCCCTAATTGGCCGGCGCAATTGATAAGAATGACCTGAATGAATCCAGCATCTTTGCTGTTTTTGAACCACCCGCAAGCTAAGCATGGGCGACACACACGCGCTCGCTCATTAACTTGCGAAACCGCAGCGATACCGAAAAAAGAACGCTTTTCCCGAAAGCCAAGCCCGGGTGATTCAGTCTTTTAAGGTTGAGACATGCAGGTAAGATAAGCATGGGCGTCGCCAAGGGTTTTCCTGGTCGGGATTCCACCCGGTGGCGGTAAGTTAAGCATGGGCGCGAAGCCGAAGGTGATTTCCCGCGAGTGAATTTTCTCGGAGAGAAAGTGAAAATCGTCCGTTGGTGGCTGAAAAACCTGAGGTTTTGATTTTTCAGCCTTGAAACAATGGTGGTGAGAACCGGTTGGGATTATTTTTTACAGATTTGATTCGTCTTTCGATTTGTCCCGTCATTCGACACGCGTTTCCTCTCCTTCTCGAATGAAAAGGTCTGCACTCGTTCGGACGGGTTTTCTGTGTCGTCGCGGTTACCAGGCACTGGTTACTGGTCCCCATAGTCACCGAACGCGGCTCCCCTCCCCTGCGAATTGTTTCTTCTCTCGCGATCCGCACTGCGAGGCGCAGACGCACTCCGTCACTTCTGCTTTTCGTCGCAGGTAGGCTTTTTCTCTTTTGCTGCTTTTCTCAGTGATGACAGTTTTTTTGCTGTTTCTCAGCTGTATCTGCTCAAACCAACTGCACTGTTTTACAATTTTATCATTTTTTCTTTGCGACCGAGGTTCGTTTCAGAAGTTCATCCCTTGTTGGTCAGTCTCACCCTTTTTTGGCAACCGACGCCTTCTCAGAGCTCTGTGTTCTTTTCAGTTCCTCTCGGTTGCTCATCCCCTCCCCACTCCCCTCCTGCTAATGAGCATCTGACACGTTGCGTAACGCATTATCGCCAACCGCGACGACCTTGACAGTTGAAATTGCGGAACTCATCTTCTTTGTCCCGTCAGAAATTCTAATCTCTCGCTTTATCTCCTCAGGTAACCCGCATAACTCCATTATAATATGGCAAAACTTTGGCTCTGTTTCCTCTTAGTCGCACTGGCGGCGGTTCTGTCCAACGCCCAGAATCAGCAATTAGAGCAGGGATTAGATCCTGTTCTCCAGGTGAGCCTCCCGGCGCTCTCTTCGTCCGCCATTTTCCACCTCAGGTCAACATTGGGTGTTTTGTTTCAGAGCGAATCGGGCAGTGACTCCGTGGAGGGAGACGCCGACCGGGGGGAGAGGGAGAAGAGGTTGGGATTGATCAAGAAGATAGGGATCAAGGCCGGCCTCCTCGACTTCGTCTTCGGGGTAATGTTTCTCTCTTGGAAGGGTGGTCAGGCGGGTGGTCGAGCGGTGGTCGACGTCACCGCGAGAGCAAACACGCCCACCCGGGCGAAATTAGGCCAATTGGCGAGGCGTTTCGCAAACGTTAGCTCTCATGCAGTTCCTTTGGCCGGACGGCACCCCGAGTGGTTGCAGTGCAAATATTAACCGTAGCATTTGGACGCGAGTTTCTCTTTTTTCTGTTCCCTCTCAGTCCGGCAAAATTCCTTAATGGAGGTGCGAAATGCGGAGATTCAACATGTCCTAATTGAGTGTGTTTTTTTCGTAACGAAATTATTTCCCCGCAGTTTCAGTTCATTCATTACACTTTATTGCTCTTTGTTTCTGACTGGTATCGTTTAGACAGAAGCATTCGGCTCAGCCCAGAGTGAGGTAATCTCCACATTAATTGTGCAGTTTTGCCTTCGAAAAGTGCACTGCGATCATTCGGTAACTGTTTGTTCCCGCGGTGATGACATTCGGCGTCGTCACGCAGAAAATGAAGGTCGATTCTCAATCTGAGACGAAATGAATTACGAAGTTGTAGGGAAATGAGAAAAGAACGAAGGAAAGCAAAAAGGGAAAGGCGGGAAATAAAATAGATTCAGTCTCAGAGCGAGAATATGTCCAAATGGGGGAGTGGTTCACCCTGACGTTCCTTCTGTTCCAGAAAATAGACTCGTTCATCGACTCCAAGACGCGCTACATAAACGAGCTGGACAAGCAGAACATCTACAAGAACGAGAAGTACTTCGGCATCACTTACCCCCCGAAGAGCATCCCTCAGAACAACCTGGTGGGTAACCTGATTAACATAAAGAAAAACCTGCTCACTTCGGCGGTCTCTGGGTTCATCCAGTCGAAGCTGAGCAGCGTGAGCGGCAACGGCCACCCGGGCTATTAGGGTCGCTTAGTCAGCAGAGCTTTGTGTTCCTTGGGGATGAGCGGGGGTTGAACGGGGACGAGCAATCCGCACCGGTGTACATAAAAGTCCTTTATTTATGTTACTTATTAAGATCGGAGTTTGTAAATAAATAAATAAAAAGCCTTTATTTTGTAGTTTTGACTTTGCCGTTAATAAACGTGTTGAGAATGTTTTACTGGCGAAATGTTTGCTCTTTTCTTTTATCCTTTTGTTGCTTTTATTTATTTATTTATTATCTGTTCGAAGGTAAATAATCTAAAAGCAATGAATGGTCCTCACCTTTGAATTAACCTTTGACTTGTCTTTTGCTTCTTCCATTTCTTCCTCTTTCTACTCCTATTTCTTATTCTTCTTTTGCTTTCTTCCATTTTTTATTGTTTTTCCTTCATGACGATTTGGCAACGCCGCTCAGCAGCTGATCCTTAACCAAATACATCCGCAAGCAAATCCTTCCACCTTTTTTTTCAATTCATAGAAATTAAACACAGCAAAAATTAAGCACAACGAAAGTGGAAACAATTCACAAAAGATCCAATTACCGTTGTAATGAGTAATAATCCTCCCCTGTCTCTCTTTATGCAATCGGCGGATGTTCCTTGACCTTCAACATTAGAATATCCTTTCGCGTGGAAAATTGTTTTCTCTCTCAGTGGGAAAACTCATTACAATTATTTATATTTTCCCTTTGCATCGAACCTCCATTTTGTGCTGACGGAAAATACGACAGCACTTAACCCAACTCAGATTTTTTATTTATCAAATTAGATAACTCCGCCATCTCTTTCTGAACATTTGCACTCGTGTTGGTTAGCGATCGACCGAATTAATTAAGTTAATTAAAGAAATGCCGTTCGCGAACGACCAATTAATTAATGGGATTTATTCCAGAAACCCACATCGAGCAGTCGTCCTCCGGTGGATTTCCAGGTGAACTCCGCTGTCAGTTTGGTCATCCCCGACAGACTCTACGGGAACTCCTTCACTTTGGTCACGAATGCTTCGAAAATCCTCGGCGAAGTCATATACGTAAGTAGAAACGTTTAAGGGGGAAAACAAATTCGGTGCTGAAAGGATTCTGTTCCAGAACACCGCCGACAGAGCTCAGGAATTCGCTGACGTCGTCAACGATAAGCTCAAAAACAAATTCGGGTTTGCGAAAGCCATACTGAAATTCGCGCAGCCCGTGCTGAAGTTAAAGGGCGTCGTCAGCAGCGGCGACAGCGGGGCGGTCGCCGGGAAGTCGAGCGCCGTCAGCAGCAGCAGTTCCTCCTCTTCTTCCGGTTCCGGCGGTGCCTCCTTCAACCTCCTCACCAAAAGAGCGGCCATTTTATCCTCGAGGTAATCCCACTGACCTCGGAGGTGTCATTTGGTTGAATGTCAGTGGAAACGGACCAATGAGAGGCTGTCCGGTTTTTGAGGACTTTTATTATAATTTAGATAATCGTTGGCGACTGATATAATATTATATAGGGAAACTAGTCTTCGTATTGGAAGCCGTCAGGCGTTTCAGTTCTCTGCTTGTTGTTGATTTGAATTTATAAATAAATTACCTTCTGATACTTTTGAGTTTTTCATTTGATTTGACTTTAAGTCGTCCATTGCACGAAAATAAAATTGGTGTCGACTGCTTTTCAAACGGTGACACTAAAGGTCAAGAACAGAGAGCAAATTTTTGTCACGTTTCACTCGAGTCATAACTTACATTTTTTAATTTATAAAATCGACCATTAGTTTATATTATTATTAGGTTCACATTTTTTAATATTATATTATGTGGTCTAATCTTATAAGAATTTATTACTAATTGGTCAAAATTTATTATATTATTCGATGAAAATTTATTATACTATTTTGGTCAGAATTTATTGGATAATATCAAAAAAGTAAATTCTGGTTTTTATATTATTGAGTGTCTTCCAATGTTTCAATGAGACCCTCTCCGTTCAGTAATTTCGAAATTATAACCTTCCAATACTGCCTTTCTTAGTCGTTCATATATATAAATATATTTATATGTTGTATATGCATTATTACATATTTAATATTCTTTCCTTTCCTAATATTCAAAGATTTTCTATTTATTTGTAAACATATTTTGAAGTTTTGAACACATAAATATATACACATATTTTTTTATATTTATTTTTATACGTAATTATTTTTAAAAATTTATTTGACATATACGGGTTACGGGAGAAACTTTTCAAAATGAGACTGACGGCTTTGTTTTATTATGAACACACTGTATCATCGATGAAGATATACAAAAAGGTAATAAAATATGCAAAAAGACGTGGGAAAATTCAATATATGTTCATCCAAACCAAAGATTGGTTCATTCAATTTACAACAAAAACTAACAACTAATTGAGACGGCCTCCCCCGTTCCGCGCAGTGCAACGCCTGGGAAACACACGAGGACGTCCAAATCGTTGCTAAATTGCCCGGCCAGCGCAAATTGGCGAGGGCACTTCCGTTTCCGGCCATCGTGGCGGATGACTATCCCGGCCCTAGCGTTATCCAACCTATTGGGTCAGGTCGATGGCTGCGTAACAGACTTCAGTGTTTGCTTTGCCGTCCTCCACACGTGTTTCTTCTTCCTCGCTGGCGGTTCTTCCAGGTACGGTTAGCATTTTCTCGGTGTGAGATTGGAGAGCGGAGGGTTTGTGTCGCGTGGGTCGGCGACGTCCGCGGTGGAAGTGGGTCGTTGGGTCATTGGCTGTTTCTGGGCGAAACGGGTCAAGGGTGGTGAGTGCGGTTGGGCAATGGCTGCGGAGCCTTTCCGGACATCGGAAGACGACCGTTTTCGGTTATTCGGACGTTGAGGGAAAAGGCGGCGGCCATTTTGTGTCGGGAAATGCTGTTGGTGTAATCTCCCGTCCAATGGAAGAAAAGAGATTAATGCAATTGGGTCCAACCTTGAACAGCGATTAAAGGGTTATGGAAACTGCATTTGTCTTATTTAAATTAAGGGTCATTTTGACCCCTGTCCACTCTAAAAAGCTTCTCAAAACTAAAACTTAATTAAAATAAAAATAATTTGAAAATGAGTAAAATAAGTAATTGAGTCAAAATATACTATAAATTAATATTCGGGGGTCAAAATGACCCGTTCATTTTATTTGAGAATAATTGTAATGAACAGAATGAAAGACTTTTTGATCGACCGCCTCCATCCGAACCTTCGCTGCAGAAGGAAAACCTTTGCAAAACCTTTCCCAACAGTAACTCCATCGGATGTGGGTCAAGTGGCCATTGCCACTAAAATCCGGCGAAGCGACTCATTCGCTCCGTTATGTAATGCGCAGACGAAAACTGTAACGGGGCAATTGTAGTGTTTTCTTTGTAGTGTCAATCACTCTTGGAAAGAGGCGATCACTTTCACACTCTCTTTGCGCGAGGGCGGAAAGCGCTCCGTTACTCGAAACAGTTTTCACTGAGGCATCGGACGCCCACTTTCGGCCAAAGTTCACATTTGTCTGCTGCCGAAGACAAACGGCCAACGGTAAAGGAGTGAAAGTGTCGGGCGATGGACGCAATGGAAAGTGTTGGGCCTTGACATTGTTCAGAAAGAAGCTCTGAACGCCCCTTGCGTCATTCGGGGTTCCCGGACGACGAGGACGCGTCACGGGTTGCGTCAGGCAGACGCTCGTTAATGGCGGCGTAATTGTGTGTCAGGAGGGCGCACTCTGATCCCGAATGATTAATCGGTTTTTAATAGCGCTTCGCTCGTGTTCTGTTGCGAGGAAGAATGTGGCAATGCGGACGCAATTGCCTTTGGCAGATGCAATGAAATTGTTCTGCTGCAACGACAAATGAAGGTGAACTCCGCTTCCAATTAGAGACGCCTATTGAGGGTGAAAACAAACAGAAGACAGGGGAGGTAAATAATACAGGAGTTAAAAAAGGAAAGAAAGGGAAATGAGACTTTTAATGGGGACGACAAGAAGCAGACGGAATGAGAAAGGAAAACAGAAAAAGGAGAAAAAGTTTCAGAACATGAGAGGTTCACAAACAGATTCAATACAATTGAAATACAATGAAAAATACAAGGCCCCCTCCTAAAAGCGGATTCCCATTGTATCTCCTGGGCAACAAATCGATGATTCGACTTGTTGCCCAAGAGTTTTCAGCACTAATTTTAACCACGATTGCATTCGATGTTTTCAGGTACGATGAACGAAGAAAAGACATGAATTCGCTTTCGGTTCAGTTGTTCGCGTTCCTTTTGCTGACGGGGATCGTCCACCTGTCGGCCTTCCAACTTCCCCCAAAGGTGAGTTATACTTTTAGTTTCATCACTGCCGCCCCAATTTTATACAGTATTGGCTAAACATTTCCCCCATACTTCCTAATATTAAATCGAAGCGAACCAACTGCCACCAAAGGCGTCCTGTCGTTTCCGGGAATTATAACTAAATCTATTATTATATTATTAGGTATTATATATTATATTATTCGAATCAAAAATAAGTTATGATTTCTTTTAAAACGTTTTAGTTTGTTTTGGAATATTCAAACTTCCTTTTGTTGTTATATTTTGTGGTTATGTATTGTTATGCATTATTATATTGTGCATACATATACAAAAATATAAAATTGTGCAAAAAATACAGTGAAATATAAAAATAATAAAATGTATATAAATAAAAATACATCGTTGTATTGTAAATAAATAATAATTTAAGGAGATATTATATTGTTGTATAATACAACACTGTATGCATACAACATACAACACTGTTGTATAATACAATACTGACTTTCATCAGTCCTTCACATAGACAAACAACCGTTAGACACAAACAACAGAAGGGAGTTCTCGGACTGCACCTGATACTTTCATCGATGACAGGAGGTCGAAACAGAAAGAGCAAATCCGCCCTCTCAGAGGAGGTTTCTGCGTGTGTCGTGAGTCTCTTGGTTTCCATTGTGTGTCGGTGGAAGGGAATAATTCCGAAAGGCACAAACTCCCGGAAGTTCCTCGAGAGAATGAAAAGTAAAATTATAAATTGACGGAAGATATTTTCAAATTTATTTTGTTCGCCTTTTGTTTACAACAACTTTCACAATTTTCGATGCGTAATTTGATAGACATGTTTCGTAAAAATTATCCTCCGCCTCCGCGTAATCTCAGTAGCCGCCATTTTCCCCTCATCTCTTCCGAAAAAGTCTCGCTTGTTTCCGTATATGTTTTTTTGTGTTTAATGAGCAACACGACCCCGATGCCCTCTCGGAATCCGATAACATTTAACAGTTTGCCCAAAACTTTTGGAGCCCCGATGATTTCCACGTGTTTCAGGTACAGTCAGACCCGGAGACTGGAAACAACCGCGTCGTAAGGCAAACAGAAACAACCACGACGACGACTCAAAAGCCGAAGAAGCCCCGACCTTCGAACATATTCGGTCTCATTTCGGTTCTGCTGACAGAGGTGAGTGCGGCCATTTGCAGGGACAATCAAAATGGCGCTCTCTTGACGGTCTGCTATGCTTTCAGACGAGGGACGATGCGAGCAGGGCTTTCAACGAGATCGGAACGCTTTTCAACGGTCAGTTCGCCAACGCGACGACGACGAAGGTAACGGGATTTCATCCCTCTTTGGGGTTGCGAAACGGATTAGTCACCTGTTTATCACTTTCGGTCATTAACTCATTGCGTATTTATAGTAAATTTAAACCGGTTTTTTGCGGAGGTTAACCTTGACCGATTTCTTTTTATTTATTATCTAATTAAGTAACGCTTTGGAGATAATACTTTCGTATCGCTCCAACTGGACTTTTGGAATTTTTTGTTATTTTCGACTTTTCCAATTATGGCTTCGTTAAGTCATTCGTTGCCGAGATTGTGAATGATTGGACGAAGAGAGGCGAAGAAGATGAGATAAGAAATTTCGAAATCTAAACGAAAATAGAATAGAGCGCAGTTTGGGTTCGTCAGGGATGTGACTGGTGCAAATATTTGCAAGGCAACTTTGAATAAAGTTTACAGTGAGTTTGCACATTCAATTGCTCACCTCAGAATGTGCATTTCTTCGGAAGATTAACTGTTAAAACCACAATTTCTGACGTTGGTTATGTTTGTTTTAAAACTCGTAAAATCATTACAAAAATGTCCTCACTTTTCCTTCACATTTATACATTTATTTATCTCCATAGGTCTCTATTTATATACGTTCATATCTCCTCATCTCCTTATCTCCATATCTCCTTATCTTCTTTATATATTCTCATCTGTACATTTCCTTAAATTCATATCTTTTAATGCCCTTATCTGCAAATCATTATTCCTTAAGAAATGTATCTTCATTTTTACATACATCATTAACTCTTTGATAATCCTAACGGCTGATAGCCGAAACAGCAGTATAATGTGTGATTGAATGTGCAGAATGAGTACAATAAAACTACAGTGTTTCCATTTCGATTTCTCATTATCTCCTCACCCATCTTCGTCACGAAGTTTATTTTCACATCATCTACCAACGTATTTCCCACCGTCAGATCTGCACAATTCCTTAAAAACTTTTCTCCACATTCGTATTTGTACATCTTCCTTCCTCCTTATTTTCTTTTTTGCCTTAACTTTGTATTTTTTTATCTCCCTTTTAATCAAGGTCGCATCTTCTCACGTTAACATATTCACAATATAACATTGTCAAATTTATGGCCGGCGCCTACAAAAACATGATTAGACTTCCGTGCATTGTAACACAAAGAAGACTAAACAGATTTTGTCAGGCGAAAGTTTTTTAATTTATTTTATAATTTTTTGTTATATTAAATTAACTTTTGCTTACACAAAAAAAATACAAATTAACCTTCTGTGGGCGTATAAAATATGGATATGGGTATCAATTGGTCGGAATTAATTTCTTTGGAAAGAGCAGGGATACATATACATAATATTCAGTAATATTTACTCATATTTTAATTACTTTAGAATATCTAATTACTGATAAATACAATTTAGAAAATATTCTTTGTACCTGCGAACGTTGATGAAAAGGTTTAATAGAAATTGAGGAAAAGTTTAAACTGATATAGGAATGCATACAGTATAAGATTCGTATATATTCGTATAGTTCTTTGCTGTGGTGGCTGAGAGCAGACATACGACTGCAAAGGGTTAATGTTAATGTAACATTGTATTGATTACAACAAATAAAGGAATGGTTACTCTTCTACCGAATACAAAACGAGTGATTGTTCTCCCCAGAAACCAGAGTCGGGAACGAGCACAACTTCCGCCCCATCGGAGAGTGACGAGGACAACGACATAACGACGACGACGGAGGCGTTCAGGATAACGAGGGAGGAGTTCCTGGGCATCCTGAGGAGCAACGTGGAGGGGATAAGGAACCTCTTCGGGAAGGAGTTCAGGGTGGCCCTGAGGGTGAGTATGGCAGGTGGAGATGGGGGTGGAAGGCGGAAGTTAATTTTGATTCTTTTTCAGGACTCGAATCAAAACGCGAGGGAATTCGGTCGGGGATTGGGCAACGCATTGCGTCCGTATTTCAATAATAACTGAATAATTATGGAGGAAAGATGAATAAATTGGTCTATAATTATTGATTATATGCGGAGGAGCGCGAGTGTCTTTATTTGGAACCGAATGTGGGACTCAAGATGTAACAATATTATTAACTTATATTAATTAAAAGCTAAATTAATTGAGAAATCAAAGGGCAAAATACCAAAAAGTCTCCTATGGATTTAACATCGGTCGTCCGGAGTTTCATAATTAATTAATTTATTAATTAATCATTACCGTAATTATGATCGGGTTCGTGAAGGAGAAAAAAATTCTCAAACAAAAATGGCTTTGCTTACGTCACCTCCGATCAGTGTCTGACTTTGTTCCTTTTATTGCATTTATAATATGAAATCCTATAGAATTGAACGTTATTACATTTTAGTGTGATTATATTATTTAATTTAAATAAAATTATATGGACATCGAAAATAATTTTTAAAAAATACGGCAATTTTTTTTTGTAATTGAATGTAATGTTTCTCTTTTTAACATTTACTTTTTACTCCCATACTTTTAAAATTGTTCTTTTAGGTCTTTTGGAGTGATTTCTCTTTTTCCATTCAGAACTGCTTCAACTGTGAATATTTTGTCTCTCGGGATTAGTCTTTAGAAACCCTCCTGAAAAATCCATCTACAAAAGGACGAAAAAGCGTACAAAAAATAGGAGAATGTGGAAAAAGGAAAGCACATATAAAAGTAAAAAAATACTAAAAAATCACACTGGAAAAAAAATTCACAAAGGATAAAAAGGAAAAAAGTTCACAAAGGAAAAAAGAAAGAACACAATAAACAAACAGTAAAATATAAAAGTCAAAAATACAAAAAAATCACAAAGGAAAAAAGAAAAGAGCACAATAAATAAAAAGTCAAATATAAAAGTCAAAAACACAAAAAAATCACAAAGGAAAAAAGGAAAAAAGAAAATTAAAAAAAGTATGAGGAAAAGCAGAAGAACAAGATCACGTAGGAAAATATAAGAATATACAAAAAGAAAAGCAAAGAGGAAAGTAACATATAATTGTATCGCATACAACCAAATTTATATTTAAACACACAACTTATATTTATTTATTACTTAAACAGACAAACGCAAAACGAAGTTATTGAGAAACTGAGATTTCACTTACACTCCCCACTTTCAACATCATATTCTGAAGCCCGATCCGTCCGCGGCCGTATACAGCCCCGCAATCCTGGCCGCCCTCGAGCGGGGGTAGCTCGTGATGGGGGGCGACTGGGGGTAGGTGGTGAAGGGGGATGGCGGGGGCCCCTGCTGCGCCTGGGGGCTGCGGCGGCGCTGGATGAGCTCCCCCAGGGGCCTCGTGTTCTGGGCAAAGTTGCTGATGGCCGTCAGAGTCTGTATGGGGATCTGAAATAGAGGGGTGAGTGTTGAGAGGGTGGTTGGGCGCCTAAATTGCCCCATTGCTAATACGTGAACAACTTACAACAAACAAACTTAAATAAATACTGAGTTATACTGATACGTACCTGGAAAATATTGCTGATGGTCTGCGCCCTGTTGAAGGACTGTCCTTCGGCAATGCTCAACACGAGCGCCACCACGCAAAGCGTCGCTGCGAATACTCCCCGCATCTCCGGCGTTCCTCAAATGACCCGACTCCGTGGCAGCAGCTTTCTTAAAAGAAGGCTCGTCCCACGTGCGTTTGCATCACGCGTCCACCGCGGACACACGCCCGGGAAGCGAAACCTCAATTCCTACGTTTGGCCAGACGAGTCCGCGAGTTGCGACACCCTCGCCCCGAGTGGGAGAAGAAGTCTTTGTTCACTTCGAAAACTGGTTCCCATGTCCGCAAATTTCGAAATTAGAATTCGTGATCCCGACTCGCCCGACTGCCATTGACTGTCTTTGATAGACACATTTGGGGCTGATCATGGAATCACTGCTTTCAATTCTAATCCATACATGTAAACTCTTAGAATACGTCCGTACGTCCGCGACTTCACAAGTCTTTTTATTGAAAAAGAACGGCGTATCCCAACGGCAGAGAATAGTTCAATCAAGTTACATATATTTCTAAGAAGCTGAAAATTGTTCCGAGTATAATTATAAAAGTATAACATCGATCCTACGCTGGCAAAAAAACTGACTCAAAGATCAAATTAATTAGTTTTTCGCCATTTTCAGCAAAACGGTAAGTTTTATCTTTAAAATAGTTCAGACAAAAATTGGAGAGGATAAAATTATCTACAAAAAATGTATTAAAACTTTTCTTCGTAAGAGCCACCGTTTCTGAGATATAACTATTAAATGAGAATTGAATTAGAGTTTGGCGAGAGAGAAACGGATTTTGAAGCGAAACGTTACGAGTGCCCGGCTAGCTCAGTCGGTAGAGCATGAGACTCTTAATCTCAGGGTCGTGGGTTCGAGCCCCACGTTGGGCGGTATTTTTTTCCTCTTCCCCCTCAGTCCCCCACTTCCCCCTTATTAGTAAATGCACAATTCGTATTTATTCTTTTATTAAAATTAAATTACATATCATTTATTATTTATTGATTTTATTAGTGTAAATTACTGAAATTTTTTTTAAGTCTGTGTATTTTAACTAAAAAAGTTTTATAATTAAATGTATAGTTTTTATTATTACAAGTATGAACTGTTGTAGTTTTTATTTTATAAAAAGTTTCGCACTCACTTGCATAATCAAAACAAAAGCAATCGTAACCGGTGTATCCAAACGGAAGTGACGGAAGTCGACTTTTCACAAAATGGCGACATCTTTTCCGGCATAATTGCCGCAATTTCTATTGCTCTGCTCAAACATGGACGTATTGAGCAATTTGGGGCAGCCTTCACAATGAGAGCAGTTTTACTTGTAACGGATTTTACAGGAGTGAATGACTCAAAGTGAACCGCAATAAAACATTGTTTTCCTTTGGGAAGGAACCTTTGTTGACGCACCCCCTCAAAGGAACCCTCCCGGCATTGATCAGTCAGAAACTGATCTTGTCGAAAAATAAGAAAGTATTTCTCGTCGTTCTCTTTTTTTGCAGGAAACGTTCGAAACTGGATGTGGTTTACTTTCCATTTCCATCCGTAAGCTAAACATTGGGATTCACTTTCAAACGCGGCTCAACGTTAAAACGATTTATACGGAGTTTCGACTGATCTAAATTAATTAGTTTCGACGAAATTAGGAGGATTGTTACTGTATATACTGTAGGAAAACTAAATAAATAAAAGTAAAAAAGACACAATGAAAAAAGAAAGACTGTCACTTGGTCTAATACTATAAAAAAAAACGGAAGTTATTAATGAATCGGGCCTAATGGTATGGAAAGCAAAGATGAGGGAAAGAAGAGAAGACAAAGGAAAGATACAAAAAGAAATAAACAAAGAAAGGAAAATAAACAAAGAAGAAAAGAAAACAAAATGTAATTCCAAACAGGAAACAAACGGGGGATAAACGGGTTAAATGAAAGTGTTCCATTTCCGGTGCGAAGTCGGTTAGGCCGTTGCTGCAACAACGAGAGACAATCTGGAAATGAACGAAATCGTGAGCACAATGAGCACAATGAATGCGAGGATCAGAGTAAGTACTTCATCCTTCTTTGCTCTGTTACTGTATCTTTTGTAACGTTCGTGACTGTAATGTGAGTACGGTTATTATATCAATTCTTACACTGGGTAAATACAGTATTAACACCTGCATGGAAAATAAACAAACATAATTTTAGATTAATAAGTTATTATCAATTAGCCATAGTATAATACATAAGTCAATTAAGTCCAACTGTAATTAAACAATTACCGATTGCTTGAAATTATTTCAAAATGACTGAAGCGATTCTCAATTGTTTCTGAACATTCACCCTTTCATCAGTAGAAATAAACAAACACGTAAGAAATTAATTACAACAATAATTTAATTTTAATTAATTACAATAACGTGTAATTGATTATAATACAGTATACAGTAATAAAATACACATTACAAATAGCATATAAATTATGTAATAGGCAATTCTTTCCATTCTCAATTACCCCAATAAAAGAGAGATTATACATTGTATTATAATATGTTTTTGCATGTGTTTTTTTATTATATTTTAATTATATTTATCAATTTTATTATATTTTTTGTTTTTCATATATTTACTTTTAAATAAATTTATTTAAATTTTATTTATTTTTATTTATTTCAAAGATTTTCACGCCTCTGTAAATATAAAATGCAAATTTGTCATTATATTATTTGTTTTTATATTAAAAAGGATATATAATATATGTACGAACATATTTGTAATATGTATAAAAGCGTATTTCTGGCCTTTCGGCGTTCGAAAGGTGAGAAATAAATATATTATATATATTATTAAAAATTAAAAAAACTGAATAAGTCAATTTATTCATTATCATATTGTAATCTTTATTGTATGTATTTATTGTATTTATTATAAGTAATAATAAGTAAAGAGTGTAACAAATGAATGCATTTGCAGGTGAGCGAATGCAGCAGAAGATGAAAAGCTCCGAGAGAAAGATGTTCGTCGCGGGAGGACTTCTGCTGCTGATGGCGGCGGTGGTGGCCTTCCCGAAGGAGGAGGAGGAGGAGTTCAGCAAGGTGAGAGGGCGGGGGTGGCGGCACGAGAGGGCGGTGCTCATGTGCTCCCTTTTCAGGAGGTGAGGTCGCCGGCCATAGACAACGAGGACTTGACCGCCTACAGCGAGGACCAGCCGGCGGAGTTTTCCCTCGGGAACCTCTTCTCCGGGAGGATAGGCAAATTCTTTAACGACTTCTTGCAGGTGAGTTCTTGTCGTCTGCTCATTTGCGAGCGGACAAGGTGTGACCTTGAGGGCGTGTTTGGGATTCAGACATTGACGAAGAGTGACAGGGACCGGAGCGAGATTGAGTTTATGTTACGAAATTGCAGGAAATTCAAGCAATTACATAATAAGAGAAGAGACAACGCTGACATTTCCTTTGTCTCCTCTAATGAAAATCATTGTTTTACCTAAATCACAAAAATTCCGAGAAACCATTATTTATAATGTCATTCACGTGTTCCTCTTCTAAAGGTTCCCGTATTTATTTTATGAATATTATGGAAATATATTCATATTACAGTATTTTTATGTTTTTTTTTCAGTTTCCGGCGGTGGTGTTCAGATTCGTCAGCGGTATAATCGCCAATCAGCCGTTCGCCAAACTGAGAGAGGAGGTTCGGAACCTGAACATAAGTTACCCGAAGTGAGGGCGTTCTCGCGATTGAGGACTCTGTTTTTGTTGCCAATTAATTTAAATTAGTGTCTGTTATGTTAATTAATTAATAGATGTTGTTTTAACTGATTGTTAGAGCGGCGGATGGATTTTTCCACCTTTGAAGCCTTTGGCCGAAAAACCGTTACTGACCAACTCACCGACGGATGACCGATTGAGAAACTCATTGAATATCTGACTAACTTGCTGACCGACTCAATGATTAATTATTTGACTAATTAATTGACTTGACAATATACCGAACGACTGACTGAATCACTGACCAAGTAACTCTGCTGACTCATTTATTAATTGATTGACTCAATGAACAACTAACTGTATAACTGACCAGATAATTCTCTGAGTAACTCTTCGAATAACGGACTGAAAAACCGGATGACAAATTTAATTTTAAAAATAAAAGAGGAGTCGTTAAAACATACAGAAGCCTTTTCGAGACCGTTAAGTGAATAAAACGGTGGATAAGGGAGATAAACACCGCGAAAAGATCACTTCCTCAACTTCACTTTTACCAAAATTAAACCCGCCAATCCACATACGAAATCTGGAAATTCAGGAAAAGCAACGGGCGCAGTTGGCGCCAATGGCGCCCGGAAACAGTTTTATGGATTATACCGTAACTATAATGGGGAATGTGAAAAGTGGTTCAGTTACTTTCGACGTGTGATGAGCATTTATCACCGCCCTGACAGGTTCGTGTGGGACGTGGGCCCCGGGGCCCTCCGAAGGTGGACCGACTCTCTCCGATTTTCAATTCTGACAATGAGGGGTTTGTTCAGAATTCGGCAAATGAATATTGTTGAATGTCCAAATGGGGAAACCGGCGCTGATTATGGGGGGGGGGGGGGGGGGCAGAGGAAGTGGATTAGATAACTGATAAAGTGCGAATCGAAAGCTGCGATGTCTAATTAATGAGCAATAGAAAGTTGCCATGAATTGTTTGTCTGAAATGTCTCACTCTGAACAGAAACAACCGATCAGCTAAAGCAGTTTTATTCCATAACATACATAAGAATTTTTGTAAAAGAAAAAACGAAGAAACGGTGCTCAGTAATATTATTATTATTGTTGTTTATTATTATTACGTTATATTATTATTATTTATTACAATATTATTATCAAATATATGTACAGAATGCGCATATGCTGTATCTTTGCAATCAAAGCAATCCTTTGGCTTTTAAAGTTACAAAACCTATGGAGAACAACAAAACGAGGAAAAAAAATACTAAAATTTACAGAAAAGCCAAGTAAACTAAAAACCAATAAATACAGAAGTCAACTGAAAACAAATCAAAGAAATAAGAAAGGAAAATAAAAGTAAAGCGGCCGCTGTTGGTCTGAACAGCAGAGAGTTCTTCAGACAATCATCGCCACCGGAGGCCACCTAGCGGCAATGACGTCAACTACGGTTCTTCTTACGGTTAATCGATATTCGATTGGCAACACTCGCACCGGATTCCCGGATTAATTACTCTGGAATAATTAATGGGCGCTCCGGCCGTGAAGGCAATAATTAATTGACTCAATCCGGCGAAGCGTCAGAATGTGAGCATATACGGGTCTGATTGGGTGGAAAAGTCAGCGGCGATTCCGCTTTGCTGACGACGGAAATTAAAAGAGTGATAATGAAAAGATAAACAGAGGAGCGTCAAAGAAGCTTTGTTTTTTTATACTGTAATCAATTTTTCATTCCGTTTTTAATTTAGAGAGATTTCAATGTCAAATATTTATATATATCATTTTATAACATCAATTGACGGAATACAGTGGACTTGCAGAAACGCGTATTTGTGAAGGTTTTGAGCTATGTATATTGTTACCTAACAAATAAATCATCAAAAAATATTAATTTATTTTTCTTTCATATTTGTATGGGGTCATCAAGAAACTCGCAATCTTGAAAATTAACCCTTTGCGGTCGTATGTCTGCTCTCAGCCACCACAGCAAAGAGAACTATACGAATATATAAGAATCTTATACTGTATGCATTCCTATATCAGTTTAAACTTTTCCTCAATTTTTATTAAACCTTTTCATCAACCAATACAATTGGAGATAACAAAATTTAATCTAAACAAATATTTTCTAAATTGTATTTTGGAGTAATTAGAGATCCTCTCTTGTTAAAATATGACTAAATATTAGTGAATATTATGTATATGTATCCCTGCTCTTTCCAAACAAATTAATTCCGACCAATAGATACCCATACCCAAATTTTATACGACCACAAAGGGTTAAGTTGCGTATAAATCAAAAGGCCTTACTTTCCGTTAGTTTTACCAATTTAACATACATGGAATACATGTATGAGTTGAAAACATATATGATACATATACGAGAAAAGTATGTCTCAGTCTTCATCGATTCGGGCAACTTCGGCAGACTTCCACAACCGGGTTCTTATTAAAATTCCACGGCGAGTTTTACAGCGACCATTACCTTCCGAGCAATAGTCGAGGAAAGAGTTCGTCAGCGAGCGCAAACCGGTCCCTTACGTGACATCACCTCCACTTTGGGACGCCATTTCATTCGGAAACACTCGCGGAAGTGAAGGACAACGCCGGGCATTGCGGCGGAGAAAGGACGACCGATCGGTGGCCATCGGAGAAAGTGAAAGTGAGCGGTGAGGAAACACTTCAGTTGGTGAGTTGAGGTGAGTTAGGGGTGAATTCGGCCGTTGTTAGGGGTGGTTTCCTCCCTCGTGCCCTTAATGGTCATCGGTTGTGATCGTTTGACAGTGGACTGTCGTTTGACAGAACCTCCAATGGTTCTTTTTATGTGTTATTGTCTTTCATAAATGATGCTCTAATGTGCTTCTCTTCAAATGTCAAAAAATTGTAGTGAAAGAAAAAAGGAAGAACGAAAAGTAGGACAAAAGAGCAAACCAAAATCAAAGAAAAAAGAAAAAACTGAGAAAAACATAAAAAAAGGAAAATCAAAGAAAAGAAGGAAAAAATGAAGAGAAGAGGAAAACAGAACTGAAAAAAATGTAAAAAAAGTTATTGAGAAATGCGGATATTCTGCAAATAATTATAACATCAAAGTCTGAAAATAATGAAAACTAAATATGGTGTCATTTTGACCCCTTCCGGGCGTTCCGGTGTTAACGTTCGAATGGCAACAAGACGAACGTCACGCGCTTTCTAAAGATGTTCTCTTGGCAGTTGCAGGTCTGCCAAGTGAAAATCTCGAGGACGACATGAGGTGGTTCGGTCTGTGTCTGACTTTCCTCTTTCTGGTGTTGGGGACAGTTCTAGCAGAAGACAAGACGTCGGAGACGGCGGAAGACAACAAACCTTTTCAGTCGCAGTCAATATTTTCGGTAACTCATTTTGATCTTTTGGTAAATGTTTTCGGGAAAGGTAAAAAATATTTATAAATTAATAAAACTGAAAAAAAGGAGAAGAAAAATAAGAGAAAAGGTAAAAATAAATAAAGAGAAAAAAGATAAATCACAATTCCACATTGAAATGACTTTCTAATCTGAATTAAGGGGCCATTTTGCAATTAAACGATTACCACAGCCTTCTTTTAATTTGATAATAACCGCAGAAAGAATTTCCTTCGCCGACCGTCCAAAGTGCCAAAAATGAAGAGAGAGCCACGGAGGAAAACACGTTCAAGGACTTCGCGGCCTACGACGCCATACAAAGCATTCTGCTGAACGCCCTCAAGGTATGACGTGTCAGCACGGGATATCCGTCTTTTGGAGGGGATAATCAAAGGTGAAATTTTCCAGCCGAAACCCATCGTGGACACCGCTGATGAGAGCGAAAAGACTGCGCCCAACGACGGTTCAAAGCTGCAGGCGTTGGGGGGTTTGGTGGTGAGAGGCTCGGAAACCCTTTCCAAGGCGTTGAACAGCGTCATTGATGTAAGTCGTTGCAAATAAGGGTGGTTTTGACCTCGTTAAAACTCTTAAAGCTAAACTTTCTACTGAATCGAAAATAACACTCGAAAATGATACGACATACTTAAAAATAAGGTCGCAACATGAAACCGAAAATTCATGGGTAATTTTAACCCCTTAAGACTTAAAACTAAATAATCATTCACTTCTTAATTCACTATTTTCACTTACTCTGTTTATTAATATGATAAAAAATCAGAGCACCCCATAGATATTCATATAATAAAAACATCAAACGTTGACGAAACAGAGTTAAACAAAATGGCGAAAAAGAAAGAAAATCCGTTAATGAGCAGTTAAAACAAAAGGGCTTTGAAATGATAACAAATTCGAACCGAAATCGTTTTTCTCTCAGTGGGATTTCTTTCCTTTGTGGAATTTCCATTTATATTTTTCAAAATAAATACTTAAAACCGTTATTAAAAGCGGAAACGAAATGAAATTCTCAATAAGTGAACTTACTCGTTGCGACCGTTGAAATTCTCCCCAATGGCGGACTTTAGTTTTGGGTTTGGCCGCGGGCAGCGCTACTTTATTTTCATCGTTTATTCGACTTTGAACGTTTAAAAAATATATTAAAAAAAGGCGATTAAACTAATTGTCGAAGAGGATAATTAATTCGTAGAAAAAAAACCTTCATTATTTCTTCCTCTGTGCTGAATTTGTGAAATATTCATTAAGCTGAGTTTGATTTTCAAGTTGATAAAGTCATTTCTCTTATTTTGCTTTTTTTCTGATTGTTTTTTTGTTGACAGACGCCCAGAAAAGCCATCACGAAACTGTCTGCGGGGGCGACTCAGGCACTCAACCAATTAGGAGCTTATCTGATCGGCCTTTGATTAAAACAAAACGCATCAAATTACAACGTTAACGTAATTATATATAAATAATTTAATTTAAAACTATAAACATGAAAACCGGAAGTCGCTTAAATTCCAATAAAAAAAAACCTATGTACATTATCCGACTTGCGAATGCACATTTCCTAAACGAATATATATAATATATAATAAATATTAGAAATACTTAAAACGCTGCTTGGCAGTTAAGTGGATGGATTGTACGATTTGTACGTGGACGAGGTTCGTTTGTGTCGGACGGTGCAAAACAACAACATGGAAGACAAAAGTCCGAACAGCTGAAACGGAAATGAGCGGAAGTGAGTCATTTTGAGGAGAGATGATGCGTGTGAGGGACGGGGTGCGTACCTGGATGAAAGCCACGACCAGGCCTATGGCGCCTATGATGTGCAGCCTTTCCACGAACCACATGTGTACCTTATCGGAGCACCCATTCGGGTACCAGAGGTCCGGGTTTCCCGACATGCCGCATCCCGACGTGTTGCGGTGCTGCGGCAGGCAACAGGAATCGGGAACTTGGTTTTTCCCTCTCCACGCCTGGATGTCGTACCTGGAACCAATTTAAGTTTCATTTATTTTCATCAAGCCTTTGTATTCCTAAACGATGTAATTACATTTTCAACAACAACCAAATGGGCTTTATTATAAATTGTTTTTAACGATTCTGAGTTCATTTAAAATTTTAAATATAATTTTTTAAACTTATTCGTTTATATTTACAAAAACTTCTTTCATAAACGGCCTAAATTATATTATTAAATTTATAAAAGTCTTTCACATTAATCGAAAGACATTTAACATTATAGAAACAATTAAAAACAACAAATAATTAGAGCTTTTAAAAGTAAGGCCTACAAACATTTAAAACAAAAATATATAATTAAAAAATTTACAATTATTATTGTATAATTTTTAACTAAAACATAAAACATATGTAATGGTATAAATAAATGCATAATTTATAAAATATATACATAATTTTTATAATAAATAAAAAAATGTAAAATTATATATGTAATAAAAAACAAAAGACTAAAATAATTTATGCTTTTTCCTCTCTTTTTTTCTTTTTTCCATTTTCTCTTTTTTCCTCCTTTTTTGTTTTCTCTCATTTTGTATTTTTTCTGTATTTTTCCCCCTTTTTTATATTTTTACTTTTTCATTTTTTTTATTCCTTTATTTTTGTTTACTTTTTTCTTTCCCCACTTTCCTTCTTTTCTCCTTTTACTTTTTCCTTTTAACATTTTTCTTTCTTTCCCTTCTTTCGCTTTTTCTTCCGTTTCCCATACAAATACTCTTTACTTATAAAGATGAGTATTATGATACAATTGCTTTCTTTTTCTTTTTACTCTTTTTTTATCTCTTCTTTTATCACAGCTCTGGTTTTCTTTTTGTTAATTTATTTCGCTTTTTTCATTTTTGTAATGTAAGAGAACACCTCTAATGCCCTCAGGGCGATCTAGGGGTTATTATATTATATTATTATTATAAAGGTGAGTATAAATTAGTTTTTGACTGCAAAAAAGCGTCGCGAGGTTAAAGGGTCACTTTCCTTCTTCCAACTCACCAGTCCTCGTAATCGGTGACTCCACAGCAGGAGAACTCCCTGTGCAGTTTGTCCCACAGAGTGTGGAGGCCGTTCTCCTCCGAGGCCGAGTAGTGCATCTCGATCCCGTACTTGAGCTCCTCCCTGAAGGTGAAGCTGAGAGTCTCCCGGAAGCTGAACGCCAGCGTGGCGCACATGAACTCCACGAGGAACATGAATATCACCAAGGAGAAGTACTGAAAAGAGGGAGGCGGCGGTGAGGGCCGGCGAGGGGGGGGATTCGAGGGGTGGCGGCACTCACGGTGATGAGCATGCATCTGCTCTCGAACCAGCTCCCGCAGCAGCCGAAGAAGGCGATGGAGAACATGACGAGGCCGATGGCGACGAGGAGACTGTCAACGTTGAAGAAGTCGTACTGGGGGAGGAGGGTGGTGTAGTCGGAGTAGGCCAGTCTTAGCCAAACCCCCACGCCGATGATCCCGCATCCCGACAGCTGAAACGAAAGCGACAGTTCAGTAACAGCAGTGCAACTCAATTGACTTTATTCAGGCAAAACATAGTTCGCAATGCATTAAAGAGTTCTTTCTGCTTTTTTTCACCTTTCCTGTATTTTCTCTTTTTTCATACTGAACGCATTACAAAACTGAATCCGAACGAAAGTGAAGTGGTCGAGCGTTTTCATTTTCAAAAAAGAGTGGTCCACCTTCCCAGTTATTAATGAGGAGAGTAGATGGTCTCGCCTGTGTGTGCCCACGCAGGCGTTGGAGGAGGCGGAAAGATTAGCCGGACTTATGGAAAGGCTTTCACGGAAGAATAACGCTCCGACCCACGTTTTTTGTGGGACCGAACGGTCCTCACCAAAGTGGGAGGAATACAGTAAATTAAAATATAAATAAATGATTACCCAGAGGATGACGTTGAGGACGCAAAAGATATGGCGAACGCACGTGTAACCGCTTCTGCCCATAGTCTGATTTGTGATTGCACCAAACGCTGTCTGTCGTCACCCGTCTTCCATTTCTGAAAATACAAACCCACAAATGACACATCACTCAAGAAAAATATACAGTCCTGTAACTGATCGACATGATTAGCCAGGAAAACGTGGGTTATGCATCCCATAAACAGCTACATACTGTACTAGACAGCTGTACTGTATTATATTCAGTTGATACTATGAATATTTCACTGGCGAATTAAAAGGAAGTTTTTCCTTCCGAACAAATATTTATAAATGAATCCTAATGAGGAAGCAGCCAGAAACAAAACTTTCTCGTAAAAGCTCATAAAAAGTTTCGAAACTTTATTCATCGGAATGAGCAAACAGATGGACATTAATTAGCCATTAAAATGAGTTCGCTCTGAAAGGAGGCTTATCAGCCGCAGCCCACCGCGCATGCGCAGTCCCCGATCCTCCGACCATGCGGAAAATGGTGTCCCCCGAAGGCTCCCGTGCATTTCTCGGTTTGCACAACGCGGCTGGGAAAACAAAGGAAACAAAAGCATGTCCATGATGTGGAGGAATGTCGGTGCAGTGATTGTTTGAGCGAGCATTTTAGGTCGCGGGTCGACGACCTCTGCTCCCATAACTTCGTCGTCTGCGGTCTTCGCGCGGCCATTGCGATCGGACGGAAGCCAATCACGTAGCGGCAAAACTTTTGCACTTTCTTTTGCCCTTTCTTCATTGCGATTCTTCTCTCTCTTTGGGACGCCACGAGAGAAGCACGTAGCTTTTCTGTCCGAAGAGAACAATGAAGAATACTATGACGAGGTGGAAACCCTTTGAGTCCCTTTTTCAGCAACCTTCTCCATCCATTTGTCCTTCATTTTTCCTTTTATCAAAAATACCCCAATTCATTATTAGTATTACTATATTATAATCTGCAGATTTTGTTTTCATATTTTTGCTTCAGTGGTTTCATAATTATTTATTTATTCATTTCGGTTATATATTTATAGTGTTATTTTAAATTGTATTTTTTATATTATGTAATTTTTATGCTGTTAATACACTTATTTATTACTTATTTATATGCTCCTTCATTTATTTATCTATTTGAAAGTTTTTTTATCGGTTATACGTACCCTATATTTTTTTCATCTTATATATTTGCAGACTTTTTATTACTTATTTATTATCTTTATTATCTATTTAACTTATTTATTATCTACATGTATCATTAAATGTTTATTTATTGGTTTAATTATTTATTTGTTTATATTTTCTCTATTATATATTTACTATCTCTATTTCATATTTATTTACTTTTTTGTTTATTTATGTATGTAAGCCTACTGATACTGTATATAAGATAAATAAAATAATAAAATTCACAAATAAGAATAAATATAAATAATAAAGTCGTTGAAATTTAATAGATTTAAAAGAAAAAGTCTTCTTCTGTGGTGGACAAAGAAAAGCGGTTTACACATTGTGACTTTGTGTGAAATTGCACAATGAGCCGTTGCCTTTATGTTGTCCAACACATAACAAAGGGGACACCGTTAAAGAACGTGAAAGTGTTCGGGAAAAACGGTTTGAACATTGGATTCGTCAAGGCCCCGAATAGGAATTATTGTCCAATAAATTTCGCCAACCGGCCATTACATAGTCTTTCCTTGACTTCGAAGGGCCCCTCGGCCCCCACCGCCCCCTCAAGTGGGCGGCTCGCTCATCTTCGAAATAATCGCTTCGAGGGGGCAAATGGCCAAATTGGGGGCCCCAATGGTGTAATGAAATTATATAAAATTACGGGTTTATGCTATGAAAAAAAACGAAACTTTCACGGAAAAATTAAACTTTCACGCGTTGCCATTTAAGAAAGAGTTTTCATTTTGGGTTGGCAAATAGAGCCGGAAATAGTTGGGAGTCATTAGTCATTTTCTATTTGGGCAATCCTCCAGAGATTCGCTCTCTCATTCAACTATATATAAAATTAATATAATTCACGCGTGATATTAAACGAGGAACACCTTAACGATTTTTTCAATTCGCGTTTTCCTCCACCGGAAAGTGTCTCTGCGTGCCTATGAAGAGAGAGAGAGAGAGAGAGAATTCTGCATCCTGTTAAAAAAAAACGTGAGGAGGAGTTGTGAATCACGATGAGTCCTCAGGTCCAACAATATCCTCTGCCCCTTTATGAGCTCTTAATTGGCGATAGTCAGATTTATATAAAATATTCTACCGCACGGCAATAAAATATATGTCATTGAAACCCGTAAATTTATAATTCTATTAACCCATAAAATATAATACTATTATGGTATACATATTTGGGATAACAAATTTATATACTAACTTTAATTTTATACATTTAAATTTGTCGTAAATATTTTATGTATCTGTGCTGAATATCTGAATATCAGATGAATATCTGTTTAAGTTTATTTATATGTTATTTATGTATATTTTTGTATATATTTAGCACCCAATCTTGTGAAGTTATGTTTTAGACATTTATATAATTATTTTGTCCGCCTTACATTATTATAGATTCTTTATATTTTTATATTATTGAAAAATATTATTAATAAAGTATAAAGTTAACGGTTTTAAGATAATTATATGTCTATATATGGCGAAATTATTTTCGTTTTGTTCATTCATTTCTGGTTGAACGAACTGTTTAATTATGTAAATGAATTGTGAAAATTGTAATTGTAGCGCCGGAAGACGGAATACAATTTTGAATTATATTTTATGTTAAAAATTATTATTATTAAAAATGGGATTATATCAACCTTTAAATATTAATTGCAAAGTTCGTGCATTTCTAAAATAAAAACTGACAAACATAAAAAGTCATGTTTTTATTTTCCTCTTTTGAGCACTCCTAATTTCCGTTGATTAGCCATGTCCTTTAGACTTCTCAGCAACAACAACCAAAATCAAGCAGTTGCACTCTTTTCAGGGTAACAATCCGCCCTAATTTTTTATTACGAGGTTTCCTCTCATAAAAAATGTAACGGTCGACATAAACATGTGAAATGACAAAGAAAGGAAGAAAAAATGTATAAAAGTGGAATGTGTGAAAAGTGATTGTCGGGGCGACCAAAAACTTCGAAATTTTCCAACAATATTTACTCCACTTCTTTTAATAAAAATATTCCTCCTAACTTTAATATATTTTAAATAAAAGTCAGCTCTACAATAACTTTAACTTCAAAGTCCAAAAAAAAGACTCTTATGCGGTGTAATTAATTTTACAAATTTTTATTTATCGAACCAAAGGAAAACTAACCATTATTATTTACATTTTATTGTTTATTTTTGTATTGTTTTATTTTTTATAAAATTATCTGTGTTGGGTAAAAAATTATTTATATGTGTTAAATATACAAAATTATACAATAACTTAAATCAGTTAAATAAAGTAAGTTTACCATTATTATTATTATGTTTCCTGAAGAAAGTCTGAAGTGTAAAAAATGGGGAAAGTGACTGACTGACAGTGACTGTTCGCCAGAAGATTCCCACCCGATTGGGTTTTCGAGGGAACCGGAGAAAGCAGCCGAAACCCTAAAAAATATTCTGTGATTTTCTTATGAAAAATCACACCTCACTGAGCGGAATACCATAGACGTCGCACTTTTATGAGCCAGCATTAGGATTCGAGTCACAAACGAAGACTCTTCCTGTGCCTGATTTGAATCCTATGCTTTTACGTCTTTTCCACTCTGAGTTGTCAACTTTTTATGATGACTTAGGCTTGGGAAAACGAGCAGCAGCAGTTTAAGGTCACACGAGGAGATTTTCTCTCGTTCGATCGCCGGAAAATCGTCCCGAAGACTCGGAAAAGTCGTTTTGTCGATCTCTTTCGATGAGAATCTGATTTTTGATGGAATTTAAAATTGTAAGAAGCGCAAACCGGCGAAGGTCATCGCGACACCCGACATGGAAACAACCTTTTACCGAAATGCTCACCTTCAGAATGAAGCTCCGTCGAAAGTTTCCGTTCCTTCAATTTCCCGGGAAATATGCGAGCACACCGAAAACCCCTCAAAACACTTTCGAAGCCATCTCACTATTGATAAAGAAAATGTTTTTCGAATCATGTTTGGTACAAAAATGCCGACTCTGAGGAAAGAGTCTCGGAATGAGCGGTCCCCCCACGCGTTTCCCGTTGACTCCCCCGTCTTCTTAGCTGTCCCGCGAGTCGGCGACCAGCGTCGGTTTTTGGGAGAAGTTCGGTGTTGGAAAAAGTGTTTCGTTTTGTTTTTTCTAGTAAATAACGAACGCGTTTCCTACCTGTCACGATGCCAGCGACTGACCCATTTCTAAGTCAAACAATGGGCTGCACAATGTTTTTTTTGAGTCGAGCTGTCAGTGGCTGCCTTTCTTCTCGATGTTTGCTCTCCAAAGGCCATTACTGTGTTTTCTTTCTCCCAGCCGGAACTCAAGAGATGGCTGAACTAGCACAGCCCGGCCATTGTTTATTCAATTTGCTTTTCTCCGGGGCGCAGTGGCCTTGTGAGTCGTTGGCCGTTTGGAAATAACAAGACGAAGTCGTGAAAGGAGCGAAGGTAGTGCACGGCAGAACAAGGCAATGTCTGCAAGTAAAGGAAACAGTAAAGGCGACGCGGTGACCTTTGAGAAGATCGTCCGTTAAGAATTGGCATCGAGGCAAAGAACTCGGCAGGGCCGAGAAGCTTATCTCGACAGTAAAACAGCATGAATAAGCAAATTATAAGTAGGCGGAGATTAATTAGTTAAGAGAATTAATTGCATCGCCATCGCTAATGGCTTTGGCTCAAGCTCGAGACCGGACGACGTGAACGCCATCTTGCAGTGATGACGTCAACTACAGCACTCCCCATCTTTCCAAGAGATGCAAATTTCGTTCGTTTCTTTTCCAATTGGGTTTTATGTATACATATATCGTCTCCATTTGAGCTAAAAGAGTTGAAAATAAAGAGAAGTGAAAACACGACGAAAAAATTCGAATTAAAGAACAAAAGGAGTAACGTAACCTTACGACAGATTAAATGGCGGCTCTTTGTTTAGAATCTCCCATTAAATTCTCATCATTAGGCGAGTAATTAGGTCAAATAAGTCATTTCTTATTCGTCTAAATTTAGGGTTCTTTCTTGGTAATTTTCATTGACTCCATGTAAAGCATGCTTTAGCGACGCGGTGAACTGGAATGTGAGTATAGAAATAAAAGAGCGGACCACATGCATTACCTTCACGGGCCGGATATGGCCCGCGGGCCGTTTTGGGCATATACGAATGAATCATCTCGCGGAGAGACTTCATTATAATGTGGAAATAATTTCAGGAAATATCATAACATTTTTGAGGAAATCAGTTTAAACCAACGTTTAAATGTCGATTTGCAAAATACTTTAATTCCGGGTTTTTCTCTTTAATGTTTTAAAAATTATCTCTCCATTTTGAACGTAAATTTAAATAAAATTAAATTGTAACGGTCATTTTGAAGAGTTAACGACACCTCTCGGTATTTTTTAAAAGTTATAATCGACTGTTTTATTGGGAAACGTCACTTTTCCGGACGCTCAAAAGATAGCGCCATCGTATAAACCGTTATGGTTCGTTGTCCGTTAATTTTAATAAAACATACTCATCTCTCAATTTCCGTTGGTTTAATTTCTTTTTCCCAAATACGAACAGCCGGAGAAACAGTCCTTGGTTCGGCCCTAGTGCGGCTAAAAAAAAAACCTTAAATAGAAAAAAGGAATTTCCTGTTTCTTCATCTTTTTTCTCCATTTCTTTTTCAAATATAATTCATCCTGACGATTCTGTTTCTTTCCAAATCTATTACTCTTTAAACTTTACTTTAGTTATTCATCAATCTTGATTGGTTAAAGTTTCATTAACCACTTTTTTAAGTCATAAGTAACTGCTAACTTAATTTGTAGAAAACCGTACCCTGCTGAGTCAAATTAACGAAATCTGGACACTGTCAGTTTTCCTGCTTTTCACAAGGACTATTTTTATAAGTTCTTAACTATCAGTGAATATAGAAAACATCTTTATCTATGCACTTCTTAAGATCAGTCGTTTGCTAATTGATGAACATAAACCATAGAGTAAAACCTTTTTAAAGGAATTCCTTTAATTCTTGTTACAGCAATGAACGGTTTTCCGGTTTTCTGATAACATGGTGAAGAGCTGAAAATTTGTGAAAAATTGTCCAAATTTCATTGGTCAAACATGCGTTCTTCATATTCTGCCCCTGTATATCTCCGCACCGAATTCAAATCCATTCAGTTTCCCGCTCATAAGACTGAATTCTGACAGAACTTACTGGTCACTTACGTCACGCGAAGAAAGCGCAAGTCTTGGCGAGATCCAAAAATTCCCCAAAATCAATATCGTCAACCTTGAAAACTAATCTGCCGGTGCGTTTGACGGCGGCATTTGAAAAACCATTTAAAAAAGAATGGTTCGGATGCGTATCTGCAAGAGAGACCAGGTTAGGTTAGAATTTCCGACGCCAGGTCCGGTCGGCCGAGGATTTCAACGGCACGTGCGTTACACTTAAGTCGGCTAATACTGAGCTTACAGGTCGGGCGAAAAGCCACCGGGGAACCGCACTGGCAGGGCTGCCAACGTCGGAGCGGGATTTCTCGGTTCGATTTTCAAGGAAAACCTGATCCTCCGCCGTCCTTCCTCAAACTTCCTCTTCCTGTTCCTTCCCGTTTTCCTTCAACGATTTTCACTTGCTCCTCCGCTCGGGTTTTCGTCGGCGAGCGCCATTTCGTTTTCTCCAGACTCGCGACTGTGGTGTTTGCGTGGTGTTCTCTCGGACGTGTTTGTGTGATTTTTTGTGGGGTTTGTGAAATGCTGCCGATGTTTTTGTGAGCTATGACATCGTGAGAGAGAGAGACGTCTCAGCGAATCGAAAATGGTGCTGGTGTGTTACATTTTGGTGGCGGTGTTCGTCAGTTGCCTCCTGTCTCACACCATCCTGGAAATACATTATTTCATGAGAATGCTGTTGGTTCTCATTTTTTCTTTTTTCAAGAAAAAGTCCTTTATTTTGGACGAGTGCACAATGTCAGGTCAGCAAAATTATTTTTCTCTTGTCTCCTCCCGAAACTTTGATTGTACCATCGAACGTTCCTTGATGAACCCATGTAAAACCTTTTCTCGAACAAAGGGGGGGATTTATTATTTAATTAGCGGCCATTACATTAAATAAGAAATTCGCGACGACTAAACCCGTAAAACAAAAGCGGGGTCATGACTTCGATAACTTCTTGCGGAGTGGTTTGCCCACTTCTGGTTTTACAGGTAACTTCTGTCAACTTTTTTTTTTACGATTTCGAGTCCAATGTCAGACGGAAAATTCCTTCGGAAGCGTTAAGCTTGCGCTGTATTTTTTATTTTAATTTTCGCAAAAAACCAAGGCGAGCATTTTTTTGTGCGGTCAGTTGCTCTTTGTTGCTCTCAGAAAGATAAGCTTGTTCCATTAGACCCAGTCTAATTAAGGCAATGTTTCAATGGTTTCAATCATTGAAAAATTCATTTTGAAACTTGTAACGTAAATAAAAAAAACCCAGAATCAACATAAGATTGCTTTAGGCATCGGACTCATAAACTGAGCATTACTTTAGAGTAAGCGATTCTATTGTCGCCATTACTCTCGTTCTGACTCTGAGAAATTCGGGCGAATTCATCAAGAGATTTACAAGGAGGCAACACACTTTTTGCCGTTAAGTCAATCTGATTCAGCCTTGGAGAGCACCACAGAGAGGCAAAATTGTCGCACCGCCGAGGGCGGAATGCCGACCAAGACCGGAATTACAACGTTTGCTCCAGAGCAAAAAAAATAAAAAATAAATAACACAAAAACTTTCAGTTTTGCTCTCGACTTTCCTTATACCAAGGCCCTTAATCCCCGGTCGCCATTTTGAATGATTTTGAGTTTTACTGCGAAAATATTAAAAAACCTATAAAAATGCAAATTTCATTTGGAAGGCCATTCCACGAAATGAGGAACGAAAAACACCGGTGATTCTCCTTTTTACTGAACTTATATATTTTCATAACTTTTCGCAACTTTTTTACAAAAGAAAAACGGAATTTAAATGTAAATTTATCATAAATAATGCAAATAATGTAAAAGAATAAAAATACTAACAAAACATAAACTTGAATGCAGACAAATACAAACTGCACTTACGACTGTTTGACTAAACTGCGATTAAAAAAAAATTATGATAAAATTTATTATATCATTATTTTATAAACTGTATTTCTTTTTTTTTAATATTAGGTTTATTTACTCCATATTTTTTTTACAACTTTATTACATCTTAATTTTTATACTTTATTTACGTATGTATTAACAATATAATATGTAAAGAAAGAAAGTATAATCTTAAAATATAGTAATTTATCTAAAGTTTTGTATTTTCTTTTTTTTAGTATTTTATAATGTAAAAGTAATGCAATTTATTGATGTAGGTAATGTAATTTACAACTGTAAATTAAAAAAAATAATAATTTTATATTTAAAAATAAAAGTGTGTGATTAGGCGTATATATTAAATGCATTTTAAATTTTATAACATAATTTTTTTAATCGCATATTAAAAAATTCCTGCGTCGTAATACAATTTTAATCCTCATATGTCTTTAATTTAATGTTTCTAATAAAAAAATTATAGAACTTGAATAAGTAATAATTACTTATCAAAAACAAACTCAAAGTGCAATAAAAGTTATGAAATCTGTCCGTATCTCTAATGTCTACTCTTTATTTCTGCTTAAGGCCGTAAATTAATAACAATAATTAATATAAAATGCTGAAAAGCACAAAAACATTCGTAATGTAAATTAAACCGACTTAGTTAATACCAATTAACTGGCGATTAATTAATAATGCGAGAGTCCGAAGCTGTTTTTAGGCTGCCATCAAAAATTACAAAAGCAGAAACCTCACGTTTCCACATTTCAAGGGAAAGAGGAAAGGTAATTTTTTGGGTGGGTTCTCCCTCGAGTGCACAACCTCCAGTCCAAACCTGACATTTCCCCCAAGGTCGTGCCGCGTTTTCCGGGGAATTAATTCGAATTACGCGGCAATTGGGATTTTGGGAAGGGAAGCAAAAACAAATAAGTTGAACTGAGCCCTTATTTGTCCAGTGCAGTGACTCAAAGCAAATGATGCAGATAATGATAATTACGTAATAATGTGTGGCGAAGGTGAGGATGGATGGCAAGGCCATGAGAATTCACTGCCATCGATTTCGAGGAAAATGGAAAAAATTTGGATTTGAAAAATCTGATGTTGCAGTCCGGTTGAGGCAGCGGTGGAATGGTTCTTACTTCTCACTTTTTTTCCTCGATAAATACATATGCATTTTGCTTATTTTCTGCTGGAATTATCAATTTACATGAAAATGCAATGCTTCTGACATACAATAAAAAAGTAGTGAAAATAATAAAATAAAAAAAATTTTAGGACTCCATAGAAAAGTCAAGATGACCTGGCGCTGGTCAAGAAAACAATTTGCAATGCCTGAAAAACTCCATTAAGTTTATCAAGACCACTTGAATGTAAAAATTTTAATACATTTTTTGTCAAACTTTTAGTTCCGCAAATTTTTTGTCATAATGAATCGGCCATGATAGCTAAGAGTTTAAATTATGGAACGAATCAGGATTGTTGATTGCAATTTTTTCTTGCTGCCTCCAGCAATAAATTTGGCGCCCCGGGCACTCGCCCCAGTTGTCCCCTCCTGAGGCGGGCCCCGTCTCCTTTCAAAAGATCCATATCCTCACTTGGAATGATTTCCTTTGGGAGAGAACTCTTTTATGTTCTCAATACCGCCAACGAATTGACCATCGCCCCGTTTTGTTTCTGACCAGAACAATTCCTTTGAAGAAAACCCATAAAAAGACCACCGTGTTTCAAAGCGATGAGGAATTATTTATTTATTAACTTTTTTGTAAACTCTTCAAAATTTAATTTATTTTTCGGAATTTCCCCCGTAAATTTATTTTTAAGAACCAGTTATGATTCTTTTTTCCTTCTATTAATTCTCATTTTTTATCTCATTATCATTCTCTTCTCTTTCTTCTTTATTTTAATTTTTACTTTTTTGTTTTTTTTATTGTTAGTTTTTATTTTACAACAAAGTATTTTTTTATTAACTCATCAATATCCCATTTGATAATGAATGAATTTAATTTGCGAGAAACTCGTTTCCTTCAACAGAGAAAATTGATACATTTGTTTTATGAAAACGACATTATTCGCGCGTGTAAAAAGTTGTGTGTCATTATTAAATATTTAAACAAATTAATTTGCAGACTGATATTTATAAACAAGACACAATAATTAAACTAATAATATCAAGAAAGGCAGTACTATCAATAGAAACACATGAAATACATATACATAAAAACACTCCCCATTAAACAGCTCAGCTTATATAAAAGAACACTACATTGGAACGGCGACAAATACAAAACTTACAAACGAAAAAGACTTTCAAACATGGAAAATTATAAAAAATACACGACGATGATGGATGTACGTTATCCCATAATTATCAAACAAAATTAAGAATAAAAAGTTGAGGGAATTAGAGAAATATAAAAATTCAGTTTCTGCAAAATTTTGAAGATACAAAATAAAAAGATTCATATTTTCTTTAAAATTTGCAAAAGCTCTCTCTCATTGGAGTAAATGAGAGATATCGACGTCTGTCGTGTTTCTCAGGAAACAAATACAATTGTATTAGTTTTTAATTGTATACAAGCAAAAACACAGCAATGCATTAAAAGCCTTTGCACATTGAAATTCCACTTAAACAGTCGTTGAATCTTTTAATAATTCAGGTCCACGATCCTCCCGCCATTTTTAGAAAAGAAATAATAAATCTGAAGGTCAAAATTGCGGGATGGCCACTCGGATTTACATAACACTGACCAGTTATTCAAAAGAATGCAAAAGCCATTGACGCAAATCCAGGTTTTCTCGGAATGATCCCGTATTTATGGACGCTGTGCCTGTTTTTTCAGGTATTTGTCTGACGACAGACATAGACCTGCTTCTCTTCCACATGAACAACGCGCGCTACGTGCGAGAGTTAGACTTTGCTCGGTTCGACTTCTTCAAGAGAACCGGGCTGTTCCTCAAGATCAAGTCGAAGGGCGGCACGGTGGTCCAAGGGGCCAACACCATAAGATATAGGAAGTTCATCAGGCCTTTCACCAAGTACCAAATAAAAAGCAAGGTGAGCCCACCGCCTTCGTGGAGAGTTGTCAGCCCCGATGGACGCTGAAACCGTTTTCCTACTTTCAGATACTCTATTGGGACGACCAAAACATCTATATGGAGCACAGGTTCGTGACGCCCAAGGACGACTTTGTGCGAGCCATAGCACTGGGAAGGTAATAAACAGTTCCCTTTTTTCTACTCATTTGTTGCCTTTCGGCAGTGTTGGCCAGCATATGATTAGACATGCAAAACATATTTACGGTTCATTTGATTCTAAGGTGTAAACATTTAACACTAGAACGGCCAGAGGGGTTAATTTGATCGATGGAAAACTTTAATAAAACTAAAGACTTTCGGTCTTTTAGGAGTTTTAATAGAAGTCTTTGAATGTCAGCAATTGAAATTTCCCTTCGTTTCACAGTTTCTTGTTTTTTTACCTGAAACTGGTGGTCAGAAGGACTAATTACTAGAAAGATCAAAAGACTGCTAGTGATTTTTGGGGTGATTTATAAATTCCCTAACTAAAAAAAGGTGTAACAGAGTTAAGCAGGAAAAACAGGGAAAAGAGAAAAAGAATAATGAGAACCATGAGAAAAAAAAAAGAAACGAAAAGGAAAAAAATGAAGGAGAGGGAAATCAGTTAATTGATTACAATTCAATTGCATTAATCGAAGTAATGAGTGTGAAATATTTTTAAAAAGGTCACTAAGTAAACTCAGTAAAGCTTAAATATTAAAACGACTTTTGCCCGTTGCAGTGTTATTAAAATTTTATTAAGTCCCCCTCTGTATAAGGCGATTCTTTAAATAGTGGAACTTCCTTTTTCGAAACAACATTGGCAAAAGTTCACCGTTCATATCTGTTTATCATCGTAACATTGGGAAATCTTTCCACTTTCTATCCAACCTCGACAGCAGGAATTCCCAAGTAATTTATAAGATAAAAAGCGAGTAGTCGTCTTTTGACAGAGGCATCGATCCAATAGTTAGGCAGAACCATTGGCTCTCTGCCATTTTGACCACACCAAGGAAATTCATTACGGCCCTGCCCTCCCCCTCCCCTCCCCTCCCCTCCCCTCTCTCACTCTTTACTTCCATCTGGTCATTTTCAGGCAACGAGTGATAAACTGCAATGCGAACGACGTAATGCAAGAACTGATCTCAAAGGACGGAAAACTGTCGGAGGAGACCTACCTCAAGCCGGAATTGCCACTGGAGGTCGCCAAATGGATCGAAAGCAACGAGATTTCCTCCCTCAACCTGAGGAACGGTTTATGACCATCACAGAAGGCCGGCGAGAACGCCTCGCCGGCTATCAAAGCAACTAGTCAAATGGAAACCGGCGACAAATCGGTCAAAGATAAACTCTTACCAAAGAAACTCATCTTCGAAGAAACTCAGGAAAAGGCATTCGTGTAGTTGAACTGGTTGGCTCGAAGAAGACATTTGTGATATTCCTCCTGCAGGTTTGGGAGAGAGGCGGACGCCTGTGTAGTGTTAGCTTCGTAGGTCGACTGTTCTGGACCAGATAAAAAATAGACAAAATTAGGCAAATTATCTGCTGGTTCCCAGGGTAAAATGTTGAAAGTCTAACGTTATATTCTTATTTACACTAGTCTTATTTCTACTGGCAAAAATTTAACCGAAGCGAGACTTGAAATAGATGTAAATATTTTTAAAATGATTGTTACAGAAATACGTACATTATTATATAGTTATTTGCCGATATTTGAATATTCGATAGATATTAATTTTTTCGGATATTCTAGACCGCCATGTTCTGTATAATTAGTTTCGTGATAAAATATAGTTTATTAGATGATTATCAATTTTTTCATTTGCTTGCCCAGAAGCATCAAAAGTGCAGTAATAAAGTTTTTTCAGTGAAATTTTGAGGATTTAATGACGACAGCTTGAGAATTAAAAAAAGTATAAAATTTTCAGACATTCTGTAATTTATTCCTTAATTCTTCCTGGCAACAAAAGAACTATAAGAATTTGTGGATTTTAATTTTTTTTAATAATAATACTTATAAATTTCATTAGTCTGTTTACAAAACTTAGCAATACACATCTAAGTATGTTTTCGTATGAACAACAGTTATCATACAGTTAATAACCCTTTAAAAAAAACAACATTTATGCAACGCCCACCCATTTTAAATCTCCAAAAATTCAAAAAGCTTTCGATTTACAGATGTAAAAAATAAATCCACTTGCAATTTACATGTCAAATACTGTTTCATTACAGGAATTTTTTCTTCTAATTTTACATTTGTTATGTAATTTATTACGAATTCTATTTTGTATTAAAAATTTTGTAAATAACAGATATATATAGAATACTGCAATAAGAAAAAATAAATGAATAATAAATACAGAATAAAAAGTAACTGTATAAACAGTTAAAATTCGTAAATAACAGGTAAAAAATAGATTTTATTAAAGATGAATTATTAGATTGAGTCATAACTTCAGTTTTTCATTTATTCGAAAGCATTCAATATTTCTTTTATTATTAAAAGTTGCCTTTATGTTACACGCAGATGAATATTTTGGCAGGTTTACATCAACGTCTCTATACCGTGAACTCATTAGGAGCCCGAAACCCTTAGATAAAACAAACTCAGCGGAAATTACTAATGACTTGCCCTAATGGGATGCTGTTTGAGGTTTTCAAACATTAAACCAGTTAGAAAAATGTTGAAATAGATTCTAAAATTGAACAGGGAAGACACTTTTAAATAAATAACCTAATGAATAAATATTAATTAGTGAAAAAACACTTTAGGTGATTTTTAAAGAGCAAGGCGTCAACGTTGATGACGTCACGTGTGAATTAAGATGTGTGATGTATTTGTATTATAATGTAAATATGAGCAAACTAAACGTTTATTGAATTTATGTTGTTATATTTGCAAAAAATAAATATTATCCTTCCCCCTTACCGAAGAATGGCTCTCACAGAGACAAAGGATGGAAATTTTTATTATAATATTATATGTATTATAACTTCCTCCTGCTGTTTGTATTGCAACCGTTATGGGTTGCCACGGGAACGAGATTTTGCATTGTGTGAAAAAGATTCCGTTAATCCCTTCTTTACAGTTCTGTTAAATTCTCAAATGTACATACCGGCTTTAAAATACTAAAACGAAACTGTTCAAACGGTGAAGAACTAATAACTGATCCCATAGTTAGAATTGCTTTATAAAATAACAATCAAACACCGGAATTATAATAATAAAAATGTATTCATCATCTGAAACTAAAACTAATATTTATGCAAATCCTCTCTGGATTTCACACCTATTAACGCCAATAAAATGAAGTGAAATTTAATAAATTGAAAATAAATTTTCGACCGTTACGAAGATTCTCCATTCAAATTTAATTCGTGCCATAGAGTCTAAAATGCACAGACGAAACAATCGCAAAACGATATTGTGCGCTCTAAAAGAAAGCGGTGCGAAGAAGATCGTTTGACTCCATAACGGTTTATGTACAGTTTCTTTTCAATTTTACCATATATTTGTAATTTAAGCTATCGGCCATGTTAATAGCCTATTTTAATTTTAACTCTTCTCATTCGCATCGTCATTCTAATTCAAAGTTGAACTTTGGATGGAAGTAAAACCAAGACATTATAAAAAATTAAGAATTAAGCGAATGATGATTCACATCGGGAATAAATTCCACGCTGGAAATACCTGGTTTTGCTTATCCGGGGGTACAAGGTTGACCAGTTTTCAGGTACCTTTACTCCATCATGACACTTTCTCCACTGTCTGTTATGTTTATGTAAAATGTTATTTTTTTCATTTGCGGGAGGCCATAATGTTCAAAATAATTGTAGCAATAACATTCTTCTTGGGTGTTCACTTTAGTTTCGGTGAGTTGATGAGGGAAATCATTGTCAGCAGAAAAGAGTGAAGTAACACTTATTTGGATCTGTGTTATCATTGCAAACGATGAATGATACGGCTTTTTTAATGAAAATACCGTTTTTTTTCAGGAATAGTTAGAAGATGCTATTCTTGTCGATCGAGAGGAGAATTAGGGAGCTGTAAAGACCCGTTTAGGATAAACTCTACATTAGTGGAAAAAGAAAAGGGGGTGGAAGCAGTTCCTTGTGCCTCAGGGTGGTGTTCGAAAATCATAGAGGGCGGGAACACTGAAGGTAAAGAAACTGACTGCTCCCGGAACACTTTCTCTTAAGACCGATAATGTGACATAGAAGGCCCTTGTTCCAGATTATGGGATAGCCACAGAACGGCAGTGTCTCTCGAGGGGACCATCCGACTCGGAAGAAAGGTGCGCGAAAACGGAATGGAATCACAAGAAAGTGTATATGTGCTTCTGTCAGGGAGATTTGTGCAATTCGTCGTCGTCCATTAGTGCTAACTATCTGGCTTTTATCTCAGTCGTTCCAATGCTGACACGAATTTTGCTGTAATTTCGTCGCGCACAGAAAACCAAACTAAAATCAAAAGTAAGGATTTAAACTGATTAAAAAATAATTTAAAGTTAGTGACACTACAAAGCAAAGATGGGTCATATTGACTCATAAATTTTACCTTTACTTTTTGAGATATTCCCTTTAATCCTTTAATCATTAATTTTAGGAAATGTTCAGGACGGCGACAGAGGTCAAAACAATTACTATCTTCTGTAATCGTGGAATTAAAAATTAAAGAAGCAATAGCCACGCATAATATTCTCTTGAAAAGTAAATATAATCATACAATATGTTTGTAATGCTTTACCTAATATATGAATACTAAGAATCAGACTCGTTCTCGCAATCCGATCCCATGAGTCTCTCAGTATCGGGAGCGCTTTTTCCCGCCCCTTTTTTCTTCTCTGACTGAATCTTGATGCACATGATGACAACCCCCACCAGATAGACAGAGAAACAGCCCAGAAATACGATGCCCAAGTATTTGACATGTCTCGTGAATTCTAAAATGAGGACCAAACTGTGCTTTGAGTTTCTCCCATTGAGAAAGAAAAGGACACACCTTTCGTGAAGAACAGCGACCTCGTCAGAACTATAATCTTCACTTCCTGCATTATTACGCCGTCGACGAAGCAAGTGTAGTTCCCGGACTCCCTATCGGTCACCTCGAACAGGTACAGCGTGTTGAATGAATCCACATACTGTCGAGGCTCGTTCGAGCCCGAAATGTAGTCGGCCCCTTCGTTGGGACGAATCCTGACTTTGTTGTGTTCCCACTGGACTTTGGAGTCGACCGTGCAACTGGAACGAAAGCGGTGTGAAAATGCCGTGAGAATGCGAAAGGGGAAGTGACACGTGGAATTACTCGGGGCAGATTAAAGTCAGATGCGCTCCCTTCGCCAAAATGATGGACTTTCTGTATCTGGGCCCGATTTTGAAAAACTTGGCTTTGCAGGGCGCGTTGCATTGTTCGGTGAGGATGAAATCGGGGATGACGGAAGTGATGGAGTACAGTTTGGGAATTAAATGCCGAAGGAGGTAGCTTTTGCATGCCAAACTGATCCCGAACTCCATTACGTTTTCTTCAACTGCTTCTGGATTCGTTATCTCCCCCAGTATATCGGTTGGTCTTTCTAAAATTAAAATAAAAATCCGTTCTCGATGACACTGTGGCCGAAAATTGACGGAACTAATGGAGAATGTCGCAAACAATTTCTTAATAAATTGTCTTATGTAACTTCCTTTCAATAAGTCGAGAATTAACTACCGTAAAGCTTTCCTTCACATATTTTTCCTTTATTTAATTAATTTATTGCCAGTTATTAATGGTCCAGTTCAGAAGGAAGTTACCAATATTTTTCCTCGAGTACCTGAATTTTGTTTATCGCTAAAAACGAAACTTTCAAAACGTTTTCTTTCCTCAGTGCATTCTTTCAGGTCCTGACAAATAGGTTTGACTTTGCATCTCCCCAACCTGTTTTTTATTCCTTCCTTCCTCAAACAAGAATCACATTCGGACCACTCGGACCAATCTGTGAACACCTAAAAAGAACCGCTGTTGATCGTCCAATCGATACAAAGTTACAATTATTTAAATAATTATTGTAAATAAAAATAAATTGTAAAAATACAAATTAATTATTTTTCGTAAGTATAAAACAGGAAAAACATGTATTATTGTTACCGTAAAGTATAACGAGATTTCGTAATTAAACTCGACAAACCTTCATTTTAAACGAAATTTTATGAACTGTAAATGTCAGATTGGACAATCTGTCGTTAGTTTTGGAGAGGTAAAACTGAGTGTAATTCTTGAGTTCTGTAGTGGTCCCTCTCACTTCTTCGGCCGTTTGGTTGCCCACTGAAAAACAAAGTAATTCGTTAAATGAAATGAATAAGGGTAGGTTGTTGAGTTGTAAAATTTACGAACGGTCCACCAAGTAGTTGAAACTTTTATCGGGGGTGTCCACGTAGGGCGCTTTACAGAAATACAATCCCAGATCGGTTTCTTGCAAATTTTTAAAAATGAGGGAATGGCCTTTGCTTATATAAACGGACGAAGATGACACGTTGTTGTTCATGTCTGCCTCTATTTCAGTTATATTTCCGGTAAAAATGTGTCTTTGCCTACTCCAAGTTTTCGGAAGGCCGTTGTCTTTTTCCTCGCTTTAAACAAAAATTATGCCTTTGCTGATCCGATACTTTTGCCTGCATCGTTGTCAAATAACTGTTTAGCAATCACGCTCTTTTACCAATACTTGCACTGAAGCAAAATGGTATTACTTAGAGCAGTATCGACCACTAAGATCTCGTCGGTTTTTTCCATCTTGATAAGTCTACTTTGCTTTTTGCAAAACACGTCCGCGTTGATTTCCTCCGAGTCCTGAAAATATTTCTTCGCTTTTTTACCACTAACTACAAAAATAATGAACCAAAACACAAATATTTTCGACAAAACCGCTTCTATTTCTTTCGGAAAACTCATCATTCGATGATATTTTGTACTTTAACAACTCGATGACCTTAATTTTTAACATATCAAATAGTTGTTCCTCAAAAACCGACTGAAACGACTCTTTCGCAGTTTATTTAAAATATTTCAGTTTCGGTTTGAAAACAAATTCACGCAAGCAGGGTTGCCAACCGCATTTTCCTGAAGTAAAAACAAAAATGGCGGATTCTTTCCAAAAGTTTATTTTCTTTATGTTCGATATTTCCCACGATTTTTAATGAAATGAGTTTAGGACCGAATAAAATTAATTAACAATTAGATAAATGCAGGATTTTTTCCGACATATTAAAATCGCTTGATATTACCTAAATCGATTTGTTGCAAAAACAGCGGCATTTCGATTTCAGCGGCGGCTGAAATTTTATTTAATATGGCGACCATAATATTTATGTCCTTGAATAAATTTAGACGCGCAATTAATATTTTTCGACAATTTGTTCAGAATCAAAATTATTCCACAGCACGCGGTCTTCCCCCGGAATTAGAAGCTGCTTTTAATGACCAAATTAACGCAGAATTTTTCGCCAGTTTTACCTATTTATCCATGGTGAGACATTCCCATTCATTTATTTACATAATTCATGAGCAACTTATTAGCAACTTATTTGCTGTACCGAATGAATTCATAAAAATTCCAATTTTTTGTTCCATTCCCAATTAAAACTTGAACTTTTTAAACTGCTTTATAGTTGCGAGTAATTTATAATGAAAAAAGTAACTAAAATACCAGAAAAGTTGTCGCTCATACACTCAAACGGGTTCGTTTTCTCAGGCAGTTTATTTTGGCAGACAAAACGTCTCCCTGCCCGGGTGCCACAAGTATTTTCTGGATCAGGTCCAGGACGAGCGAGAACACGCCCAGAAACTGATAGACTATCTCCTGAGAAGAGGAAGCAGCGTTTGTCTTAGACCCATCCAAGCTCCGGCCACTCAAGAATGGTCATCTCCTTTGGAAGCTTTTCAAGACGCCCTCAAACTGGAAAAATCAGTGAGTCAGGTGAGTACGACACGAAAAAAGCTCTTCTTTTGCACTTTAGAAATTTTTTACGCCTCTCGCATTTATAGAAACTCTTCGATTTGCGAAAATTTTCCGAAGAAATGGGTGACCTGTGCTCCTGTCTTTTGATAGAAAACGAATTTTTGGAAACTCAAATTGAAGAATCCGACCGATTGTCCAGGCACGTGGCAGAGTTAGAAAAAATTGGCCCATGTGGTTTAGGTATATATTTATTCGATAGGTATTTACTCAAAGACAGTAAATAATTTACACTTTTTTTTATATAATTTTACGGTGCTCCCGCATTTGATTTTGTCGGACGCCGCTTTTCGTATTGTATATGCATTTACAATTTGTAGTATTATACTATTTTTGTCATTTCGAGCACTCCTTTGAAATCCTCTAGCGCTCTGTCCCAATGAAACACTTGCGGGCGTTTCTCAGCCCGAACTCCCCTTCGCCGTTCAGTCCGTTTTTCTCAGTTTGGCACTGAGGGTTTCCACGCTGGTCAGCCATTGGCTCAATTCCTCGGGCATCTTCGGATCCCTGTACTTCCCCTTGGAGAGGGTCTTTACGAAGTTGATCGCGTTGAAGTTGATTGTGTTCTGTTTGCTGATGACGATGGCCCTCACGAAGTTATCGAGAGTGACGAAGCGATGCTCCAAGTAAATTGCCTTTTCTTCCCAGTAAATTAGCTGCAAAACCAGAATCCTACTGCATTATTTGTTCAATGGCTCATTGAAAAAAGTCCAATTAAAATTAATTGGTTTGCACTCCCGAGTACTGCAATTTCTAAGCGACAAACCCCACTAAAAAGTATCAGGAGATTATTTAAGTATTTGATTTTCATTCCAAATGTTTGACTTTCGTTTTTTTATATTTAATTAATAATTAAATTAATTATTTTTATTATTTAATTAATTTTAAACCGAATTATTTTTCATTATTATTTAATTCATTATTTATTTATTATTTTTTTAAAATTTTCTCCAATTTAACCCAAAGGGAGAGAGAGCTTATATTTACAATAAATAAAAGGTATTGATGTCATTATACATTATTTAATTATTTTAAAGTTTATTAATTAATAAATTTAATTTGATTCACCACAAAAGCGGCTAAATAAGAATGTGTACTTTCAGAGTTTAACCCACTGAGTTATGGGTAATTTAAAATAATTAAATTTTGTATTTTTCAAAGTAAAACCTCCGCACTCAGGACAACACGCTCTCAATTTGTCTGCCACTCAAAGGTACATGTGAAGTTTCTTATGCGATGGTCAAATACGAAACAAGAGAATCAACTCAGCTGTACGACCATAATACAAGAGTGGGAATAGTATTGTGTAACTTCAAGAGAATGTTACAGTGTAGCAGGAGTAATAATCCCTTTCGTTCCCCTTCTTTTCAAAACTCCACTTTCAAAGCAAAACCTCGATCACCTTAGTTTCAATTTTGTACAGACTGAATGTCTGTATGGGCCTCCTGTATCGGATGGTCGAAGCGCCTTGCAATGCATGGCCGTCGTGCTTTTTCATCAGCTCATACAGTCCCGTGAGAACGTAGAAGTCAAACCTGTAGCAAAGGCGTTTTGCATTAGGCTCAATCGATGAAGCGAAAACATGAGAACACGAATGGTCTAGAGGAAAAAATCACCTTGCAAAATCTAAATCCCTCATGTATCGAGAATTGTTCATGTGCCGCATGAATATATCCAGATCCTGACTGGTGCACCATCCTGCGACAAATAAAATGTCCTAATTCAGTTCTCCCCCCAAAATGAGCGTTCTGGCGGCATGAAGCCACTCACCGTAAATCGATGTAGTGTCCAAAATGTTGACTTTCTTCTTGAAAAATGGCCCCAACCCCACGAGGAAGGCCACTCTGATGAAGTAATTCACATCGAACGCGATGTACAGCACCAACAAGATGACGGCGAGGCAGGCGCAAACCATGGTGCTTTATCATCTATCTGCATAATATACATAAACACTTGGCCCTCCATTTACACGGTTAAGCAACCGAAAGGTTCGCTTTTGGATTCCTCATCGTTGCATGGGGGTTGCAAGAGACTGAACATGATCAGCTATCCGTTAAAAAATCTTCACTCGAAGAGAAACTGCGCAAATGCACAGGTACACCTCGACAGGTACCGATCATCTGAACTTTGTGCATCTGTGCACTCACTGCACTATGAATGAGATCGTTAACCGAAACAAGACAGGACCGGAAGTCAGTGAAAAGTGAATTTCAATCAGAAACTAAAACTTTAGTTATTAGGTATTTCCTAATGACGCAAAACGACGGAGTTTATTATTAAAAAGACCGAAATGGAAAAATCTTTGATTTCTATTACAAAATACTTGGTTTTTATATGTTACATAAAACTTAATTTGAATTATCGTTTAATTCGTAATGATATATTGATGTGCTGTTATCATGAGCGAATGATCGACGAAATGGCCGTTCGTCATCTATCGGTTTTAATTAGAGCCCTCATACAGATAAAAATAATATAGTTTTACCTCAAGTGGAAGCAGCCAAGAGCGAGTACTTGTCGACGTTCAACGCGAAGAATCACAACTCATTCTGACTGGGTTAGTCGAGTTGAAGAACCGCTTCTTCGGAGCAGTGGCGAAGGCGGGATTATGCGAATCGTGTCCAAACGCAGTGCGTAAGTCACCTTGGCAATGAAGGATCCAAGTGAAATTCCGCCATTTTCCTACTTTCTTTCCTGAAACGAAGTAAATTTACACTTCCGATTTCAAATTTACCAAAAATAGATGGGATTATTTAAAGCGAAGAGTCGAAACTTATAATTGTTTTGAAAAGGCATTCTGGTCGTTGATTAGTGAACGTTTCATTTGGCTGCAGCAGTGCGTTAGTCAGCACAATTCCTAAATGAGTGACAAACCTTGACGAAATTCGGAAAGAAAATTATTCATGGTTGCAACTGGGGATTGGAATACCGGAGCAAAAGTTCAATACCAGTATATTTAGTACCGGTTTTAATGTTTAGGAATTTTAGGAAAAAAAGCGCACTAAGTTTTTTTTCCATTACCTCGCAGAGATATAATATATCACAAAAAGCCGTGTATATATATATAACTGCTAAATATACATATCTTATTTATTTAATTAATAAAAAATTGTAATTTACTTTTCAGTCCTTTTACACTGTTTTAAATTTTTGCATAGCAAAAAATAATATAAAAGTAAAAAATAAAATAGTAAAACTTAATAAAGTAAAAAAAGTAAAAGAAAAAAAGAACCTATGCATTTAATTCACAGTAACGCGGAGACAATAACACAAATTCTTACTAAATTTCGAAACTCAGAATACCTCAATTACATAACTGTTTAAATGACTCAAAATACAGAAAATAATCAAACCTCTTCCTGAATACATTCCAGGTATAAATTGAGAAGTGCTACTTCTACTGAATAATGCCTCTCCGGTTTCCTTACTGAAAAAAATTAATTATTATAACTCCATTTTCTGTGAACATTAGGTAAAGAAAATTTTAAAAAATGAATAAAAATAAATATTTGTATTAATAAAAATACATGAAAAATAACATTTATAATATCAATCCGACTGCATGTGAGGTAGAAGGTCTCCCAGTTTATTTACGTAATAATCAGGAACTAGTTCTGTATCACTCGAGTTCTCTGAACTCGCGTACCTTTCGACGTCCGATAGGGAAGTCACTCCCGTCAGCACCAACAGCGTTTGAAACCCGCACCTTTTTCCAAAGAGAATATCCGTATTGCACCTGGAATATATAAAAAAAAAAGTTCATAAAGTTGCTCTTTTATATACAACGCTCCTAAAAGATACACCCACCGGTCTCCGATCATGAGAGTCCTCGAAGGGATGAGGCTCTGCTTTCTTAAAATTGCTTCTTTTATGTAATCGTTCGGTTTGCCTAAAATAAAAGCTTTTCGCCCGGACGCTGCTTCCAAACATCTCAAAAAACAACCCGTACCTGCAAAATATAATAATATAATATAATTATCGCTGTTGGAATTCAGTCAAATATGTTTTCTTAAGGAAAACTTTCTTTTGTTTCTAATGTTTCTTTACATTATTTATATGCAAATGAATTTTTACAATTTAACCTCTCTTAAAAACTATATTTTACTTTTTATTGGCATTGATTTCTCAAAAATACTGAATATCTCTATTGAATTTTTGCTCTGATACAGTAATTCCTAAAAGCAATCGGTCACTGCTTAACCAACACTAAGAGCCAAATCACCTGGTAAAACTAAGTTACAACTGTTAGGGAAAGTCTCATCAGGGCAGGTGGCTATGAAATGAACATCTCCATTCTTCAAATAAGTGGCAGCTTTCACCATTTTTGGATATGAGAAATGTTGGTCGAATCCAAGAAGAACTGCACCAATTTTCGGATCCAGTTTCATTTGTGAATCGAGATAAGTTTCCAAACTGGTGCCCAGAACATCAGGCTGGAATTATACAAAAAAAGAAGTCAAGCTTGAAATTTTTTCTCTTTAAAATAATAATGTAAATTCTAAGTGAACCACTCACTCCAATATCTGTGTGTTGGATTCCACACTTGTCCAATTCTTTGATAAGGCCCTCACTTCCGAGTACATAGACTTTCTTATCAAAATTTAGGCTTTTCAGGTACTCTGCTGCTAAATAAGATGTACAGATTATATTTTCCTGAAACAAAATAACACACCTTTAAACTTAAATGTAATGACAAAAACTGAGTGAATCGGCTTAGATGTGGTGAAGCTGTGCCGGAGCTGGATGATCTCAACAGAATACTTTCTTGAGTATAAAATCAAAATACTTTGTCAACTAATTCTCATTTTGTGACAAACCTTAGTAGCTCTAAAACCCATTTTAGAGCATTTTTCAGCAAATTCTTCCCTTGTTTTTGAGTTATTATTTGTTACATAAAATACACTTTTCTTCAGATCCATAAATTTGTTCATTGTGTGTTGAGAATCCTGTATAACTTCATTCTCCAGCCATAAAACTCCTGGAATAAACAAAATATTACAAAAAATTTTACTTTTCCATTAATTTTAGTTTTTAATTGGCAGCATCTGAACCCATTTCCAACCAAAAACTGCTGACTTATTCCACATTTCTCCTCCAGTAAATAAAAACTTTAAAGTTTCTACATCTGCTCTTTTGGTATTTAAATTTTACTGAATATAAATGCACTTGTGAAACACATAAATAGTAGACACTTGCAGTTAATGAATTATAATATATACTTTTTGCATTATTATATTTAATTGAATTCTTCTGGTCGAGAATTATACAACGAAAAATAGCGTTTTTGTGTGTTTTTTAAAAGCTGGCATTATCTTAAATTTCATTTATTTCCCGCAATCAAAAGTTATATAAGCATTAAAAAGAATGAGATATTTTTCATTTTGATGTTATTTCACTTGCATTTAGATGAGTGGCCTTCAGAGCAGTTAAACTATTTTTCGAGGACATATAGCCCAATAACTCATGATTTTCTTGTTTTTAAAATGCGATACTAACTTACCATCACAATCACTTAACACAGTATCGAAAGAACTTAAAAAATTCCAAATTTCTTTCTTTGAGAAATTTCCCAAATTTTTTGGCATTGGAACCATTTTCGACTAGTAGTTTGACGGTATTTAAATATTTCTCTCCTGAAAAGCACAATGCTGACGCTGTTAATATCACAATTAATCTAGCATTAATGTCAAGGCTGAACTACATAACTCAAAATTTATTCGAAAATAAAAAACCGCTAATAAAACATCAGGTCACTCACAGCCTTCTATTAAATTATTTATATCCGAGTGATCTTTGACTTCTTCGACCGCAAACGATGTTTACAATAAAACAGTCATTGTGAAATATTCTATATTTACATTTGAAAAGCCAAGGAGTGTCACTTTCAGTAGACAGTTTGTTTTTAAATCTTCTTTCGTGAGAAATCGCTTTTTTTGATAAGAAAGGTACGAAAAGTTTAATTAAAAATTATAAGATGAACAGCGCACTCTCTTATGTACCATATGAAGGTCTAACTTCTTATAATTCGGACGTTGTAACGGTCAAAATTACTGAAGTTCCATATTGAATAAGAATTTGAATTTTTTTGTTCAGCAAAGAATGAAATTATCACCGAAGTCGATTTGTATTTCAATTCAATTTGAGTATTAAGCACAAAAATGTCAAATTCAATTTTAATAAATCTTGATTTGACTTAGAGAATTATATAGAAAAGGCCATCATAACACGAAAGCTTTGACAACTGACTTGATTAGAACCGGTTAATCAAAAATTAATTGTTCTAATCAAAAGCACCTTTAATAACAGGTCTAAGTATTGATCATTTTAGCCTTCGCTAGTGTATTTTCCTAACTATAAATTTCTTTCAGATAAAACGGCTTTGGTGCAGAGCTTTCGTCGTCTAAATACTCCATTTTTTGCCTCAGAGAAGTGCCCATAAGATTCAGAAAGAAATTAAAATTTGTTTTCTAAAATAATACCGACGTTGATGGTAAATATTCATTTAATTATAAATTTTTTAGACATAATATCTGGCTTGATTCAAGTTTTGATTTACTTTGCATATTATCTCAACTGTGTCTGAGTTAATTTTCGTTCGCCATTTTTAGAAAAAACGTTACGATTTTTGAAAAAAGAAGTATTTAAATGTGTGTTACAACTGTATATCCTCTGTTTCAGCTTTCTGAGAGTCAAAAGGTTGTTCACCTCTTAAAAAGCCGAAGAAATCAAAAGGCTTCTCACCTCATTCCCTCAATGATGGACGCCTATAAAATCCCTTCAATAAAAGGAAAACAATCTCGGGAAGGAAAATAAAAAAACTTTGGGTAACGCAACAGAACGTTTTTATTACGAAACTGTCCGTTGAGGGAAGAACTAATCGATTGAGACATTCGCAGACCTACATTTTGATACTATCGGAAGCAACAGAGGAATAAACCGAGTAAATACACGAGGGGTGTCATTTTCTTAGCGATTGACCCAAATTCGAAAACAGCCCAAAACCATTAAAAGAACTCTTCTTTTCCGGGGCTTTTCGTTCGTTTGACTTTGTTTTTCGGTTCATTTTTCTGTCTGATGCTCTCCTGAAATATTTTGTTTAAATCCGACTGAGTTTGGGTTCTTTGTCTCTCCCTTAAAAAACGGATCCTGTCACAAGGGCAGCATGACGAGCCGGGTTCTTTCTCTACGGCGTGAAAGAGCTCAACCTCAAGCGAAACAAATTACGAGGGAACTACTTTTTATTCTTTCAGAATGAACCCAGCTGGAACCATCCCTCTTTTTAACAGTTGCAGGACGCCTTTTAGTCAGAAACGCAGCCGGTGGAGTAAAAAAAAAGTTAAAATAAACCAGAGTTCGCGTCCTTCGACCTTTTGTACCTGTTTCTGCGATTTCGGCTCGGCAACCTTTTCATATTGGTGTCCTGAATGTGTTCGGAAGTGGTGTGCACGTCTTTCTTCGACTTGGAATATATTTTTTACTCCAACAGCCCGATTTTTTGACATTTTGTTTGAGGCTCCCCGCTTTGGCGACGCCTTCTCAGTCCCGGTGGTGGAAAATTGCAATTTTCCGATTCGAGGGAAATGAGTGGGAATAAAAATTGAAAAACGCGTGCGTCTGCGCGAGAAGCGAAGCGTTCTCCGAGCTTCAATACGCCCCAACCCCAATTTTTATTTCAGTTGTATTGATATTAATGAAGGAAAGTATTACTCGAATACCGTCGCGTTCAACTAGTTCAGTATTTATATTTTTTACAGTGAAGCAAAAAAAAATTTTCAAATAAACTGCCGGAGATAAAAGATTCGATACATTTAGATTTGGATTCACCCCCGGGGTAAGTTTCCTTTGAGGGCGATTCTCGTGACCGCCCTTCTTTGCATTTCACCATTGTTTACTACCGATTTTAAGCTCTAATTTGGTGCGTAGACTTCTTTCGATGTTAGTTCTGCTGAGTGAGTGAGGAGTGATTGGTTTCGTTTTTTAGAATTTTCCCTGCTGGTAATATTTTCCTCCTTGAAAATGCTCACCATATTAGTCACCGCCGTTTAGGAAATCACAGCCACTCACTGCATGGTGCTGCTCTCACCGCTACCTGCCACCCCGGTTGCATATGCCACTCTAAAAATACAAAAAAAAAAACAATAAAAAGTGCATTTTCAAACGTAAACATCCTTTTTCGAGCGATAAAACGGTCGAAACGTTTGTGTTGCACCTTTTGTTTTCCAAAAATAAATGCAACTTGTAGAAGCCATAATTTCTCGGAAGCAATACCCATTAATCGGCTTTTAAACTCCTACCCTAAATTTACCCTAAATTATAAAATTTCACGCCGCATGTGTGCGACAAAATAGGAAACGTTTGCCACCTCTAAGGAAGTCGATATCGGCAAAACTGGTCGGCGTCGCTGTGTAAGGCAGAGAAGTCGTTGGGGTTGTAAAATTTTTTTATTCATTCCCTCGAGCAATACAGTGCAATCAAGTGTTTATACATTTTCAAGCACTCATGTTAATTTTAAACACATCGTACGGTGATGAAATTATTACACAGGGGTAACAGAGATTAAATACATACGTCGGTAATTATGCTGAATTATTACCATGTGAAATTGATTTCAGATGGCAAAATTTTCCATATTGAATTCTAATTAATTTTCAATACCAACCGAAGATAATAAACTCGATGCATATAACACGAAATATGTAGTTGAATTAACTAAATAATTCTGCCGTGCAAATCGAGGGCCGAATGTATTATATATAAATATCAAATAAATAAATAATGTATGTAAAAACAAATACTTAAGCAGTTGCTTCAGTGGAAAAGCTAAACTTAAAATAATATATAATATAATATAATATAATAATTTAGCCTTATCTCGCCAGAGGGCATTAAGGGAGTATAAGCAACAAATTTTTTTATAAGCAACAATCAAAACAAAGTTATAAATTATGTACAGATCCAAAGATAAACAGTTATAACTTTTAAAGTAAATAAAATATGCAGAATTAACAAATTAAATATGAAATTATAAGATAGATAAACAAAACAATAAGTAACATAGTATTAAATAAATATCATAAAAAGCTAAACTTAAAATAAGCCCTTATTATATTGAAATTTACTTCAAAATTAGAGGTTTTGGAACTTTTTGCTGATTGATTTATAATTCCATAATTAGAAGAGGCCGAAATTCCCCAAACGAAATGATACTGCGGGGTCCCAAAGAAATCCAAACCAAAAAAAACTGGGTGTTAACACTTCCTTATGACAATCGTCAGGCATGAACATTACAGGAGAACATTACTCCCTTTGATAATAGTTTGATGTGTTCTTCGACGATGTAGAGGTTGAATAGAAGAGGCTTTTGTCGAAAACAGGGCGAACACCACGTGAGTGCTTCCCTCCTCTTTTTCCTTTCTGAATTCTCGACTTCTTTGAGTGTTTTTTAATTAAGCTCGAATAGTGAAGGCCCCGTCAATCTTCTTCCCGTCTTCCCGCTACTCGTAAATCAGGAATTTATGTTTGTAAATTTGACAGGATCATGTCCGAAATAAAAGCCTTCGACTACGACGATAAGGAGTTCATTAAAATCGAGGAGAAAACAGAAATGCTATTTGAAGAAGATACGAAGGGTTCAGAATTCGTCGTCACTGACGAAAAGATGGAGGCAAGTTGCAAATGCTCAAACACGAACAGTAACAGACAGACAGACGAAATGAGTCGCGTATTATTTTTAATAAGAGGGCTTCGACTGTCCGCAAAATAACTCTGCATCAATTCCAGGGAAAAACGGAGGAAATTCACATAAAGACGACGGAAGTTATAAAAACGGGAGAAGTTGAGAAAATGAAGAAGCAATTTGAGGAATCCCAAAAAGAAGAGGGAAAGGGGATTCGAGTCCCGATCGGAGGAATCAAAATCCCAGGTTTCTTAAGGAATAGGTCGAGGGACAAGAATAAGGTATACAACTGCTCCATCACTGTTTTCATCCCCTCCTTCACCCCCAGGAAGCAAAGACTAATCGAAAGGACGAAACTCCCCCATAAATCACAACAAACTGAACAAATTCAAAAACTGCAGCAGACAAATTCGACCCAAAAAAATCACAATTTGAATTTCTTTTTAAATTTATTTAATTGCTTTCGAGAACTGAAACCCCGACTTTGTTACCGACACACCAATTTTCTTTTCCCCGCCCTGTAATTACAGCAAGCCCGTTTGCAGTTAAAAAGAGTTAAAAGGTTTTAACGAACAGGAAGCGGAACCGCCTGCGGAAGATTCGGACATAGAACCGCCATTCGTAGCTCAAAGCGCGAGGAAAGAAGAGGCCAAAGAACCGGAGACGCAGAAACAATTGATAACGAAGAGATTTAAGAAAATAATTATCCGAATGCCGAAAAGTGGGAAAACGGGGGAGTCTTGCGCGAAAGCGGAAAGCCAGACGGACGAGACAAAAGACGGAAACGTCAACTCGAGGAAACAGAACCTCATCGATTCCATAAAAATCCCGCTAATGTCGGTTCTTCCGAAGAGATTCGAACTCGGCGCCAAAGAGCAGGTAAGGAACCGTTCACCTGAGTGTGTGCGTGAGAAAGTCCGCTTGTGGCTGCTATAAGGCTTTCACATAGTGGCGACACTTTGCACACTTTGCACGGGACGAGCAACATGGCGGGGGAACGTTTCAAAGGGAAAAGGGACGAAGGTAAGATTGAAACGAGAAACAAAAGACTGAGCGCGGGATTGAGACGAATTACTGCTCCGTAAGTGGTAAACAATGTCACATTTGGTGAGTTTAATAAACCGCCCGTCTTCTTTTCTCAGCCCTCGGAACGAAGGGCGTTTTTAATTTTTCTCAAAACAATCGGCGAATGAATGAATGACGGCGTCGTGATAAAAATAGGGCAAATCATGAGCGGGATTTCTTCCTTCTCCGCGGGCTCAGTGCGTTTCGATACGTGGAAATCGTTCGCCGCCATTTATTTTTCGCACTGTATCGATGGCGTTTCTCCATCCGGGCTTCCGTTAATTGGGCTAAACGACGTGAGAAAACAATAAGTGTCGGATATAAATCAGGGCGGGCGGTGGGCAACAGTCTTGAGGATATATTTCCTCCAATCAATATTTTGAATTCCGCTCTGGAGCCGACCGTAAAGCTCGCGAGGTCATTTCGGTCGGCCAAGGGGGAAAGCTCGCTTCGATTTGCATTTTTTTGAGCGCGTTACGGTGCTCCCGTTAAACCGTTCGGATGGAGATAAGCTAATAGAATCAAGAAGCGGAACTCCCGCATCCGCGGCCATATTATAAATAGGTTCACTTAGCAGCTCGTTCCAATTCGGGAGAAGCCTCTTATAAAATTATCTCCGATCAATGACATAATTTATCACATAAGTATCTCTTTTTAGAATAATAAATTCATTTGGAAGGTAATTTTATGCGAATGCATAATGCATTCAACGGTTTCGCGAGTCTTCGGTGTGGTTGTGATCGAAATGTGAAACGCCTTTCAGAAAAAAGATCCAGAAATGGGAACGGTAGGGCTGGCCTCGATGGAAACTCTGGAAGATTCCAAGGAAAGCAACGGCCTCACGGAGGACGGCATGGAAACAGTCAAACTGGACGTGGACGGGGAGAGAGACGGGGAGAGTCAGGGACTGGCGACCAGGAGGAAGCAGCCTGTATTTGACGACTGGAACATCAGGGACTGGAGGAACTGGCCGGATAAGTTCGGAAGGTTGAACAAGCACGAAAAGGCGATAGGTGAGACTTTCCCTTTTCGGTTCCTTTTCCTCTCTTTTCACGAATGCGTTTTGTTTCCAGTCATTGCTATTCTCCTCTTTCTAATACTTCTTGTGCTGATAATACTACTCGCTACTGGAACGAGTCCTCCCACTTCCCCGCCAATTAAAGATGGACGTTACATAGTCACCTCTTCGTCGTGCGGACCAGTAGAAGGGTAAGGAAGCCTTTTTAATCGGAGATTGTATTACGTTGAGTCACAAGCAACTTCCGATCATGTTTTCTAAATCTAAACATTTTCAATTCCCTGTGATGTACAGTTGTTTACAGATCTGTCAAAGATAATTTAAAAATAATAAATTTAGATACATCCTTTTGTTATGTTTTACATACTGTAAAAAATTTCTGATAAAAATTGTAAAATAATAATCATCAGAAAGCATCTAACAATGACAAAAAAAAAGTTTCTTCTGACTCGACTTAATGTTTTGGAACTTCCTCTTTCCATGCAACGCTTTTCTCTCTTTTCCCGCATTAAACAAATTAAGGAAGACTTAATGGCTCAGTCGTTTTGTTCTTCATCGAATGCAGAATAGTAAACGAAATAAAGATAATAAAATTTTAACTTTTTATTATTACATTTAATTATTAATAGTTTTAACAATTTTTTTTGTTTTCATCTCCCATTTTTAGAGAGAAAAAACTTTAATTTAAACGAGAGGCAGAAATTTATGTATTTAAGTAATAATCATAAATTTACTTTTATATTTATATTAAAGTATCTGAATTAATTCATTTATATATTTTTCATTGTAATTATTCCAAACCTCTAAAATTATTTATTTATCGTAATTCTAATTTATTTTTAATAAAAACTTACATAATTTTATAATATATTTTTAATTGCGAATCCATTTTAGTGTTAATGGTTTAATTTTAGATCATTTTAATTAATATCAATTTTAATAGGGAGGTGAATTTCATTTTTTTCGTAAATCTAAGCTTTGCTTAAATTAAATAAAGCTTTTGTTTGCCTTTCAGGTTGTACGAAGACGAGATATTTAAATTTCGAGGAGTGCCCTACGCTGTACCACCTCTCGGAGCCAAAAGATGGCAGTACGCAGAGTCCCTGAACCACTTAGACAGATGCTGGAACGGAACCTTGAAAGCCTACAACAGCTCCTCCACCTGTTGGCAGCTCTACATGGAGCGAAACGGAAAATGGCGCGTCGACGGAGCAGAAGACTGTTTGACTTTAGATGTAATCACTGTAGCCGCCCTCGGCCGCTTGCTCTCGATCCTTCCGAGTGTCAACCATGTTTCTTGCAGATTCTCACGCCTTTCGTAAGGTACGACACGCCCCTCCCGGTGGTGGTCTTAATCGACGCTGCCACCCTCGTGGGCGGTTCGCCAGGAATCCTCAAGCCAACCCCGAAGATAATCAAAGCCAAAGAAGTAGTTTTCGTCCGTCCGAACTTTAGACTGAACGTCTTCGGGTTCCTTGCAACGGAGGTCCTCTCCAAGGCGACGCACCCTCCCACGTAAGTGCATCGGTGGTGAACCTCCCCTTCTCTTCCCCTTCTCACTGTGTTTTCAATTCAGGTCGGGGAATTACGGCTTATCGGATATAATCACCGCTCTTAAATGGGTGAAAACGAACATAATGCATTTTGGCGGAGACGAAAATATGATCACCGTGGTCGGGCATCGTGCAGGCGCTACTTTGGTCACCGCTTTGGTCGCCAGCGACGCCGCCAAGAACCTGTTCAACAGAGCTTGGGCATCGAGTGGCTCTGTCGTGTTCCCCCAGACAGTGCTGCAACTCGCCGAGCAGGCCAACCAACGATACGTCTCAAACATTTGCTCCAGTAAGTCGACGACGCCATATTTAAGTTCAGTCGACGGCATTCCCGCTCTGACTCGGAGCTGATTTCAGAAAAACCCGACAAGCTCAGCTGCCTTCTCACTCACGACGCGGAGGAGATGGTCGAAGACGTGGAAGACGCCTGGAGGCCGACCGTGTCCGACCTGCCGAGCACTAAGGAAGCGACCACCCCCAAGCACGAGTGGCTTGTGTTGGACGGAAACATACTGAAGGAAAACCTCTGGCAGAAAGGCACTGAGCATGTGCCGTTGGTGATAGGTGAGCGTCCGCCATGTTTTCATTGTGGAGCCTGGACGACATAACGCTCCCGGTGCTTTGCAGGCACGACAGCCCACGGCGAAGCCAGTCCACAGCTATGGGAGAGGTTGCAGAAAATCCCCGGTCCGAAAGAGGAAATAATAGTGACGCACGTGAAGGAGAGCCATATTGGGGCCTTAAAGTTAACGGAGGAAGTACTTAATTTGTATAACAACACCTGGGAAGGTTTGGCTGCGATGGTTTCCGACATTCGAACGGTGTGTCCTTTGCTTTCCTTTGCGAGGGAACAGGTGAGTCCACTTTTTATATTTGAGTAATTAACCCTACTGTATTTGCTTCTGTGTGGAATCTTATAGCAATATTTAACTGCATCTATATTTGCTACTGATCCATGTGAAAGCTCAAAGCATTTATTAACTGAGCATTTCCTTGCAGCAAAACATCTCCTTCTACATTGCGACACTCGAGCGAAATCACACCGACTTTGGGCAAATCGCCGACATCGACGCCGACATGTCCTCCATCCTCGGCAACTACGAGCCCACGACGCCCGCCCAGCGAAACTTCGTCGCCGCCATACAGCAGCTCTTCTTCAGATTCGTCACCCTGGGCGAGTGGGACGCGGGGAAGACTCAGGGGGTGGTCGTAATCGGGCAGACGGCCGAGTGGCAGGAGGACTACCCCAAATGCAACTACTGGATCTCCAAGGAAATAGTTCCTAAGTTCGCGAGGAGAGACTAAACGATCACTTCGTCTGCTTTTGAGCAAACTTTTCTTTTCAACTTCCCCACCGGTCGATGCTTTACAGTGCCCACCCTGCAACGTTTCCTCTCGAGGAGGCTCACTAGCTCAGTATTCTCATCTGTGATTCTGCTTCGTTACAAAACGACAACCGGGTCCAACGATGGTCCAAATCCTTCTTTCTTCGGGGGTGGCAACGCTCGCCTCTTTTGATAAATGACCTCAGGCAAAGATTATGTCTAAAATGTGTTCAAATGCAGAGGCATAAAAATAAAAAAGGCATTAGGTCGAGTCGTAATTGACTTCCAGTTTTTATTTGTGCGAAAAGTAACCCCAAACGGTCAGGTATTTATTAATACTAGGAGCGCCTGAAAAACTCGAAAAGGGGTCAAAATGAGCCTTCATGCAATAAAGGCCTTTTATTATTAAGAACAAATTTAAATATTACCTATGTATTTATACAAATCTTCCAATTGTGCAGTTGATAATGTCCAAAAGCTGTTATTGGCTTTTGGCCTCCATTTGTATTTCGAGGATTTTTGAGGGGTCAAAATAACCCATTGATCCAGCGAACTGATTTTTTCAAATTTTATAATACAATAGATAAAAATTTTGATTGAGTATTTTAGGAAATATCCAGAATCAAAGCATAAAATTTTTCATTTTGACCTTTGCGGCGCTTCCAGTGTTAATGCTCAGACTCATTGGAAGTTACTCGCGAATCGACCTAACGGAAACAGTTTTTTTTTTTTTTGAGGAGATTGCTTCGTTTATGATTTCCCTGATCACAAACGCTCTTTAACTGCCAACGTCTTCCTTTGATTTGTGTCAAAATTAGGAAAGATTTTGTATTAGTTACCGAAAATCCATTTTAAGAAATTGCTTGTCTTTTTTTCATATCAACTCGAGTCATAACCGACTTCCGGTTTTTTTTTTATAAAAACCGGTTTTTTCTACCATTCAGTATCTACACTGCTTCTTTTTATACAGTATTTCTTTAAAAGTTTAAAATTAAAAAAAAACGGTTTGGCGTGTAAACGCCCGTCAAACAAAATCGTTGACGAAAACTCAACGGAAATCTCTTCCACGAAGCGAAAACTGAAGTCGTTGCCATGGCAACCATTGACGGTTGGAGCCAAACAACAGAACGGGAAGTTGCGATTGACTCGATTTGATGCCATCGTTTTATTTTTTAAATTCAAGACTGATGCAATCGAAAACATATCCGCGAGCGTTGCCCGCCCCCGAGCTGAGGATAAATCCAGGTTTTATATTTCTTATCTGGTCAACGCGCGAACAAAAATAGGTATTAAGTTATTTATTAAAGCTTAGTTTATTTATTGTCATTTAAACACTAATTTAAGGCAGAGTTATTAATTATTAATTAACGATTCAGTGAGCCTTTGACTGAATATACGCTAACGAAAGGTGGTGATTTCACTGAAAAAAGTTTATGAAAGTGTTTACCTGCATAACCCGCGAAGCACCCAAAAGAAATCCAAGTGAAATTACGACTAAAACAAATCCGCCATTTTGATGCTTTGCTTCATGCTTGCCATAAGCTTCAGAAAAAAAAACTGAAATTAATTAACCGTTATTATAATTGCCCAAATTAGGACTTTATAAGAACAAAAATTGCAAAATATCGAATGGAAAAGTGCAACGAGTATTTGTTGGTTGTGCAACGCGTTGTGTTTTTAAATCAACTCAGACCATAGAAGTTAATTTGAAAGTTTGAATTGCAATTCAAACTGCCACTGCCGTTCAGAAGCGTTTATGCTCATTTTCAGTGATCTGATCGAAATTTGGCTTAAAAAGATTGTGTCAATTTACAGTGAGATATGAATCAGACTATAATTTGTAATTATTTAATACGTAGTAAGTGTGAGAAAGGAAATTCAACAGTATTAATAATTAATTTCAAGCAGAGGCCATTTGCATTTTCTGTTGACGAATAAAAATTTTGTGAGAATTTTTTTCTGAACAAATTACTCAACCCTTTACCCGACCCTGTACAGAATCTCTTTTCATAAAATTACGCTTAAGCCTCTGCGAGAAAACCCGCTTTTGTACATATTTTTAAGTGGTTAATTTCGTTGTGATCGATGTATTTGACTGTGCTTTTATATTAAATGTTTTAATTCCCAGTTTTGTACGCGGTGCCCCACTGAGTGAATAGAGCAAATAATAAATAAATATTTTAAAAATGATGGAGGAGATTCGGTTTTATTTACGAAGAGTCACTTAGAAAATAAACCGAATCGGTCACCTTAAAAACAACTCAGAAAATTTTAGTTTACATTTTGGAATTTTGTTAGTAAGTCTGGAAATTATAATAAATTTCAAATAAAATGCCTTTTTTTCGAAAGTAACCGTTTCGATCTCTTTTATTGATCCTGAAAAACGTACCTGAGAGTCGAATCAGCGTTGGTAGTTTTATGAATAAACTTTTAACTTCACTTAAAACAATTTTTATTTTATAGTATTTTAATTCAAGTGCATTTACTCCGTGTCACGGCCATTGTAACATAATTTTTCCGCACTTTTAATTGCAGGGTTGCCAACAATCAGAATTTAAAGTTGACGGTTAATTTTCAAAACGCCAAAAGAGAACAATTGTTTACAAAAAAATTCAATGATTTTTTATTTGTCTAAAATCCACCCTTTTTATGTGTAAAATTCATTCTTTTGTTTTAAAAACGCACCCTTTTGTACAAATCCATCCCTTTTAGGTCTAAAATTCACCTTTCCAGTCTCTAGGGTCTGACACGTCATTCAACGTGTCAAAAGAAAACCGCAATCCGGAAACCGGAACAGTGGAACTCCAGGAAACGACAAAGACTGACTCTATTTTTCAAATAAAAAAATAATAAATTATATTGATTCAGTACAAATAAAAATAACACCACATTCCCCATTGAGAGAAGGACACACATCAGTCGCTATGGGAACTATCCTATGATAATAACGCTTGCTTCAGTCTCAAAATATCACAACTCAATAAATCGCATTTCCCTTTGAGAAAACAAAATGGAGTTAAACAAGTCCTTCCGGTCAGTTCTCGTGCGTTTCCTGCTCCTCGAGAAATTGCTTCAGGATGCTGTTCTCGATGACAATCACGAACTGCTCCTCCCCGTCCGCGTTCCTCTTCTGCTTGAGAATCAGGTGGTCGATGAACTCCTTGAGCTGCGCCCTCAGACCAACGTCCGAGCTGATCAGCAACTCCTTCCTGCTCAGCTGGTACAGCTCCCTGAAGGAGATCCCCGGCCGCGCGGACTGGAGCTGGTTCCTCAGGATGATCATGAAGATCCCGCGGCTGTTCTTCGTGAGGGAGTTGAACACGTTCCTGAGGGAGGACAGGGTCGCCTTCCCGGTGCTCTGCAGCAGGAGGTTCCCCTCGTAGACGGTCTCCTCCGTGTAGCTGAGGAAGGTCGTGCTGTCGTACCAGATCCAGTTGAACTCTGCGCAGGTGCTCTTGTTCCAGATGAGTGGGGCGTTTATGTGGTCTATGGAGGCGATTATGTGCACCTGGTCGAGCTTCCCCAGCTGGGAGAGCATGCTCTGGACCTTATTGCTCCTCAGCATGATGCCGTCGATGTTGTTGATGGCGAGGTAGATCCTGAGGTCGTAGTTGGCGATCTTGGCCTTGAGCCTCTCGAGCACGTCGGAGGAGTCCATCTTGATCCTGGCGACGGCGCAGACCTTCTCGAGGATCTCCTTCGCGGAGACGTCCGGGAAGAACCCGTTCACGACGATCACCGGGTGCACGTCGATGAACCGCTCGACGAACTTGCCCAGGATCTCCCTCTTGGAGCCGGCCCCGTACAGCACAAGGTTGTAGTTCTGCTGCAGCACGAAGTCCCACTTGCTGAACAGGTTCAGCGTCTGGTTGAGGAGGTTCTTGACGGAGGTTTTGTGGGCGGGGCTTATCTGGAAGTTGCTCACCAACTCATCGAGTCTTTTCTGAGTGAGTTTGGGGGTCTTGAGCGGTCTTTTCACTGCACTCGCGGGGCTCTTCGCCCTTTTCGAGCTCCTCAACTGGCAGTAACCTTCGAAGAAAGTCTTATCGCTTCTCGAATGTTCACTGTCACTGAGGGACTCGTCGGACAACCGGAAACTCTCGTCGCTCTCCGAACCTGAGAACTCATCGTCGCTGTTCTCCAGTATTTTCTGTATTTCCTCTATGTCCTTTATCACTCTTTTGTTGGAGTTGTTCGGCGTGGGACACGACTCCTTCAACTTGGACCCCTTCCCCGAAGAACTGTTCCACTTCCCGCCCTGCGACCTGCCCTTCGCGCTGCCCTCCAGGCTGAACATCTCCTTCGCGGACACGTCCTCCTCGTCGAAGAGGGTGCTCGGCAGGGCGTGGCTCACTTTCTCCACGTCGTCGTTCTCCAGCGCCGCCAACGCCAGTTCGACGTCGTCCACGTATCTCGCCCTCTTGGCGCCGAGGTCGTTCTCTTGGGGCGCCTTCCTCTTGGCCGTCCTCGCCTCGACGCCCTCCTCGGCCTTCTCTGAGAGGAGCTTCTCCGCCTCGGATTTCACCTTTTGCCTCATGAGCCTCTCGTAGTCCTTCTTCGAGACGATTGTGGTCCCGACAAGTTCGTCCGAGACGAAGATGACGTCGACCGTCTTCATTTGGCTTCTTCTCCTGACGTTGTACTTCAAGTTGTTCTCCATGAGTGTCTTCTGATGGACGACCTGAAAAGCAAAAACGAAGGAATTAACATTCAAACTACATTTTTTAACCTAACAACCTTTTATTTACATAATAAATAAGACAAAAGTTTTTAATTTACAATCTTTTATATTAAAAACGCACTGAAAGGTAAAAAATAATACAAAGTTTGTGCACATATTAATGTATTTGCACAAAATAAATTAAGAGAGGAGAAGCTTGAAAATGACTTTGCTCAGTAAAGAAGAAAGCTGCTTTATTTATGATATTGACATTTTATTTTTATAATTAAGGGCGAAGCCTCCTAGTATATAATAAAGTAAATAATAAAAAATAAATAAAAGTAATTAAAAAATAATAATTAAATAAGCAAACATATAAATAAATATTTGTTAACTCGTTAACAAATTTATTTTAATAAATTTTCTTTTAATAAATTGTTATCTTTAATAAATTGTTTTCTCATTACTAATCCATCTCAAACCTTAATGATTCAGCTTCTGGTTCTAATTTTATTGGAAATTCTTTCTTTGTTTTAAGTGAAACTACTAATAAACAAAATAAGAAATTTTAAGGAAATAATAAACTAAATTACAATAATTCAATAATATTAGTTGTAATAGTTCAATAATAATTAATTTCAACAGTTTATTAATATTAAATGATATCAAAACTTACAACTCCCTATATGAACAATCTATAAATAAAATATTTTTCTTATGTATGAGTTAATAAACAGACAACTAAACAAATTAATAAGTTAATAAGCATATAAATAAACCACCAACTAATCGTGTAAATAAAAAATAATAAGCAAATATAAAATATTATTTCAAAACAAAACAATATTTGGATAAATTTAACACAAATATTGATTTGAGTTTTTGTAAATGCCATATTTAAAACCATATTTCCGCCTGGGAGACCTGCAAAAGAACTTATTTTCTAAATTATTCTCAAACGCTGTTGAATTTTAATATTAAAAATGAATTCATTTTTGTCTGTGCTTGAGTTCAGCATTTATATGTATTAATATATGTTCATATTAGTATACATTCGAACTGTAAAAAGAGTTGCAATGTTTCACATATAAACATTTACAGGAATAGTTTCTTCACGCCAAAATATCCATGTGAAGTTTTGCAACTGCTGATTTTGCACAAATCTGATTTCCCCAATCAGTCTCTTATTATTTTACTGCTCTTGCCGGTGTTTTCTCTTTGATTTAATCAATGCACTCGACATTTTTTTGGTAGGGGTTTTAGTAATTTATTATCTTTCGTTTTGCCAGCGTAAAAAAAACATCTGTACGCTCAGTGAAATTATCTTCAACAGTAATAACAAAACGTAAATGGTCCAAATATTCACAATTACTGGGAGGAAGAACTAACAAGGCGTGCGCTTATTATAGCTATCGAATAAAGCATTCCGTTCGATTTTCGAAGACCCATTCTTACAAACTGCCGTCTAAACTTTGTCAACACAACCAAACCATGATAAAATATTTTCAATAAATACCTTAAGTTTCAAGTGGAACAACTCTTCCGGCAATTACTCAAATTTGCTGGCTTTGGAGGATAAAAGCCCCACATAACCGTTTTCAGACATACTGCATAAATTCTAGGCCTTTCTTCTGAAAGATTATTTTCATAATCAAGGCCATTGCTCAGTAAGAAACCGCCGAAAACTTGAAGTATATTTGATTTCAATGTATGGTTGAGATTTATCCATGGTTCGGACCATAGAGTATATAAACCGTGGCAGCATTAATGGTTCTAGGAGGCTGTGTCCGGGGTTTTATAAAAAAAACTCGCGCAGAGAATAAACCGTTATTGTAAGTTAAAGCAATTAATTAAGCTTTTCAAGTTATTGAACATGATTTTAAGTTAATATCCTTAAAATACGTAAAATAGACCATAATATACGTAAAATATATCCTTTTCCTTCGATATTTTCTCAGTTAATTCACCATTTTGCACTTTTTTCAATTTTAAGTTCAACACTAAATACACATTTTCAGCTAACTTAATTTCGTTTATTAAAATTTAAATATTAGAATTTGCCAGAATTTAAAATTTAAAAATACTACTAGATATTTGATAATTTTTTTCACTTTTTGATTACTCAATAAATCTTATAAAAATTTCATTTCGATTTCTATTGTAAGATTTTTAAAAATTAAAATTATAAAATTTAAATGTACAAAACGTATCGCATTAAATTAAAATTCATTTATATTATTTTCCATCAGAAAAAGTAAATATATCCTTCCAACTCTTATAATACACATAACTTTAATTCTGCCTGCGGCATTCATTTCCTTTTTTGAAACATAAACCGTTCAAAAAATAGCACTAATAATCTTCCTTAGAATATGATTTAAAAAAATTTTTTTAATTTAAAAAAAACAGCGGCAAAAGCCATATTTACACAACTTCGTGACCTTTTAAGTTTTGGTCGGCTATTTTTCAAGGCTTTGCTGACAACTTGCACCTGAAAGAAGTGTACCTGGGAAGTAGACTTGTGTTGTGGGAGCCATAAACGGCTTAATGAGTATTTCTCACCTAATAACATCTTCGGTAAGAATGAATCATCGATCAACAAGTGGTGTCACACGATTCACGGAAAAACTAGAGAATTTCCAAGTCGCAATGCCTGATTTCTGGGTGTTTTTTCTGAAAAATAAACTATGTTTTTGTTCGCTCTTTAAAATATTAAGTAGTCATGTTTACCTACCCGTAATTTTAATTCGATTCTATCGATTTCACCTCCCATCATATCCACAATGTTTTCCCCGTGCTTCAACATGAATTCCTCTAATTCATCTATGGTTTGCATTTTCCTCACTTCCTGAAAATTCAAAAAAAATTTTCCCGTCATTGATCTTCTTAAAGCGAACGAGGTGGGGCTCTCTCTATCGACTCACTTCCAGCATTTGATTTAAATCTTGCTTGTCTAAATAAGACCTCGTCAGTTCTCCCCCGTCGAAGTCCATTTCAGCTTTGTATCGAACGAGAGAATTTCCTATGTCTATGCCTTTGACGTCGTGTATCGCCCGAATCATCACATCCGACTCCAATTCGGCGTTTATTTTGTCCAGTCTCTCCTGAGGTATGGACCTGCCGACGAAATTCCTCCTCAATTAAAACTGCATTTGTACGGTCAAAGGATGAACACAATTACCTCCCGACTAATGCTGCGACATTTGTGTAGATGATAAACGAGGCAACTCCGGCAAGTAAACCACCGACCAAAAAACTTCCCAAAGCATCAGGTACGTGACTGTTATAATAAGAGCTGAGTCCCATGCAGCTTCCTGCGAAGGCAACACCAACAACGGCGGCGGCATCCTCGAGTAAAACTACGTTAACGCTAGGGTCCTGCCCTCTCAAAACTGAAACGGAAATCATCCCCTCAGTCACTGGAACCACTTCCGAGACGCCGTTCCCCGGCCACTTCTTACCGTATTCAGAAAACGACATGTCCGACTTCCTAGCCCCTATTCTAATAGAATTGAAAGCGACGAGCAAGGTGGCCCCCTCCGACGCGAGGGAGCCCAGCAGAATCATGTACGCCCAATAGAAGGAGGGCAGGTCGGATGGATCGGTCAAGCCGACCACTCCGTGGTAGAAGGAAAGTCCGGCACCGACGCAGAAGATTCCCACGCCGGATATCAATGAGGCGACGTATCGCATGTTTGTGTAACCGTACGGGTGATCGGAATCTGCTCTCTGAAAGGAAAAAATGTTTGGCGGTAAATCAGTAACGCCCGGCGGTGTTTTACTCATAGGAAAAATCCTACATTTTGTTTTATATCTACCGTATTTAATTAATTAATCTCAAAAATGACACATTAAAGGTCTATGATTTGTTTGGACTTTTTAAAAAATGGCTGATTAAAAGAGAATTATATATTTTTGTTAATTAGTGCTAATGGCTCTCACATTGGTAAATCCAATTTACACTTAATATTTAAAACTTAACCGTAAAAACACAAAATAAAAAATAAAATTTTTCAATTTAAAAACATCTTATTTATAATAAATTATAAATATTTTATAATTATTATGAATATTATTTTATAATAAACTATTTACCTGACTTAATTAAAGTGTATTTTTATTACAACAAAGTGTTTTTTCTCTGTTTTTGAAATGGACAATCAATCACCTGCACAGATTTATGGATGCCATATGCCAAAATCAGCTGATTTATGGTGTCCGCCAAGGAATGTATTGCTTCTGAAAACATACTGTGTGAACCGGTGTAAATCCAGGCAATTAATTTAAACATGAAGTTGGAACCGTTTCTGAAAACAAAATTAATATTTCTTTGATCAGAGTGAAAAAACTGAAACTCGACTAATTCCTAAGAAAACTATTTGAAGGTCGAAAAACATTGGATTACTTAGAAACACTATGAAATTGCTGGGCTAACCTTCTCGAGACAAACTTAGTATAAAAGCAAGAAAGAAAACACTATTCTTGTCAAAATTAAGCTTACTTTGAAACTAATTCAAGCCACCAACCGCTGAAATAAATTTAAGAAACTTACATTGCAATGGCTGTTAAAACCACTTTACCAGATGACCCAAAGAGTCCATTTTGCTCTAACTTAATTTCCGATTCTCGCCCCTGTTCTCTGCGGTAATCTCTTAGTCTCCGCTTAACGGTAAATAAATCTAAAAGCAAATAAACCATTAAACAAATGCTCCAGGCTTTTCCAACTTTGTGTCCAGTGCTTACTTTGTTGGTACCGTCGCCGTTCAATGTCCCTTTTTAAAATTTCTTTGAGTAAATTTTCTTTCGATCCCCAAACGTCAAGTGCCCTGAAAAAATACTTTTATCAATACCGAAGATTTTGAAATTTTAGAATTATTACAAATTATTTAGTTTTCATGAGAAGTATTCAAACTTTCCATTTTTCTTAGAATTTTACCTTCAAAAAATTTCCGTTAAAGTTGGTTCATCTTTCAGAAATTTTTTAAAAGAATTTTTAAACCGTACTTAAACCAAATTCTAACTGTTTTCTCAGTAATAAGTTTTTCGCAATAAAAGGCGTATTTTTCAGCATAAATATTTACTTTTTAGAATTTAAAAAAAAAGGTTTAATATCACTAACGGAAGCTTCGGCGATGTACGTAGTTCTTATGGCAACCGTAACGGTCGGATTTAAACAAGTGAAGGAAATTATGAACGACTGGACCTAATGTACGGTGTGTCACTGGTATATTTGGTTAAAACTCACTTGGCTTCGACATCTTTCCTCCAGTAAACGGTAATGGGCGGATCGTTTTCATAGGGAGATCTTCTTTTGGTTTTCCTCAGGCCTTCTAAATCTGATGGCTTTAAAAGGAAATCTGTCATGGCTCTCACTGGCGTGATGAAATTTCGTTCGGTCGAGGAGCGGTTCAAATCGACGGTTTGTCTTCTTCTCGGCGTTGTATTTATATTAACTGTAAAATTATGCATTCATGTGCTGCATTATCAGTAACTATTATATCATCCAAAGCATATTTTACTTACTGTTTCCTTTTGGCTCTCCCAAATTAACAGCCTTTGCTGTCCTGCCATCTTCTGGCTTTGCTGTGATCACAGTCTTCAAAAGCATGCTCTTGGCTTTTTCAAAAAATTTCTGTGGGCTGTCTTTAACTAACTCAATTTCATTTGATGTCCTTGCCTGCTCAGCATTTGAAGCTTCTCCAGGTTCAGGCAGGCTTATTTCCTTGTTGACCTCACCCAAATTGAGTTCATACACCTGCCTTTTGATTCCTTCATCTTTTTTTCCCTCCTGTGTGACTTTTTCATCAGGTTTGGCATTTTCACTCTGCTCAATAATTTTCACTGGGTTGCTGGTTGAGGGTTTGACAATCACTTTGCTGCCTATTCCAGGCACACTGCCAATGGTATTTCCAATCCCAGGGGCTTTGGCTTTGTTTTCAGAAAACACCACATTATCAAGCACAATTTTTTTAAGTTTTTCTGGCTCTGAATCTACTTTCTTATCAATTTTTTCACTGGGTCCTGTGTTTTCCACAGAATCAGCAGAAGCAAACACCTGAGTGTTGCTGGGTATGCTTTTAGCATCTCCATTTATTTCTGCTTTAGAGGAATCACCTTTATTAATTTTGGATTTATTATCTGAATTATTTACTGCACTGTTTTCAGCTTGATTATTTACATACTTATTTACTTTAACATTATCTGGGGAAGTTACAACCTTTTCTCCCTGTGTTTTCTTTAATGAATCTTCCGAACTCAATGAAATTTTAGAGTCCCTTTCTTTCCACAGCAAAATTGATGTCCAGATAAAATTTTTCTGTTCTTTAAAAAGTGATTTTCCAATGATCCATTCTCTCCTGTTCAACTGCCCATTTTTCCCGCCTTGTAACAAAGCAAAACTTTTTGTGTGATAACAAGAGCATCCTGGAAAGATCAAAAATGGAAATAATTAATAAGTTGAAAACATTCAGAAATCTTTTAAATCTCAGTAATTTTTAAACTATTTGTAAATAAACACTGACATCAAACATCTTAATGAAAATGCATCATCACAAAGCAATGACACTGAAAGCTTCGCACTAAAGGTGCATAACATTAACATTTGCTCTCGACTTATAGAAATAACACCCACCTGAAGATATTCTTAAAACGGAATTGTATCGAAAAGCCGAACTTTTCTTCGATGTCGTATAAGTGAATGGCTTTATAATTTTGCAAGGGCACCCTAGCATTTCTCTTCGATTCACTGCAAATGCTTTTTTCGCTACTGAATCCAAAACATGGCCCACATTTACAAACTGGCTAAATATACTCTTGCACTAAGTCTCGGAGGGTAATAAAATAACAGTACTGATTTGTCATACAAGATAAATGGTCCAAGTTTTCGCGAGGTCGAAAAACGAACAAGAAGCAGTCATCTAGATTAATGTTTCGAGATAAAAAAAACGGCTTCACTGAGTATCGAAAATCGGATGGACTGACGTTTCGGCCATCATTTTCACAAAAGTGCTCTGCTCAGTGATAGCGGGACATCACTGCTATGACGTCATCACTTTCTTGTTTGTAACTTCTGCTTGTTTTTGTTTTTACTGACTCAGTCGAGAAGAGGATGTGTGGAGGAAGTTTTTCTCCACGCAAACAACGATGATATTCGCTCCAGTATTATTTTACAAATGAATCGCTTAATAAAATCGTCCGGTTTAATGTTACGTTGAAATCAATATTCGACTTTCGATAAATCGAATCGTTTCGTCAGTCATCAATACAACGCTGGGGGTTTGACATTTAGTTATAAAAGATCTCATGCTGTTTTTTACGTGTTTTGTGTATTTAAAAGCACACGTCGATAGTTTGAGATGAGAAATCATGTGAAAGTAAAATGACACTTTCGAATCGGTGTCAGAGCAGACTATGCGATTATTTTGCTGTCTGTGGACTGGATTATAGGTCAGGGTTAGATCCAGATTATCTTTCTGGTTAGTAATTTTTAATATAACTAAATCATTGTGTTGATTTGTTTTTTTTTTATATTTATTTCATTCAGGTGATAGTTGCACGATTCCTATTTAAATTGTTCCTGTACAGAAAAAAGAAACAACTATACATATGAATTTGTTTATTTTTGTTTGACTTGTTTACCAATATTATTGCATGTCTTCTGGTGAGGGTGAGGTCCTTATTATCTTGCAATACAATGCCCATGGGGTTGGGAGTGACAAAGCTGCATATTTCACCTCCATTGAATCAGTGAACAAAAACCACTTCTTATTTCTGGAGAACTTCTCTTTGTTTCAAATGACTGCTTCTAATCATTTTCATCATTTAAACTTAATAATATATTTACAGGTGATGTTTTATGCCCACCTTTAAAAAGATCATACAAAGGAAAAGTTTTAGAGCACTATCCTAATAGTGTTCCCGGAAACTCATTTGATCATGACTCTGTTTGCATGGTAAGCCTGCTAGTGACTTATAATGCAGATAACTCTGTATACTTCTACACTTTATTTGGTCATTGTTTGCTTTGCCCTTTAAACTTTACTCTTAAGCAAAACTAATAAATCCAAACTCTAAGTTTAAATTGTGATTCTCTAAAATCGGGCATTTCAATAGGTAAAATTTGTTTCATAATTGACAAAAATTATTAAAAAAAAAATAATATTTAAAAGGGTAAGAAATTTTTCTTTTTTAAAGGTAACTTTTTTAATGTTAAAATTCTAAAAGTGCTGTTTCTTTAATTTGTTATATATACCAATATGCACAAGGTGCATTACTTTCCACATTTTAAAATTCAGTACAGTTCACTGTTAAATGATAAAATTGAATTCAGTGGGTTAAGTTAAATGGTCTTATAATTTTACACAGCTTAGTTTACCCAAAGGCCTCCAGTTTGGAACTCAGAAGGAAGTTCTTGAACCAGCATTTCACAGTTATGTGGTAACAAGAGAAGATGGCAGTCGTTACTATGGATTTTCATACATATTTTATGAAGAAGTTAAAAACAAACAAGTCTGTAATGCAGTACATACTCTGCAGGTAGGTTTGCATGGAGTAAATATTTTGAGTAATATTTTTTGGCATCACTTATGCTGTTACTTATAAACAGTCTTGGCCTGTTTTGAATAACAGGATTTGCATAATTTTATCCTTTTTCCAGGCAATGTATCTCACAGAACTCTCCAGTTCAAAAACCAAGGAAATTGTTCATAACAACAGCTCAAAATCTCTGCCCAAACATTTCAAACTATCCAGTCACCAACCTGCACATTATTATGACTGCAATAAGGACAAATTATATGTTACAAAAAGCATAGGGATTATCATGCAGCTGCCTTATGTAACAGCAGCTTGTAAATTTTTAACTTCACTGCACAAGTAAGTTAATTTTTTTCTGGGGAACCCATTTTATTTTGTAAATTCAGAATTCTATTCGGCATTTGAGAGAGCAGTTTTTTATAGAGAAGCAACTGCCTTTTTCATGTTAGTGAGACTGCTTCATTGAATTCATTTTTAAATAAGCACTTAGTTTGAAGAGAATGAAAATTGCTCTGCAAAACTTCCTGTTTATTAACCAAGTCATAAGTAACTTCAGCCTTTTTATCAGTAATTAAAATTAGGTCTTTTATAATCGTTATTATCTGTGCATAACGTGATTTCCAAATTTAAAAAAAAATGGTTTAACATAACGTTTATTACACAAAACCGTAATACGCAAAGAATACCGGAAACTCGTCTATGTCTATATAACTCGTTGTCATGGCAACCCATAACGGTCGGATTCTAACAACAGAAGCTGCATCTGAAGCTACTTATGACTTGAAATATTGAATAATCAAAGTTATTTAAGTTAATATCGGCTTCATGAATTTTGTTTTTGCATTTGCCAAAAGAATCTTTTTATTCGCAGGTATGCATTTACCAAAACTGATGTTCCTGATCAGTTCTCTCTCGAAAGTTATATCTATAATTTTTTATATGAAATCCCCCTCCCACAGCCCGGTGAGTATCTTATTAACTTTCGTAAATATCCTTTAGGGATCGCCATTAATTTGAAATTGAATTTCAGGTCGCAGTGTCGAATTTCAGTTGGTCAATACTCAAGAATATCTGATTCTGCAGAGGCCCATATCAATAGAAGAACTTCCATTGTTAGATTATTCTATTAGTACTCTTTTTAATTTGCTCAGTGTAGATGTCATTTTACAGTTGTTTACCTGTATTTTGCTTGAACATCAAGTTTTGTTATGTTCCTCAGGTAATTGAGGCAGATGAAATTCAAGAGAGTGTTTGACGATGATGGATTAATTTAAATTTTATTTTTCAGATTTCCAGACACTCATGCTGGTTGCTGAGTGTCTGACCAGTCTCCTGTTTCCATTTGCATGGCAGCATGTATATGTTCCTATCCTTCCCAGTAGTCTTCATCATTTTCTCGATGCTCCCGTTCCGTTTATAATGGGAATTCATTCTCACGAAACTCAGTTGAAGCCGACCGTTTCGGTAAGCACTTTCACTAAATTCGTATCCTTCTGTGTGAGTCGTATTTTTCGTTTTTTGTTTAGGGGGATTGGTGTTACGTAAATGTTGACAACAACGACATCGAAATACCGGAGGAAATGCCCACATTTCCAAAATTTAACGAGTTTCGAAACGAGCTTTGCGCTCTCTTAAAAAAACATGGCGTCGTAGTCGGTTGCGGTAATTTTCAGAAATCCGCAAACGTCATGTCTTCGAGCGTTATGGTGACCAGTTCGGAAGGTAAGGTTTTTGTTGATTTTCGAGTATTAATTAATTGATTCGGCATAGCCGTTGTTCCATTTTAGGTCGATGTTTGGATCAGAAAAGTGGAAAATATGCGGATTTTAGCGAAAGTGACAATGGCGACGTTTTGGGAAAGGTCATTGAATTGGCCAGAAAAAACGGTTAGTCTTTTTAAAACCGTTAATTTTAGTTTCTGACATAGTTTATAGTCCACTGAGTCTTTTTTTGATTCAGGTTAATGCTGAATCCACTTTTTAATCAAATTTTTTAGGTCTGCCGGCTATTAAATCTTATGAGATTGAGATTTTTATGATTGATATTTGCTTGATGAATGTTAGGGTGTGTGCATCAAAAAAACTCTTCCATTTACACTGCTTCAAAAATTTTAATTTTTTTACATCATATTGACATTAAATGGGATTTATATTTTAACAATGATATCAATATATTTCAGGTGTTGAGGTAGACGATTTGAAAGAACCGAGAAGTTCTAACAAGTGGTCATACGAAGAAGAGCTTAAGTTCAATAACGCCATTAGAGAGACTTTTCTCAGCAGATTCGTTAATATTTTTCATTCCTACGAGCATTTTGTAATCCTTCCAAACGAGGTAATTACAACTTTTTTTCAACAATCAAATTTAAATAAATTGCTTATTAATAGTTTATTTTCAGAAGGAGAAAAATGAATGGTTCAAGGAGCGAGAATCCATGCAAAATTTCGACAAGGCAACTTTTTTATCCGATCAAGCAACGCAGCACCTCCCGTTTCTTTCTCGATTTTTAGAGACTCAGATGTTTGCCAGCTTCATAGATTTGAAGATTTTGGCCACATTCAATGAAATCGATCCGAACTTAAGGGTTTTCGATAAAAGGATTAAAAATGCAAGGTGCGAACTTATTATCATTCGTAACTTCCTTCTGTACGTGACCGTTGAGGTTACCACGACAACGAATTTTCCTTCAAAAATTTAAATTCAGAAAAAAGTGTGACGGAAAAAGGAAGTCACTTTTGAATGGATTTAATGTTATTGAACTTTAAGTTTAAATTAACGAAAACGTTTTACAGGAAAAGAAACAATAGAGACGCTTCGGGAAAGAAAGAAAGGTTCGAATCTTCCGAAGCAGCAATACGAGCATCACGGTTACTTCTTGAAAAAAGACTGTCAACGATAGACTATAAAGTTCCTCCTCCCAAAGAAGTTTTACGAGCACCTTCCGATCATTTTAAACTCTTAAAAACTCCCGTTCTTTTCCCTTCTTTAGATGCTTCCGTTTTGAACCAGGAACCCGTGAGGCGGTAAGTGACAACATTGGAAAATCCCGTCGCTGTAGAACGACGATGCATTGCGATTTTCTCTAGTTCCAGGCAGTGCAACGCGTACATTCAGTGGCCGCCTCAGAGAAGGCCGAGCGACGTCGATGACAATAACGCATCGGGGAATTTGATGCACGTTACCTATCACAATAAACTGAACAAAAATTCTGCTCATTTAGATCAAAGCCCAGCGAGATTGGCCCAGGCGAACTGGAACTTCGTCGAAAAGCTGCTGAAGGTAAGCAAAGACGAAATTTCTGAATTTTCAGTTGCGTCAGGGCTTCCGAAAACTTTCAGGACTGCAAATTAAAAACGAACAGAATGGTGCTCGAAAAGATGGGCGCCGAAGGACTGATACTGGGAAAGGAGCAAGTGGGGAACACCGAAGAGAACACTATGATCGCGTCGTTGTGCGATTTAATCGAAAGGGTTTGGTCACACGCGGTTCAGCAAAAGCAGGGCAAATCGGCGCTTTGGAATCACCTTCTCAAATTTCAAGAGCAGGAAGAGGGGAACAGTTCGAAAAGTTCGGATTTCGTACCTTCAGGTGTGAATCAGTTATAACAAAGCATTATTTTATATTTATTAGGTCGAGTCATAATTCCGTTTTTATTTAGACCTTTTATTAATTTATATAATACAGAGTGAGCATTCTGCTGTAATAACGATAACGGTTGGATATAACCAACAAAAGTTCCGAACGACTCGAGCTAATATCATCAATGAAAGTCTGTAAGATTTGGAAGACTTAAAAGCAGGATTTCACAATTTTATTTCGTTTGATTTTATGCAGATTTCCCCGAAAGGGCGTTATTTTTTGGAAATAATTCCCCGGCTGTCACTCCCGACTCTCGTTCATTGGACAGGCGATACACCGATGGGACGATCGAAAGGGCAGTGCTAAAACCGTTGCCGGTTTCAGTAACTTTCGACATCAGAAACGTTCAGGTTGTTCTGCCTTTTTGACGGGAGAACTTTTCCTCAGTGCCATTTCCCAGTGCTCACGTCTTTCTTTTTCATGGCCAGGCAATGTCCGAAATAAAGTCCCAGATCGGGTTCGCGAGAGCCTGGATTCGACTCGCACTCGAAAAAAAATTGCTCTCGAGGCACCTTCAGAAACTTCTCTCGGCGAGGGATCTCTTGAAGTCGCAGTACAAGCGAAACGCTTTCCTCCGTTGCGAAGAAGAAAGGGAACAGTTTTTGTATCACCTTTTGAGTTTAAACGCTGTCGATTATTATTGCTTTACGAATACGTATCTGTGCACGAGTAAGTAAAACCGATCGACTTGAAATTATCAGGTGGAGTCATTAGTAACTTCTTTGAAGGGGCGAGAAAATTCTGTCGCTCGTATCTAACCATTGAGGCGTTACGTTATATAAAACCATGGTATATTATTACTGTTATAACAAAGAGGTTGAATAATTCTCATGAAAACTAAATAAAGAAAAAGAGGAAGCAGAGGAAGAAAAATAGGAAAACATTCTATAAAAAAGATGTTACTTATGACTCCACCTAACAGATCGAAAAGACAGCCGATTCTATTATTTTACATGCAAATGTCCTTTCAGAACTGCCATACAGAGTAATTGTGTTTCCCTCGAAAAAGGCTCACGCGTCGACCACTACTGCCAACGCATGGGTTGCCATTTCTGGCACCAATGGCGAGACAAACCAGATTCCCATACCCAAAGGAACTCTCGATTTCATCCTGAACGTAAGTTTCCGCACCGCTCATGTCCTCGCTCCCCTCTGCTCATTCCGGAACTGACTTTCAGCACAAGAATCTGGGAATGCTGACCAGTCTTCGCATCGGCCACGACAACGACGGTTCTTCCCCCAACTGGATGCTCGAGAAAGTCCTCGTCAGGTGCGAGGTCACGGGTCACACGTTCAGGTATGAACCGGCCGCTCAACGCGTCAATCCCCATCCGGCATCGATTAATATTCGACTCTCGAACTCAGGTTCCCCTGCGGGAGGTATTTGGGCAAAGGGGTGGACGACGGCAGCTCTGAACGCCTGCTGATAGCCGAGCTGGTCAAGATGGAAAATGAGAGCTCGAGCGGCGTCGGCGTTAATTTAACACCCGTCCAATGCAGAAGTCCGTTAGTCTCGCGAAAGGAGAACAAATTAGGTCTTTCAGAAATCCAGCACATGATAGGTATTTTTCATTTTATATTTGTATGTAAATTATTTTAAATTTGTTAAATTTAAATCGAACTGTTTCAGGGGATTCAGTAAACAGCGTCGTCAAATATTTTCATCGTTTCACGGCCTCGCGACAGAGAGAGAACCGCGCCAAACTCACGCCTCTACTCTGTGGAGAGATGGGATTGGTTCATTCCTTGGAGGAGGCCTTCTTGTTCGGCTTCAAAACCAAAAGCTTCTTCGGGCGAAATCTGTACCTCTGGGATTACTTCCGTGAGTTTCCCAGCTGGGTAGCTCGAGTCGCATTCGGTTCCATAACGGAAATGAATTTGCTTTTCAGTGCGAGTGAAAGAACAGTTCGACTTGTTGCTGTACGAGAGTCGAATGAACAAACATTTCGGAAGAGAGGGAGGGTCGCTGGATCGGCGCTTGCATAATCTCAATTTAGGGAAAGAGAACTGTGGGAGTGAAGACGAAAGTGCCGAAACGGGGAGAGAGAGGTTCAGAGACCACATTCCGAGGTCGTCGGGTCTGCAACCGTTCATTTTCAATAAGTACGGCCAAAAACAGGCGGCCACTCTTCCCAGGTGAGTCCACCCGCCTCGAAATGAGCGATTCGTTTTATTTCACGAGTTTTTATTTTCTCGCAGGAACTGGGACGATTCTTCGCCCCAAGGGAAGAGCTCGACCGAATCGAATTCGAACGTGATGCAGAAATACTGCGAGATAGTTTCCAAAATAGAAAACTGTCACAGAGCTTTCGGGAAAGACGGGAAATTTCAACGGTTTATCTGCTTCGCCGTTCGGTGGGTAGAGAGCAGCACCACCGTCTTTTGGGTTTTCCGAGAGTGAATTGCGCTCATCTGGTTGTTGCAGAGACCACATTCTTCACAGAATGCTGACGCCTCTCGCGTCGAGTCGACCCACTCTGGAAATGTACGACGGAAACTCTTTCCTGAGAAACACCGAACTGCGCTCTTTTCTCTACGACATCCTCAAGTCTTTGGACGAATATAATTTCTACCTCGAAAGTTCCATCACTTCGGGAATAGAAATAAATTAAAATACTCATTCGTTTAGAGACGGGTATGTTTACTGTGAAAATGTTTATCCTACCACGTGACAATAAAGCGATATAAAAAAATATTTTCACTTTTAGAATGCAGTCTTTTGTTAATCGCACAGCCAATTGATACCAATAAATGAAGAGTTCCTCAGGCGGTGGATCCGAGCAGAGCCAAACTCTCCTCGGTGTTGTTCATTACGGGCAGACTTCTCGGTCTCCAGTACCACCAGTTGTACCACACTGAAAGTACAAATGGAATTTCAATACAGTAAAATATCATTTCATTTTTACTATTTTTATTCCAATTTTCTTGTTCCTTAAATTTCTTTTGTTGAGGTTTCAAATTTCCAATTAATTTATTAATTTATTTAAATATGATACCGTTTATTCGACCCTTTTGTTGTTAATACGAAAGTGTCTTTTATTTTAGTATTTACTTATATTTTTTATTATTTATATTATTTTATATTATTTTTTATTATATTTATTATTTATTTATATAAATTTTGTATCAGTTAAGTTTTTTATTTAAATACTTTAATTATTTTAAACATTTAGAATTTTAACTATTATGTAAAATTAGTATTTTTGATATTTATTTTAGCATTTGCATTTCTTATCTTTGTTTTTTTTATTTTTTATTTGTTTAGATCTCATCTGAAGTGCAGAGCAAACTCTGCTGTTACAATACAGTCTTTAACATGACAAAACATCCAATGATGAGATAGAATCAGCAGAATTGAAATTTATAAATGTTTCCACTCGTGATCAAGTTGCATAATTCAAGACTTGATATTTTACTTACAAATATGCTGCTCTTGAAGCAGCACAGACAGTCTTTGGCATGAATGAAGACATTCTGTAGCAGGCTCCAATACTATCAGTCTGCGCCCAGACAACTGCTTTATGAACACATTTGCACCCTCTGTGGCCGGCAGGGCGTAGGGTGCAGACTTTGGCCCATCATAGAGTAAGTACCTTTCTATTAATATTGAAGTGATATGATTGGGTATGTTTTTTGCAAATCCAAGCAAGGGCCTTAATACTCTGGTAGGTTCCATTCTGTTGATTCTCCTAAACACATGCACACAGAGACCATAACTATAACAGTCATACAGTTTTACAGAGACAACTATTAAATACAATACCAGGACATGTGCAAATCATAATATTTCGTCCAGTCATTATTGAATAACTCTTCAACTGAGCTCCAACCATTAGTGCTTTGAATCTTTCCTGAATGCATTGTAAAAATACTACTGTGCTTTTGATAAACATCTTGAACATCAGACAGAGTAACCAAATTGTCATCCACCTTAAAAATAAAATCAGTTTATACATTAACATAAATTATGATGATGCCTTCACAGTGACGATATTATACACACCTTAATAATATATGGTATTCCCACATGAATCTGACTGTGTTTTGAGTCTGTTAAATTTAACACAAATTTAATATTTTCACAAGGCCAACAATCCATGTTGGAAACTTGAAAGTATGGATTTTCCAACAAACAGGACTCATCATATAAGCCTGAAATGAAATAATGATCCTTTGCATGCTGTCCATCATTATTATAAGATTTTAACATATAAATATTGAACTCGTATCAATAAAAACCGTTTTGGAGAATTAAATACTCACCTGATAAACTCGGATAAGAAGTTACAAGCGGTAGGGTCAGTCTTCTATAAAATTTCATAAAAGGATAAATGATTTCCTGAATATTACGCTCGACAAAATTATGTGTCGGTTTGTGATAACTCAATCCATAAGCACATGATACTATTATCAATACTATCGCGGTAAATTTAGAAATATAACGAGTTCTCCAAGTGTAATTCAGCCAGCGATACGGACGATGCGAATACAGAGAAGGATATTTTTCACGTAAATAGAGAAAAGATTCCTCATAAGCAAAATTAATTTCATTATTTGTGAGGCCCCAATCCCTTCCCCTCTTTTTTAATTCCGAAATTTGTCGCTTATAAGACTCCAAATTAATTTTCTTGACCATTTTTCAAAAAGAAAGTACATGATAAGTTAAATAAACAAACATGGATGACTGCAGTCAGTGTGCCAACTTGAGAATTTTAAATAACGCGAAAGCGTAAATATAAAACTTGTTCGTTATTTCCAGGAAAGAATTTACAATCAACAGGTTTTTCGTGCGAGATTGATTATTTCTAAGCAGCGGGGAATTTTTACAAAAGATGACGTTGACTCGGGATTTCGAGCCGGGCCAGCAAGTGAATGGTAAGACCTTGAAAAGAAATGTCAATTTTTGGCGCGTTTTATTTTGAAATAAAAAAAACGGAAAACACGGCGGTTCATTCCACTTCCTACATCCGTTTCAGGTCAAAGAAGAGTGGAGTGAGTTGTTGATAAATTCGTTCGTTCGAGTAAATAATTTTATATGAGTATGGGATAAAGTGTCGCCTAATTTTGAATTAGAAATGTGAGTAGATTAATATTTTCGTGCGGGGAATATTTTTTCGGCGTGGTTTCATTAAATAAATAAGAAATGTCGATGAAAATAATATAGTCTAAAGCAACGGGACTTTTGGGAACCTACTTGTTTCGTCGGCCATTCCAGGTAGATTCAGGATCGCATTCAAAGACAGGTTTAGAAAAGTAGGACGTCCTAGGCCTTGGCGTTCTTTTCACGGTCAGAGGACAATGTCCTTATTAAAGTTCAATGCTATTTTCAGAAATCTTTTTCCTCAGTAATTTGTGAAAAAAAGTTGGTATTATTGCAGGGGATGAATTTTGACAGGTAGAAATGTTTTGCAGGTGTTTAAATTCAAGGTCGTTTCAACAGGTTACTTGAACAGGTAGGGAATTCATTTCAAGGACAAGAGGGGTGGAATTCTTTTATTTTAAAGGGTGTTTCCCTTTTGTGGCTTGATGTTGATTTTTTGTGCCAGTGCTTTCTGAGCTGTTAGTGTTGACTGTTTTGAGCATGAATATTTTGGAGCTTCTCCTTTCCAGAGAGTATTCTGATGCTAGTAAGGAATTTTGAAATTATTTTGAAAAGTGTGACCAGTGAATTTCCCATTAGTCCCATTTGATTTGGGGGGATTTTTTCATGTGAACAAATTTTCAGTGATGGGAGAAATTGGGTTTGATTTTTTGCCAAAGTTGCAAATTTCCCAAAGTGATAATTTTGGCACATCTTTGAAACTTTATTTGCCTGTTAAAGTATGGGAGTTCATTGAGCCAAGTTGGAAAGTATTTAGGATTTCTTGTACTCTTTCTTTTTTTTTATTTTATTTAATAATTAATTGAGGAATATTTAAGTTCAGGTATTTAAAAATTTAATTTGATTTAAATCTTTATGATTTTTTGAAAAATTTTACAAAAATCTCATCATTGGATATGTTACAACAGTAAGAATTTTTCTTCTTTTAATTTTTAAAAAATCAATTTATATTAAAATCAGCAATAAATTAAATACACTAATACAGAGTTTGCTCATCTCATTTTGCAAATATTAATTTTTATCATTGAATATGATGTCATTTGATTAGATTTTCTTTTGATTACTTATGTTTCTCTTGTTAAAATTAAGCTCATTAAATTTATTCTAACCATTTTTTAATGCTTGGAAAAGATGGTAGAATAAAATTTGAAAAAAGCCTGCTGGATTATTATTTAGGTAGGTTTGGCTTGGTGATGATTTTTATTAGTGCATCAAAATGTCACCATTGCTTTTATATTTGAGAGAAATTCTTTGAATCTCAAATTTGATTTCATTGTGCTGTTTGGACATTCTACTGAGTCTCCTAAAGCTCAGCACTTTGCATATATTTTCCTCTGAAATTTATTTTTGAATATTCATTCAGTTATGCTCTGACTTTTGAAACATTTGAAGATCCACACAATATCTATTTTCTTCTGTCATTTTTTGTATGTTAGTGAATGAAACAGTAAGCAGAAATAGTTTTTGAAAAGTATTGTATCATTATTGGATATAATGCATATACATTACTTCAGTTATTTATATGCACATTTTCCCCTTTTTTGTAACGTTCGTTTTTCTATACAGTAATAGAAAAAATATATTTAAATATTTTTAAAAACCCGAACCTCCGTCAGAACTTTCCGATTTTATTTTTACTCTGTTTTGTCTTGATGTAATAATATTATGGATATAATTTACAAATAAAAAACATGAAATTATTACTGTCTAACGTTTATAGTTAATTTTATATACAGAAAAAGGCATAAATGATATATTTGAGCAAATAAATTCACCCTTTGTTGAATGAAAAACACGGAGTTAAAACTGCAACAAAAATGGCTTCCGGGGACCGTTAGGGAAGTTTTCAAAATGGCTTCTTTCCGAGTTCCAAATGCTCCCTGTTACGTGTCAGTTATTTCAAACCTGGACGTGGCGAAATTTAAGTGGAATCGGTGCTGTCTCGAGATGTGGTACGGCCTAAGGTACGTGCCAAGTAATTGATGATCAGTGTCAAGGGCGATCGGAGCCGAGCCGGGAAAATGGCGTTTGCTCTCGGGATAACAGTGAAACTTTCCGCGGTTTTTCCAATACAGACACGCCAAAATGGAGGAGGTAAAGGTTTGAGGAAGTGTGCGCTCCAATGTTTGGATTCGTCAGAATTTGTTTCCGACGCCGCCATTGGCAGTCGTTATCTCTAATAGTAAAGTGGCTCATTTGTGAAATGCCATAACTCAAACTTCGGTTGCGAGACTCAGATTTTAATAATAATTAAGTTGAGGACTTCATTGGGTTTTTTTATTTAGATTCGTTCATTTCTATTGGGGATTAACATTTAATTAGCGCAAATTAATTGGCCTTTTCTATAATTATTAAAAGGAAAGGTCAAAATGACTGCACGTGACATCTTGTTTTGTTTTCCTCATTGATTTTCCCCTTCTAGTACGGTTATATTTTTATATGATAGATAATGTACATACTACTTCAGTCTTTCTTTTATTTCGTTGTCATTTTTAAGTATTGATTTTGATTGTAGGAAGTCTTTTTATGTATTACATATATTTATTATTGTATTGTATTTGCTTCCGGACTTCTCTGCCCCTTCTCACTAGCTGTTCTTGTTTCTCGTTTCATTTATAATCAAAAGAGAGTAAATTGTATTTTTTTGCCTTTTGGACTATCATCACGAAATTATGTTCGTAAATATCCAAAATCACCGGAGGAAAGTGAGTAGGCGTAATTATAAAGTAATCAAGTCGGGAAGATCTAATGATAATGAATTTATCAATGGGGAAAATTGCAAACAATTTTGGGAGCAGAAAAGCAGAAGAGAATTATAAAGTAAACAAACAGCAACCACAAAAAAACTATTGCTGTGAATTAAGAGAATTGGTTTCCTCTCTTACAGATTCCCAGGCATGCATTTATGACAAGTACAAGCAAAATCTCTGGAATAAAAGTTGCGATAGAGACTTGACAAATATGGCGGCTGCGGAGGCTGTGGTCTTGCACATGAACGAACCGGAACCGGATTCAGGCACGCAGTTGGAGGGAAGCGAAAACGCCTCCTCCGGAAGCAACGAGGAGAACAACGGGGAAACATCCCCCGTCGCGCACGCCCTCAGCACGAATTACGACTCCGGCGACGGCGCCATTCCTGTAAGTCGGCGGCGCCCACCGCCACCCCTGCTTCCCCCCTCTCACCACCCTCTCCCTCTTTCAGGTACATAGGTGTGATAAGTGTGAAAATTACGAGACGCTCTCTCGCGCTGCTCTCATTGCTCACATGGCTCGTTGCAGCCTGACGAACAACAACGACGTCGACAATGCCGAGAACACAAAGCGGTTGGACAGGAAACTGTTCGAATGCGACGTTTGCAACATGAAATTTTCAAACGGTGAGTCGAGGGCAAGGGAACATTAATTAATGCAGGTTTTAATTGCCCGATTTAACTGGAATATTCTATGGGTTCGATAAAATAATCTGGGCTTTTAATTGTAAATATATATATAAACAAATGAGTAATGCAACACATTATATAATTTTAATGTTTTATTACCGATAAGGTTTGTCTGAACTTCTTTTTAATTTTTATACAACCAAATAAAAGTACTTTATATATTATTTGAATGTCAGTAAATACATAAGTGTTGATGAATAAACAGTACGAATATGATATTATACAAATATACAATTATAACAATTAAAAGTCATAAATAATAAAAAAATTAATATAAGTAAAAAATTATAATTAATTACATAATTAATGATTAATATAATCCAATACAAAAAAAATTATTTAATGAATGAAAAGAAGTACAGTACAGGTAAATAAAATAAGTAAACAAATGAGTACAGAATGCGGAGTGTTTTCCATTCTCTGCTTTTAGTTTAAAATGCTACTTTTACTATTATATAAAGCATCACCCCTTTCACAAACAGACAGCGGATTATGACATTTGTGCGATTAATGATATTCGAGAAAAGCGTTAGTGCGAGAGTAGAAAAGCACGTGGCCGAGGGCCACGTGCGAGCGTGATCCACGGAAGGAGATAAAATGGGCTTCCCGAATCGGTTTCACCAGTTGGTACATTCAGAAAATTCGAGTGAGGCATTTGGCGAATTGTGCGTGCGGGTATATTTTCAGAAAGCGAGGAATGGTTTTTCGTGTCACAACAAGGCAGTGACCAAAAAGTGGGTCGAGTTCCACCTGTGGGGTTTTAATTGATTTGATCCGGTCGAGTTGGCATTTTTCTTTTTTTGGTTCTTCTCCGCGGACTTCGTCAACCCTGTCGTTGCCCCCCCCCTGAACCTTTTGTTTTGAAAAATTACTCTGCTTATATAAGATTCATTATAAAGATAAAAAAATAAACATTCATAACCAAAACAAGGCATTACATTACGTATATTATATAAGATATAATATTCATGATTATAAATTCATTGTTATATGTTTAATTGTTTCTTCTCCTCGTTCAAAATAATTGTTTAAGGTAATTTTTGAAAATTTTGGAAATCTAAAACATATAATTCCGAGTCTGTTGAATGTTAATGTTAATTTATTAATAATATTAACTGATAAATATTAGTTAATGACTATTAATAATAATGATTTCCAAACTGTAAAATTAAATAAAAAGAAATATTTGATCTCTTTTGGGTACCCCTGATCTAATGAACGGGTTTGAATGATTTTTCAGGCGCCAACATGAGGCGACACAAGATGAGACATACGGGTGTTAAGCCCTACGAGTGTAGGGTCTGTCAGAAACGGTTTTTTAGGAAGGATCATCTTGCGGAGCATTTCACAACGCACACAAAGACACTACCGTATCACTGCCCGATTTGCAACAGGGGGTGAGTGGGGATTCTCTCCGAAGAGGCAAAACTCTTGAAATTTGACTAACAGAACGATTTTCCCTCGGCAGATTCCAAAGGCAAATAGCGATGAGAGCTCACTTTCAAAACGAACACGTCGGCCAGCACGACATGATCAAAAGCTGCCCCCTCTGCTCTTTCAGAGCGGGGACCATGAAGAGCCTCAGAGTTCACTTCTTCAACAGGTGAGAATGGCCCCGAACGCCTTCTCGCAAATGTAACCGTGAGTGTTCGACTGAATGATTGACTTTTCCAGGCACGGGATCGACTTGGACAACCCCGGAAACGGCCCCCCGGCAATGATCCCCCTCAATGTAGAAGCAAATCAGTCTGTCACTGGAACTTTCAGCGACTCGGGAGATTCTCAGGGAGCCAGAAGCGCCGACAACGCCACTCCCCCAATGCATTTTTTGACCCCCCACGTGGAAATATCAATGACGGATTCTTCGCCGTATTCTCCCATCGGCGTGAGTACAATTGCGCGGGACCCCGCCCTCCCTTCCCCCTCCCCCCGTCGCGCCCCTTCTCCTCACAGCCATTTTCCACTTGCAGGCGGACCAGGCCGGCGTCGAGCAGCAAAACGGGGACTTGTCAAGCTCCCCCAACTCGGGCGACTCGAACGCACCTACCTCCAGTCTGAACGCGGCGGAAAGCAACGACAAGAACAACAACAACTCCCCGGAAGAATCTCCCGGGAGTCCGCCAGTGGTGCCGCTTCCTCTCCAATCTCTTAGTGTAATGCCTTCCCTTAGTGTAATTCCAATCGTGAAGCAGGAGAAGACGGACGGCGAGGAAAAGTAAGCCGAAATGTCGGGAAAGCCGATGTGAAGTTTTCCCTTTCGGGGGCGTTAATTGAATTCCGTTCGGTTTCAGCTTCGGCGAGAAGAAGAATTGTAGAGTATCAAACGGTCCAGTTAATCTAACGAAAAGCACGTCTCCGTCACCGCAAAACAATGCAACAAATAACGCGCCCTCTTTAATTAAGGTAAGAGTTTTTGCGTGTGGTTTTTAGTCCTTCTTTATCCTCAAATGCAACTGCATCCAGATTGTAGAAATACGGCGATATGAGCACATTTTAAACGGGGGAATTCTTTAAACTCTTTATAAATGCCTTAAAATATATAATAAATACATAATAATGTTACATAGTAAAAATATATAAATATAAATTATAAGCAAATAAGGAATCTAAATATAATTAGAATTTTCTAATATACTAAATAAGGGGTGGGCAACTTTTTTAATAAAAGGATAGATTTCATAAATTTTAACGGGAAATAAAAGCAAACAAAAAAAGAGAAAAGGAATTTACTTGAAATTTTTAGGCTAAAACTTGTTTTTTTTTTTAAATGTTGGTAGTGGTAAATTTGAAACGGGAAAAGCGGATCAGTTGCCTTTGAGGATTCCTTCCGTGAGATTTGCAGAGGTTTTGTAGTCGTTCGCCTTCCCCACATATCCTCAGATTCCATTGTGTGGGTTGGGGTTGTTCTGATGCTGCCTAATGTTGATTTGACTGAACTAATGTAAATGAAAAGCGAAAGGGAAAGGAAGTGTATTATGAAATTGGAATTTACTTTTCAAGCAGGTGTCACCATTGAAATCTCTACTGCGAGATGATCTGAAACGAAAGCTTTCGTCCCGAGCAAATATACGTGTTCGTCCATCTTTAGCAACAATCAGCCCCAGTCCAAACAATTCAAATACCAATGGCGATTCTTCTCCAATCAATATTAACAATTTGAATTTACCTGCTCAAATTTCACAGCAACTCCAGAATCTTCAGAACCTAGGCAACAGCGTGAACGCTTTGGCCTCGAACGAGGAAGCCAGGAAGGATTTTCAGAGGCACATGCTCAGCCTCCAAAATTTGCAGTGCGTTTTTTGCGGGATTCTGTTCCCCGATCAAACTTTGTATTTTCTCCACAAAGGATGTCACTGCGAGAGCAATCCGTGGAAATGTAATATTTGCGGAGAACAGTGTGGCAATGTGTATCAGTTTAATTCGCATCTCCTGAGCAATACTCATCAATGAGCCACTTTAAATTGTGCTCCTTTCAATTTTGGCACCGCGGTCGAGAGTGTCGTTCGATGAGGGAGAGTCAGCGCTTTTGCTCTGCCCATTGTATCTTTCGCGGGGTCACAGAGCACTCTAATTCGAAGAAGCGATGCGTTTTTGATTCTAGTGACCGAAGTGAAAACGTTTTCATTTTAAAAAAAGAAACGAGACCGAACTCAAAAAGAGTGGGAAGAATAGTATACTTTTGAAAAAAAGTGACGGCAGCTCAATATTTCGCTCATTACAAATTGCATTCTCTAAATAATTCTGTATGCTCATTTTGGCAACAGTGCGCCCCTCTCATTGTCATTGTACTTAAATTATACTGTAATAAGCGCCGCCTAATTAGTCGATACAGAATTAATTTATACAGTTGGGCCGCCTTCACTTTTGCCAATCGCGAATGGGCTCTGCAAAAAGCGTTGTCCGTTGCACTAATGGCATTTGCTCGTAGGTTTGGCACGGGAATGGGCACAGTGCCAAAGTGAGCGCCAGCGCTTCGTGCCATGCAGAAAAAAGGGTTGATCACTCAAAGGGTGGAAAATCACAAGTCGGTAATTGTTTTGTTCATCGGGACGGCCCGAAAAGAAATGAACAAAGGAATTAGTCAAAAGGAAACAACAAAAAAAGCGCAAAAGAATTAACAAGCACGGTGTAAAAATTGTATGAAATCACAATAAATTCGGTGATTTTCCGCAAAACGGCAAAATTATTAACTACTCTTATCGATGCCAAATTCATTCGAGTTTCCGGAAAGACTAAAACGATACGATTAGAATTTTTCTAATTAAAGTAATTAGTATCAATTTCGACTTGTTGTATCTCATATTGAGAAAGTTCATTAAAAGTTATCGATTCCATCCAAAGGAGAAAGTGATTTACTCAGAACCGAACGCGTTAACGCGCAAACCGCGGCCTTGTTTGAAGAATCCAATGAGAGATTTTCTCTAAAATAAGCACTGCTGCTGCCCTTATCATCAGCAGGTCATCGCTCACTTCTTTCCGTCCATTATACTTCGCTGCGATTAAGATAAAATAAATTATTACAATTGGCAAACTGCGCTCAGATTTTACTTTGCCCACAGCTCTTTATACTTTATATAAAATTATATGTATTTTCTTATCAGATTCTTCGTTAAACCATTCATCTCTCTTCTCTTACATTATAAAAGCGCCTTGTTATTAATATTAATATTATAATGTATTTTTTAACGGATTTTTCAAGCAACCGATATTCGGATTCTTCTAATGTATATGTTTATAATATAAACATATACCATAAAAGATCATTCATAGTTCAGTCATCGAACAGCGGCCATTAAAACGGTGTCGGATTATTATAAAATAAAAAGGTTGTGCTTTTCTCCGAACGAGGGAAATTTTTCTCTTTGATAATATCGATATATATTATCATAATAAAAAGCGCTTATTTTACATTCCCGTTGAATGCGAGTGCCGTTGCCCCTTTTCGAAGCAAAAGTTTTTGCGTTTATTTGCGCAAAATCCGCATTTTTCTCCATTAATTAGACAATAATCCCCCGAATTAATTATTAAAAAAAATATTTCGTTTTAAACAGCGAACTGTTTTCCTCCAAGAGGAATAATCAAAATGGCGGAAAGTCGGTTATAATTTTTGCGTGCGCTTATTAATTCTTCATTTTTGTCGTGACGAGACCTCGACGGGTTTTATTTTTTGGAAGAGTTTTTTTTTTTCACGCCAATACTCGTTTTCATTCATTCATTCCGAGAAATAATTCCAGATTTTTTTGTTATTTGTGAAAAAGACAAAAAAAAAGATTTGTACGATACATTGAAGTGCTAAAAACAGTTGAATCGATTTAATACTTAATTTGGAAAACGGTCTGTTAGATATATAATTAAACATAATAAAAAAAATTACTTTGTAAAAAATTAATCAGGGTTGTACAATTAGCAAATTTATATTTTTGACTGTTGTTATTAAAAACTCCTATTTTTTATTTTTATATCTCTTTTTATATATATATAAATATATATATAGAATATTGTAGGTGAACTCAGCTCAAACGCTCTCTCACTGTTTCACGAGGAGCCGATAATTTTGATAATAATTATTACTTTTATCACTTTTTTTTTAGGAGAAATAAATTAATTTTTTTATTCGCGAGCAAAATGTGAAAAATATTCCGTCCACGGTTTGCATTGAATAATTTTAGTTAAAAATAAGTGCGGCAGGCATTGAAGCGATCTCTACATTTTGCATTTCCACTGTTTCGTTCGGCCAAAGAGAGGTTCCTTTCGCAAACGGAAATAAAGAGTCGGTTGCGACGACCGTTACGGCCGCCATCTTGGCGGAGAAAATGGCCGTCTTTCCGCGAGTCGGTTCGAATTGTACGAAATAAGCGATTTGCTGCCGTTATCGGATTGGAAAAGAACATTACGAAACCGGAAACGGCGATAATAACGGTTTTTTTCCCCGAATATCGGGAATTGAGTGTTTGTGTTGACACCGACACGCGAAATGGTTTTGCGATTTGAACCTTTCCTTCCGAGAGACGAAACCCCGTCATAATGTAATTTCTGCACTTCCACGTCTAAACCGCTTTTCTCTAATTAAAAAAAATCTCATTAAGACTGCTACGACTAAATTTATTTTATTTATTATTTACAACTTTAGTTGATGAATTTTTTTTTTTTAATAGAAAAAAATTGTTTTTGAATTCGGTTGTTTCATGTACAAATTAGTGTTAATGTGATCGATTGATGAAATTCTCAAAACGATTACGAGTTTTTATATTATTTTATTTTATTTTTTTTTTTGCGTCTGCAATTTGAATTCGAAACAAATTACATATGTATGTACATTATATAAAATTGTAATATAAGCGGAAATGGTTTGTGATATCTGCATCTTTAAATCATTTGAGATATTTATTATCATAACGAGTAATAACATTATTTAAATAAACGATTAGATTTAACGTAATTTTTAATGAAACCTTCCGGAATTCGCCAACAACACTCCATAGTTGTTATTTTTATATTATACATATATATATTTGCATCATTTTATTTTTTAGAATTATAAATTGACCAAATGTTGCGCTCCGTTCAATGAACGTTCTTTGCTTTTTTGTTTATTTCATTAGCGTTTTCTCCTTTTTGGGGTGTCACTCTGGGGGGATGTGACCTTGAGGAATTTCCATCAATGATATCTTTAATGTTATTTCGGTGCTCAATGTAAAGAAGGTGGGAAATTGATTTTACGAGGTTGGCAACATTTATGTTAACGGTTAACTCCGAGAAAGGTGCTATTCGATATATTTGGTGGAGTCGTAAATAATTTTCATAATATATTTTTTACTCTTAGGTCGAATCAGAAGAAGTTAGGTTTTTTATACTGAATAATTTCCAGTTTTTTAACACATAAAAGACCGCATGCCCCACCGGTAATTTTGTATAGTAAATTACCGGACCGCATCCTCACCGGTGGCCATATAAATCTAGGGTTTAAATAATGCCCACCTCAAACTATTGTATACTAAAAGAATTTTTTTGCAAATAATAACTGTAAAAAATAAACAATGCCGGTCTTTTAGGTGTTACATTCGAGTCAAATATTTTACAGAAGAAATATCAAAATGGCGGATGAAACGAGATCCTTTGCTTTCTCCGGGGTGGATCTGCTACCTGCGACCTTTTCTTGTTTCGAAGCTACCTTTTATAGGTCTGTTGTAAATGAGTGAGTAGCAGCTTTCCTAAAATTTGTTTCCTTTTTCGAACTCCGCTTTGAGAGGAGTTGGGTTCCATTTTCTTTTTTGATAACAGTTTGATGGAAAAAAGGTTTTTCTTTAGGGGAAGACAGAGAAAAGATTTCTTTCCGGGGGAAGAAAGAGAAGTAGATAAAAATAAAATTAAATCTTCCTTCAGTGGAAGACAGAAAAGATCCAACCCCATTAAGCCCCGATCTCGAAATCTTCCCTCTTCTTACGTCACTCCCTTCTAATTGCACCTGTTATCTCGGAATGCGTAGAATTTCAGGTATGGACACGTGACTCGAATCCTTTCCAATGAAGTAATCCTTTACCAGTGTCATCTCGAAGAACGCGAGCACGACTTTCGCATTTCTCCTCGGTTTCATCTCGGCCAGAGAGGAGAGATTAATTAACACTCGCAATTTGTCATTCTTAGCTTATGCAAATGAATCGATCGATATTTGCGCATCATCGATTTCACTTCGTCGATTTTACGGTTGTTCGGAAGGGGTTATTATCGCTACCGTTGGTTGCAGAAATTGGTGATTGGTTTGAAAGGACGCGCGATGATTGGCTGGAAATGCCATTGGTCGAAATAAAATCCAATCGTGAGAAATTAATTTATTATTTAAATAAAAATAAATACACTTTCATATAAATACGGGATTTTATAGTAAATTGTGATTTGATCGCCGATTGGCCAATGAGCGATTTTTTGACCGACGGCTGATAACTTTTCCTTTCTTCTCGACTTGTCGTCGTCTGTCACCGCGAGGGAAGAAAGGAAATCACCGTTTTTCGCACACCACACTCACCACACTCACGCGAACTATTTTAGACTCCCGATTGGCAAGTAAGCCTTTATGAAGCTTCAAAGTTCGGAAGCGACGTTTTTTGTCCATCTTCTCCATCTTGGCCTCCTGCCCTTTTTGTACTTGGTTTTCTGTTTTGGTTTAGTTGGGGGTCTCCTCACTGGGCCGGAAGAATTTTTAATCCCCTGCAAGAAATACAGTAGTTTTTGCTTTTCTTTTATGAATTGAGGAATTCAGATCTCTGTTGTTTCTAACTCAAATATCTTTCTGTGAGTTTTAGGTTTGGTTAAGTCTTTTTTTGGGAAGGCAGAAGTTGCCGGTGACTGAGCAATTTTGTCCGTAAATAAGACATGGTAAGGGTTGATACTGGATAGGGGATTATTCCCAGGAAGATGAAGAAAATTGAGAGTATAAAAACGAAGAAAAAAAGGAGATGATGATGAAGCTCAAAAATTAAGCTGAAGCAAATAACGAAGTAAAGAACAAAATAACGCAGTAAAAATGAACAAAAAAATGAAGAACGGGGCAATGACAAGTTATGACTCAACCACCCACTCTGCTTCACTTCTGTTGTTCTTTCCCCAAAGACAACCCGTTGCACAACCAAAGTGGAATTTAGAAAGCAATCAAACTCTTTTCTTACCTCTTCGCCTCACGAGGAGCCCACTGCCGCCTTCGCCCTTTGCAAGTTCACTTGCTTTATCAAACTCTTCCTTTGTCTCCCTATCCTCGACGTCGGTTGGCTCCTATTCTGGCCCGACTCCCACGGCAGCTCTTTGTTCCGAAAGGGGAAAACGTCGTTGATCGATAACTGCTCTCCTCTCCCGTCCGGAGGACTCTCCTCCGTCACCTTGTCCTCCACTGTCACGCTGATGGAAGAATTCACCTTGTCCTTCATTGTGACGCTGATGGAAGAATTCACCTTGTCCTCCACCTTCGCGCTGACAGTAGAATTCACCTTGTCCTTCACCTTTGCGCTGACGGAGGAGTTCACCTTTTCCAGCTTGGTCGAGTTGAGCTTGTTCCAGAAGGAGCTGGTTTCTGTCGGTCTTACATGCCTCGTCGTTCGCCTGAACGGGGCTATCGTGTGGTTCCTCTCGGGGAAAACGGAAACGGGTGTCACTATCTGAACCTTTCCGGTGCTCGAGGACCGAACAGCCGTCACCGTCCTGCTTCTTGCTTCGGGCAGGACGAGGTTTTCATTGAGCTTCCCCCACACATTGACCCTCCCCCTGTCGACGTCCGTGTAGTTACCCTCGTGATTGGTCTCCTTGGTGGGGTTGTATACACTCGTGCTCGCGTAGGGCTTCGCCGTGAAAGGTCTGCTGTTGACGCTCGAATTCTCCGCCTTGTAGACGAGAGTGCTGGGCTCGTCGTAGATGGGAATGGGGGTCGTGACGAAGTACTCGTTGGGGATTTTCTTGGAGGGCAACAGCAGATGAGAGATGGAGGTTCCAGGGATGGAAGTCACCGCGAGCGCCTGTGCGATCACTTCCTTGGGGGCCTTGCTCCCCACCGTTTTGTGGTTGGAGTATTCGAGAGCGGTCCAGTTGTCGATGTTGTTCTGTAGAGGGTAGTTCTGGTCTTTCTGCGCCTTTTCGATCTCCTCCCGCAGCAACTCTCTTATGTTGGTGGCGATTATATGATGCATCTCGCTGAGGTAGCCTTTGCCCTTATCCGAGCGCTCTTTCGATGTTGGACGGACAGAAGTTGCTGACTCACTGTTTTCCTTCGCCGGAGGTCGATACACTTCGTGCTGGACACTTTCTAACGCGTTATTATCGTGCCCGCTCTTGGTTTTCGTCGTGTAGGGTATGATTATCTGCACTTTCTTGCTTTTGACAGCGCCGACGTTCTGCTCCTCCACGGCCGGATGGGGAGACACGGGGCGTAGTTCGTTGTTCACAACAGAGGCGATTTCCTGCGCGTCCGTCGCGAACGACGTCACCGGAGCCGTCGACTCCGAGGGGGGAGCGGTATGGTCGGAGAACAGCCACGACAGGGAGGAACTCGTCAGGGGCTTCGGCGCTGTCGCCTGCCCCAGATGCTCCGTGCTGTCGGTGGTTACGTCAGAATCCGGTTTCTCCGGTGGAGGAGGAACAAGAAAACCATCCGAGCTCGTTTTCTTAGCGTGGAACTCGTGCTCGCTCGAGAACTCCGACTGCAGCGGTGGATACAACGGTAGTTGCTGTTGTGCCACCTGAACCGATGTAAATTCCGCGATAGGTATGCTTTTGACGATTTCCAGCCTCGTGGGCTCCTTGTTGAGGTTATGCTCCTGTTTGTAGTTGTGCTCCTGTTTGTAATTGTGCTCCTGTTTGTAATTGTGCTCCTGTTTGTAATTGTGCTCCTGTTTGTAGTTGTGCTCCTGTTTGTAGTTGTGCTCCTGTTTGTAGTTGTGCTCCTGTTTGTGGTGCTGCTCCTCTTTATGGTTATGCGGAAGACGGTCGGGCGGGTTTTGATCTTCGGATATCGTGAGCACTACCTTCGACACGTCTTTGCTGGGGGGAGGAACCAGATCGGGGATCGCCGAGTCGAACTGGAAGAACTGACCCGAGTCGTGGATGGGTACAACGGGCACGGGACTCAACTCCGGGAAGTTGTTGTTCTCCAACAGTCCGTGAGGGGAGTAGTAATTGAAGGAATTGCTGTAGTCGATTGTGTTGACGGAGTACTTGCTGAAATCGGTTGAGAGATGGTGGATGGGCGCGAGGAGACCGTGACCCGTGGGGATGTTCCCGATGGGAAGACCGAAACTGCTCGAAATTGTACCGTCGAAGATCGGCGGCGACAGCGGCACGGGCGGCAGCAGAATATTATGAGTATCCGTCGCGTATCCGTGGAAATCCAAGTTGAAACTCTGCGGAGGAGTCGGGTGCAGTTCGGTCACGTGAGTCCTCTGCTGTCGGTAGGAGTCGGGCACTTTGAGGAGAGGCACCCATGGAACGCTGTTGCAGGGGTCGCACACCTTGGCCGAGTGGTACCTGGCGATCCTCCCCTCCTTCTGGTATCGTCTGCTCAAATCCTCGAACCTTTTACTCTGTTGGCTCCCCGAATGGCTGTGGTCCTTTAACCTCGTCAGTCTTTGCGAGGGGAAATCCAAGTGGTGTTTGGAGTTCCTCCGCGGGTAGAGATTCTGGGAATATGGCGGAATAACATTTCTCCTGTGGTTCCTGTCGGGAAGGTTCCTTTTGCGGGGGTTTCGGTCGGAGTCGTCGGAGGAATAAGCGGTAAGGCCTAGCGAGGTGAGCATCTGAGGGGTCCTCTTCCTGTTGGGCAACTCCGAGGGAGGAGCTCTCCTGTTGGAGAAGGCATTTGGGTCCCTCGGGAAGAGCTGCGTCGAGTTGTCTTTCTTCTCATGGAAAGGCTTTGAGTGCTGTTGAACTGCCAAGACTAACGACAAACTGCTAAGAAGGATGACATATCCGATAATTCTTCCCATCTGAAAATAAAATTATATAATATGTAACAAATCTATCCCCTAAAAAATATATAATAATTATATTAATAAAATTTTGTCAACTTCAAAACTAAATTTCACACCATATATAAATGAATAATAATAAATATAATTATGAATTAATTAAAAGTAATGAATACTTTAGCAACAAACAAATAACCAAAGCAGCAAAAATGGAAAACAAATAAATATATTCATATTATAATAATATATATAAATTTAGAGAGAAAATAAATGTAGTTTTAAAGTAGAAATAAAATTATCAGTAAAATGGCAGTAAATTAGATACCGGCGGGCGTTGTTTTAATATTAATATCAATATTAATTTAAAATTAATAATAACATATATTAATTCCTTATCTCTTGGCAAAGGCATTAAAGATAAAAGCTCGTAATAAAATAAATATCGCTTAATTACTCGGTTAGAGGCAGACCAAGGCCATTATGCAACGGGCAAATCGCAAGAATTGGCCATCCTTTCACTTCGCCACTTGTCGGCACTTTCAATTACATTATTATATTTATTGGCCACGACCACTCGGCCATCTTCCAATTAGATCCTATTTACTCCATTAAATCAATCGCCTTTCAGTCATTTCTCACGGCTACTTTTACAAACAAAACTTTATCAGGCACCTGAGCACACTCTCCCTCGGTTGTGGGTTATGGGTCACCGTTTGGGTCGCCGAATTCTCTCTTATAAGAGAGAGAGAGATACGACCTTAACCTTGTAACGGAGCGTACTTGAATTTTATCGCACTTTTGCAATCTATTTTGGCTTTTGGAAATTTATTTTTTCAAATCTATTCTCAGTGATTTCATAAATTCATAAATCTGTTTTTTGATATCTATTATTATAAAATCTATTCCTTTGGAAATTCAGTAATTTAATTCTAGAAATCTATATTATATTATATTTCTACCCCATTTCACCCGTAGGTATTAGAGTTTTTTTTTTCAAATTTGAATTGAGCACTATAAGCATTTCAGAAGATTCGGATAAAACTTTACAAAATTAATTTCAGGTGCAAATTTACAAAGTACAATAAATAAATAAAATAAAATTATAAGTCCGGTTTAGGGGGTAGAGAAGCATATAGTAAATAAATAAACAGCAAATATATACTGTATATAGAGAATAAATTAACAATAAGTATATAGTAAATAAATAGGCAACAAGTACATAATCAATAAATAAACACAAGTATATAGTAAATAAATAAATAACATTTCTTTCTTTTCTTTTCTTTTTGTAATATTCTAAAACAAAAATGTGTTCTAGAAATCTATTTTTGTTCCCATTTATATTTTTTTGGAAATTTGTTGGAGAGTTTTGTGCTTCACTCTCTCTGCACTTTGTCTCTATCAACTCCTCATATCTCGTAGAAAAATGTTTACCCATCGGCAGAACATTACAGGATATTAAACAATGGCTTAAGCGCAATTTGAGCCAATATTTCGTGAGGCAACCGCACGCATGTCAGAGTAAAAGTGAGTTTGCATGAAAACATGCAACCATTCGCACCTGCGACCACGAAATGGTCAATCACATGCCGCCTTCCGCATCCCCCCGCACCCCCTGTGGTTATCCTTTCGTTAAGCCCCCCGCACGACCGACAATTTCACATCCCTAATTGACTTTCTCGGGTGCAGGCAAAACTACAACATCTCGGCCCAGAGCACGTATCATCATCTACTTGTTTTTCAACGTGACGAAGAATTACACCGAAAATAAAAGTGCGATGCGACCACTTTCCCCGACCTCTCTGAACTTGGACCCGGCCATCATTTCCCAATTCGGTTTCTCCGCCTCGCGGGAAGGCGAGACGAGCCTTCGCCGCCATTTTGGGGGCGCGGCCAGCGGGAGCGGCGCCAAAACAAAATGGCCGCCGCTGCTGCGGTGTTTCTAGGCCGTTCTCACGCGCATGGGAATGGCGAACGATGCCGTGGGAATTATTTTATGGAACGCGTCTGCGTTAATGGCTTAGGGGCGCTCGCAGCCCGCTAATTAACCGGTGAAGATTCTGCATTGTCCGACTGGCGGGGGAATCCGCTGGAAATTGGGAGCGAACCGGCACGAGAGTGTTTGTTCACGGCCGGGAGAAATCCGGCCTCTGCGATGAGAAGCGCAGAATAACTCTTTGAATCATCGTCAACATGTCGGAGCATTTCACTTTCGTCCGGTGGGATTCCCTCGCCGGAAGTGAGGGAAGAAACCTTCCGAGAGAAAAGATGGCTGCCGGCCGGGGGTCAGAGTGTCCGAAACTCAAGGTCAGTGAAATTAAAAAGTTGACCCGACACTCGTTCGGGCTTTCGCCATTGCTCTGCGATAAGAAACCAATTGTTGAGCCGAATGGGCAGATAACAGTGATTGCGTTGGGCCTCCCCTTTCTCCGAGTGGATGTTTCCTTCATTAAAATCTCATTTACTGACCGGCGGACGGACGGACGGAGCGCAGAAGCTATTTCATATTCGCTCTCCTATGTTTCTCATGGTAATTATAGTGAAATTCTCGCTGTGATGAATGACTTGAACTTTTCGGGGTCCCACATATTCGCCATTCGGTAACTCTTCTTATCTGACTTGCGATTTACATACGTAGGAAAAGTCATTGTGGCTGTGAGGAGATGCCCAACACTACAAACCTTTCATTGCCCAATCTAAACACTGAACACACAACGGCCAACACTAAACACAACACTAATAAAATTTTTTACACTAACAAAAACATTAATAAAATACTAACACTAATAAAACTAATAAACACTAATAAAATAATAACTTTTTGTATTGTCCAATACAAAACGCAACACTAAACACTGAAGAACAACACTACACCTTTTTGTATTGCCCGAAACTTTTCTTCTTCTTATTTATAGTATCATATTTTTCTTCTTTTTATCATTAACATCTTTTTCTTCAGTTTCATTAATGTTTTCTTCTTTTCCCTTTTCGTTATCTTTTTTTTGTTTTTCTTTAACATCTTCGTTATTATCGTTATCTTCTTCGTCTTTTTCCTATCCTTTTTTTATCATCTTAATTATCTTTTTCTTCTGTATCATTATTATTTTCTGCTTCTCTTTTCTCTCTTTTTCTTCATCTTCGCCATCATCTTAATATTACATTACAAGCGGAATAACCAACGACAATGAGGATTTATCCAAATTTTCTGTTGTTCGTGTTAGCCATATCGGTCGTCGCCGAAAAGAGGAAACCGAACCCATAAAGACCCACCAATGTTGACTCTCTCCTCAAGTCCTTCCGCCCCCTTCGCCCCCTTCGCCCCCTCCGCCCCCCTCAAGCCTTTGTTTCGAACGGGAGCTTTAGTGTGTCACGTAGGATGTCGCCCGGCGGAGGAGCAGAAAAGGAAATGTCGGTGCGAGAAGAGCGGGGAAGATGGTCGATGCGGTTTAACCTGTTTCTTTCACTTTCTACGCGGTGTGCGAGCATTCATTTCTCTTTATTTATTGCCGCCATAGAGTAATTAAACCTATTAACTAATAACTCCGCCTGATCGACATTCCTTTGCAACTGGAGCTGTTTGCGGAGCCCCGATGTCTTCGAGTGCAGGTGGCGGTCGCGAAAGAGAAGGGTTGCCCCACTGAGGGTGGTGCAGGATGGCCAACATGATGAAATTGAATCAGTTTGATTTGCGTCTTCTTTTTATTTCGTTTGATGGATTCGAATTTCTTTTTTGTTCTCTCTTTTATCCTTTCTTTCCCTCCTTGTTTTTTCTCTATATGCCTTCGCTCTTTGTCATGCTTTTGCCGTTCTTCTTTCTTTTTGTCTCCCTTTCTCTTTCTGTTGGCTCATTTGGACTTTTTCACAGCTAACAAAGAACCGTTGGCACTAAACGAGAGCACATCTCACGCACTCTGCCCTGTCTGTGCTCACGCCGTGCAGATCGTGCACGTGTGCACGTGTGACTTTCGTCGGGAACGTCCGTCATCCTCTTCTAATCTCTCCTCCACGAATTCTCTTCATCGAGAGCAGTTTCGGACGTCCAGAATGAACAATGGCCGTCACGTGTTTCGACAGAAACTTTCGCCGGGTTCTGCCCAGAAGAATCTCTTCCGAGGTGTCTTCTGCTCGCGAGCCACATACAGTAGAAACAGAGCCGCGAAATCAATGAAAATGTTTTTTTTAATGTGAGAGAATTTCGTTATTAAAACCTAATTTCACATGAGTTATTGTGTGTCGGCCCGTGCGACGCCCCGTTTTCATGCAGTACGTACAGTATGTACAGTATATACAGTATGTGCAATACGTGCAGTAAATTGAGTGTGAGTGGGGTGAGGCTGGCGACGAGTGTTTACAGAAAGACAAAAATAAACACGAGCATCTCTATAATTATATCCTGAGAAAATAAAAAATTTCAAAACAGGATTTGACTCGTTAATGTTTGTCGACATGTTTTCTTTGACTTTATATTAACTTATTTGCATTAACTCAGTGAAAGTATTGTTTGGAAGAGGATGAAAGAGATGAGGAATGTTTTTTTTCCTCTTTTTGATTCCTGACACGTCTCAAGGTCGCTCGATTCCTCCCTTTCTGCCGTACTTTTGAACGGAAAACCGTTAAAAGCTGTTAAAAACCGTTGAGAAACCGTTAAAAACCGTTACAAACCGACAAATGGCGACAGGAAAAAGCTGTTGGACAGACAGATTAGCACTTTTTTTCTGCTGTGGCCCCAAGACGTCACCGGAAAAAGTAAAAAAAGTATGAAAAAGCTAACAGGAGAATTGGAAGCGATTTTCCTCTTAGGCGACAACTGAGCGGAACGTAAATCTTTCTCGAATGTGTTGGCTCATTTATTTATTTATTTTATAGACTTTATTTGGAGATTTAGCTCTCGCTTTTATGTTCTCTGCGTTCGAGTTTTATTGAGGGCCGAATTCCATCTCATTCGTGGGTTTCTCCGAGAGCGAAAACCAAACAAGACTGGTTTGATTGTCCCGAGTGACACTCTGAAGAAGCGCCCACCGGTCGCCAAAGTGGGTGCATTCTGTCGTTTGCCGCCCATTATTCATATCGATAAGGAGAGGAAAGATAGAGGGAAAAAAGCATGGAAAGAAGCAGAGAGGGAAAAATGGAGGAAAAAGGGAAGGAAGATAAAATGAGAAGGACAAAGAAAGATAGAGAAAAAATAGAAACAGAGAGAAGGAAAAGAAAAAGAGAAGTAAATAGAAAGGAGGAAAGAAGGAAGAATAGAAAAAGAGATAGAATCTGCCACTTATAAAAGAGCACATTCGCCATAATGTTTTGACAACAGGTGAAACACTAAAAAAGGCAAAATTGCAACAAAAACAGAAAGTTGGACTCCGCATGAAAACTAAATAAATAAAGAAGTAAATGAATAAATAAACAAAATCGTTTAATTCAAAAGCGGAAATTACATATGACTCGGCATGATAATTTCAACTGTTTAGGGGTGTGAGGGATGAAGGGGGTGGAAGAAGATAACGATTATAAAGAAAAATGAGAGAAAAAAGAATAAAAATCAATGAGAGAAGGACATAAAAAGAGAAGAAAATGAAAACACTAAGAAAAGAAGAAAATATTAAGAGAAAAAGTAAAAATGAAAGCAAAGAGAAAGAAAGATAAAATATGGAAACGAAAAAAAAGGAAGAAAAAACGAAGAGAAAAAAGATAAGAGAATAAAAGAAAAACGGAAGGATGTGTGCATGTAAAATGCGAGAAGAACTCCTAAGGAAAGAAGACAAAGAAGACAAATAAGACAAAGAAGATGAAGGACTCACCTGTAGAAGCAAATGAAAACATGAAATTATCCGGTGAGAGATGAACAAAGTGATCGAAAACTCCGAGCGCGTGCGGACGTACGTGAGAACACCGAAGAAGTCGCGTACCACCGAAGAGAGAAAAGGACGACCACGAACTGTTAGGTACTCGAGTCTCTCCCGAAGAGAAGAGGGAGAGAGAGAGAGAAAAATCCGGCTGGCTCGTCTCCACTTTTTACTTTAATTAATCGACGGATTGTGAGAAAACGGAAATGGAGGACGAAGCCATTAATGGGCCTGAGTGTGTGGTTTCAACCCCTTCAACTCCCGGGGGGGATGATCCATTATGACTGTTAATGGAAACGGTCAGACTGATAGGAAAGAATTTGGGGCACCCGAGGCGGTGGACCGAAAGGGTGGTTACGATATTTATTCGACGCCATTTTGATTCCTCCCTTTATCCGTCTGGTGGACTATACTCAATTCACCCACATTCCGCTGCTGTCGTCAGCAGTGATGATCAGTCCCTTGGCAAACTCTTTCTCGAACCCGGTTCCAGTTGCACGCCTCCACCCCCGTCTTTATAATTTTCACCTATAATAACACAAAGGGGTGAGTGTGAACATCAACACAATTCAGCTATGAGCAGTGGTAAAAGTGCCTCACAGTGAGGACCAATCGACTGTTGTTGGGATTCGAACCCCTTTCCTTCTGCTGCCACGTCCATGGCCTACGACACTAAACTTCCTCCGTTTCCAAAAATTCTCTAACTTTTAAGAGAAACGTTTCCCCTGAAATCTTTGCATAGGCAATTCCTCTACGGTAAACGCATGCAAATTGCCGATCTAAATATTTTCAGTATAAAAACAAAACGGTACATTTATGCCTTGAGTTTCCTTTTGATATTTTTGCGACATTTCCAGCCACGACGTATTTAAAGCAATTTCGAGTTGAATAAACGTCCAAATGGTGAGGGTTAATCGGGAGTTCATAAGATGATAACAACCGCAGTTATTTATGATTCAATATTTATATATTATAAATATAAATGAATAATTTGAATGATCGATGTATTATATAAGGCACTTTGGGAGGATTGAATTACATACATCACTCAAATGTTTCAATATTATATTGAAGAGAAAATATAACAATCATCGCCGATCCGTTTTCATTCCTCTCTTCCCTGCGAATAAGTGTTTCGGCATTTTGGTCCCGATGAACCTGTCCGCCTCGCCCTTCAGTCCTTTCCCTCCTATCTTCTTCTTCAGCGCCTTGTGGGCTATCTTCTTCAACTTCGTCTTCATCTGAAGCAAAAACCCACCGTCAGTCTCCCCTTCGCTCCTCCCCCTGTGTCCCCCCCCACTCACCGCAAAGTCTTTCACCCCCATCTCATCCCTCGGCGGCCGCGACATCGACCTGCTCCTGCTCTGGGACTCTGTCCTCAGCCTCTTCGCCGAGGGCGACCTCGCTGATCTGGATCTCGACCGCGTGCGGGTGAAGTGGGCCTGGAAGAGCAACTTGTTGTAGTTTCCTTTCATTTATACGACGACAGAGAGCGGAAACGGGCTTACATTCTCCGTGTTGGACATGTCCACGCCGAGGTTCTCCATGTGCTTCCTGAGGGCGGCGACCGACCTGTCCCGCCCTCTGGCCGGGGCGGTTCTCGGGATGACTGGCTTTGTGCTCTGCTTGGTGATCCTCGACTCTTGCTTCATTATCTTCTTTTTGTCGCGGATCATCTGGGCCAGCTCCCGGATCTCCTTCATCGTCTCGTCCTCCTCTATCTTGGGCACCGCGTACATTCCGGCCTCGAAACGAGCGGCTTCCTCTTCCTCCAGTTCGGTCAGTTTCTGCAAATTTATTTTAAATTATATCAAGCCATTGCAAGGGACGAATCATTATAACTTCCTTTTTCTTTTTATTTATCTACAGTAGCGCTCAAAAGTATTTTTACAATGCAAAATTTATTCGTGTGTTATTATGCAACACAGGAAGTTTCAAATGACAAAAACAGTCGTATTGAAAAGAACCTTAAATATTTCGGGATCAATGTAGTCCGCCACATTGTGTCCTTCCCAGATTTCGGGGATGTTGTCGTATTTATACGCCTCGGGCAGGTCGTAGTTCTTCTTCAAGTCCAGGATGTAATCGTCGCCCAGTTCCAGCTCCAGATCCCTCTCCAGCTTCCTCTTCCTCCCCCTCGCCTCTCCCTCCTCCTCCCTCCTCTTGAGGACGTTCTCCGGGATGTGCGGGAGCCTCTGCCTCCCGTCCCGCGGGGCGGGCACCGCCACGTGGATCCTGTTCAGGATCCCCTCCGCCTTCTTGCTCTTGAGCTTGGCGTCCACCCTGTACTGCAGGAGCTTCTCGCAGGTGGTCGTCTTCACCTCCGCGACGCCGACGTCGGTGGCCGCGCTCATTTCCAGGATGGGCACGTCCCCGAGATTCTTCAGAAGCTGCTGGTGCTCCGGGCTGAGATCCGCCATTTTGACTACGTCGCACTTGTTCAGGGCTATGATGAGAGGCTGAAAGGGGAGAGCGTTAGAGTGGGGGTTGCGCGGGGGGATTCTTCTGCGGTGAGCTTACTTTGTTGGCGAAGAGTGGTCTGATGCTCTCGAAGAGTTTGACTTGGTCCGGGAAGGAGTAACCGCATTGCTCTGAGGGGTCCATCACGTAGACGACGGCAGAACGTAAATGCACGAGGGCGGTGACTGCTTGCATTTCGATTACGTTTCTCTCCTCCAGTGGATGATCCAATATTCCTGGAGTGTCTATAACCTAATCAAAATTTCATTCTCTTAATTATATATAATTCTTTTCCCTGTTTTGCCAGAAAGCATTGGGAAGAAACTCATACATAATTTTTTTTGAGCCAAAATAAGAATTTGACATAATTTTACAATTAAAATGTCTTCAACACATTATAATACATAAATTTATAAACAAAATAAAGACTAATTGTATAGAATAATAACAATACAATAATACACATGAAAAATAATATCAAAAAAAATGTAAACTATGTAGATAAAAATATCACAAGAAAAGAAGAACTAGGACAAAGTGGACCACAAAAATAAACGAATACATATTTCTTAATACAAAAAAGAATAAGCAGAAAGGAAATTACTATCACTGAAATAATTTTTGATTTTTTTGCTACAGAAGTAGTAATTTAAATTCATGTGATATTTTTATGTAACTATTAATTTACCTGCCATCTCAAATATTTATAATCAGTGTGGCCAACATAGAGGGATTTGGTGGTAAATGCATAAGGCTGAACCTCAACATCTGCTCTGGTTATCTGTGAAAAGAAAGTATAACTTGACTCAAAGTATAACAAAAAAAAATTAAAAGTCTGTTACCTTATTCATAAAACTACTTTTGCCGACGTTTGGGAAACCACATAAAATGATAGTCCGAGTGTATGGGTCAATGGAGGGCAGCCTGGCTAAATGCTGTCTGACCTGCTCTAAATATTCTAAATTAGAGGCCTGCCTCTTCATTATTGTCGCCATTCTGCCCAAGGCAGCTTTTTTTAATTGCTTGCATCTATACAGAGAATCCCCGAATTTTAACAGTTTCACATATTCATTTCCAACACTGAAATTGAAAGTACGCATGTAAATATTTGACATTTTGGCCTTCAATGTGAAAGAATAAAGAATTCTTTACTTGTCTATTAAATGACGAGCTGTGTTCAACTGTCCCAATCCCAGTTTATAGTGGTCTCGGTCGTACAATATGTTCAACAGGTCTGCATAAAATGGATGAATGTCATCCAGTTTGGGAAATTCTTGAATTATTAGTGACAAGCGATCGTGAAAATTTTGCTGAGTGTATTTGACTTTTCTCATATAAAAAGACCTTATTCTTGAAATCTTGTAGTGCTTGTGAACTACAGTCGGTGTTTTTCTTTGGGTCTTGGAGAGTGTTATGTCAATAAAATCCTGAAAAGAAAAATAATATTAGTGCGGTGCAATATGAGGTAAGTGGTCATTAACTTATAAATTTAATTTTTATAAAACCTTTGCCGTTGGCACAACAGCAATTTTCTTGAAGTTGTATAAAACCATTTTGAAATGGTTTTATAACCGATCACAGCAAAACTTATTCAGGTACTTATTTCAACGAAAATAACTTCCCAAACGACCACGTTTTTTACTTGCCACTCGGTTAACCATAGACCAAAAGAACTGATATCACATTGGTTTGTTTCCTCTATGACGTCTTTTCAATATTCGTTTGTAACCGATCTTCTGAAACAAAATCTCTACAATCAAAAATTGTTCACTAACTTATACATAAAATTTATTTCATTCTCTGTAATCATAAATTTTCAAGCTTTCATTTTGGTTTGTAGTTTAAAAAGCCATAGACGGTTAATAAAGATTAAACGATTATCATTTTTGAAAGTTATAAACTGGAGTGTTAAAAACATCATTAGTGAATTATTCACATAAGCGCTCTTAGATACTTTTTTTTAATACTCGAGTTAATTTAACTGTATATTTTAAAAAGAAAAGGCGATTTTGAAATGGTATAGAAACATATTTCGACTTAGGTTTGGGATCAGGTAAAGTGTGTGTTTCAGAAATTTGTCAACGAAGGTTTTATTGTTTTTTCAGATGGTCATAAAATTGAACTCATAAATTGAGGCGTTTGTTTCGGGCCGAAGATTTCCACTGGATTATTTAATCCGGTTGAAAATGGCTTCTCAACAAGAGAAGGACTCTTTGGATTGCTCTCACTGCGAGAGTATAGGAGAAATGACGCTTGCTGATTTAAAAAGGTATCGCTCAATAAATCACAATATAAATTCAAGTGAAATTTCTTTCATCAATTCTGTTTCAGACAACAAAAGAATGTGCCTGCAAAAGTTTGGGTTAGGAATCTTCCTGAAGGGATTTCAGATTCAGGAGTAAAAAATCTATTTGTGACAGTTGGAGAGCCTCTCAGCCTTAGTTTTAACCCTAAAACCAGAACTGCCCTTGTTGAATTTAAGCTCATGAAGTAAGAATAATGCAAATGAGGTTTTTATGGTGTGCTCCTCATGAGGTTCTAATAAAAGTTCTCTCCTTTCAGAGAAGTTGAATTGGCCATAAGAGATTTACATTGTAAACCACCTTATAATTTAAAAGTGACAATGGCAAAGCCAAAAACTGAAGCAGAGACACCCAATCAATCTGCAGAAGAAGAGAAACTCACAGAAATGTTTGCCAATGCAGCTCAACTTGGAGCTGTTTCAGTAAAAGAGTATGTAACATTGGTTAGACTGTGCAGTAGCATAAACTGATTGTTTTTTTGCTGACAGCTGGTCTCAGCAAAGGAATCTTGAGAAATTCAGGGATGAAGAACTGGAAAAAAAAATTAAAGAAGCAGAGCAGCAGATAGTAGATGTTGTATTGGCATCCAATGTGGACCCTTCACTGAGGATGAGGCAGAAGAAGTTGGATTTCAAAACTGATTCAAAATGTGTATCATTGGGCAGAGGTTATTTGTACATGGGGTAGGTTACAGGTCATTATTTGAGTATACACTAACCACTCTAAGTAACTGTTAGAGATATTTTTTCTGGAGGTTATACCCTTTCATTTTTTTATTGATGTTGATGCATTATACAACTAAAATTTGTAAAAATAAATAGATTTTGTGTGCCTTTTCAGAGATAAGGATCCTTTCATTGGAGGCCTGGAAAAATTTCAATGTTCTTCAGAAAACAGCCAAGCCAAAAATAAGGTGAGTTCGCCGAACTCTTCCCCAAAAAATCGCTCGACATCACTCACTTGAAGTGGTTTTAGATGAGCTTTTCATGTGAAAACTGCGCGGCTCTCACCACGAAGATCTGCCGCGATTGCTCTACCTCCTTCTGCTCCAAAGAATGCGCCGCCACCACCGCCGTTGACCGCCACATGATATGCCTGGAGAGGTAGCCGGTGAAAGATGCTTTTTCTGAGGGGAAGTCACTTGGCTTATATAATTATTCTGCCTCAGGTGCCGCGATGCGAAAGCCTCCGCATGTGACGCCCTCATCGCTGACTTGGTCGAGCATCCGCCTAAAAAGCTCTTCCCGTGAGTTTGGAAAGGTTTATATCCTAAAGCTCGAATACTGTGCGTTCTTTTCAAAAGTTGATGTTTTCAGAGCGGTGTCACTTAAATCCGGTTGCAACGTCGTAATGTCGTATTATTTGACGATCCCAACTGTTTTTGTGAGGCCTTGCGACAGCCCTTGGGAGGAGAAGTTCAAGAGAATGTGCAACGAGGTGGCCGTTGAAGCTCTCAAAGGTGGGGCTTTGGAGTTTCCTCACCTCGTGCAAAAAGAACTCAACAACAAAATGAAACTCATATGTATTTTTTTCTGATTAAGTAACAAAATTCCAACATTGGCCCAAACTTTTGACAGTATATATATAGTGTATATTAATACAGTTTCGTGCTCATGATGAAACGATAATAATACTCTTAAACAGAATTTTCGCTTTCGAATTGTACTCATGCTGTACTCCATTGTCCGTTTCCATTGTACTCCCAAAGCTCACATTTGATTAGGACCTGTCAAATAGAAAAGTGTAACTATTATAGGTTATTAGTTATAGTCATGAGTAACTTCTTTTAATGGGAATTTTTCATTTAATATTTTTTTATGTATTTATTTTTAAAGTTTTTCTGGTATCCTTTAATATTTTATCTCTATTTTTATATTTTGTGTATTGAATTTGCATTTTATTAGTTCATTTTAACTAAATGAATTGTTATGTTCAAATCTTTCGTGTATTAATTTTTAAAATTTCCTTGGGAAAACTCAATCTTTCCGTTGTTGCACCTCTCTTCAGTCTTTCACTGTACAATTGTTTTAAATAAATTCTATTTCGAAGTTTATAAAAAAATCCTGATGTAGCGGAAATGTGACGGTTTAATTTTGAAGCCTCGTCTGGAGAGTAATATCTCGTTATGGCAACGCGTAACGGTTAAATCCAAACAGAAGTCACTATCTAACGAATAAACTTTGTCCAATAAATTAGTAAATAAATAAAACACACGGAAGTCGGAGGGATATAATTTGAATTATTCTTTCAGGGGTTGGGTTAGAATCAACACCCGACATTCATGAATTGGTCATCGCCAGGTACTACGAGGATCAATGCTTCTATCGCGGACAACTCCTCTCCGTTGGCATCGACATCAATAACAATAACGTCTTCTTCATCGACTTCGGAAACATTCAGAGCACACGTCTCGAGGACATGATGCTCTTACCTCCCCACCTGAAATGCTTGCCCGGTTTGGCGGTCAAAGTTCACCTCAAGGGCGTCTCCCTGTTGTCCTCGATAGACGTCGTCAAGTATTACAACAGACTGACCTCCGAAAGCACTCCTTTGATTCTGGTGAGTGAGCACCCGAGAACCCTCTCCTCTCGTCAAGTCTCACTGTTCTTCTGCTTCCAGAACCTGGAGGATTCCACAGACGAAGCCGTCTTGATCGAAAAGGATTCCAACACGAACGTGAACGAAACCGCGTTCGAGCTTGCACTGCCTTCCTGGAAGAAGGACAGCTCCGTTTTATCCAAGACAGGTGGGGTCGGTTGATTTGATCCGAGGGAGGCTCCGCCTTCGTCCGCGAATGAAAGGGTTCTGATTCAGGGGAGGTCTTCTACTTGAGCTCGATGAAGTCGCACAAATTGGAAGTGGGGAAGACGTACAAGTTGACCGTTAGCCATTTCGACAAGAAGGAGTTCGCTGAGTCGGAAGTGTTCTGGGTGGTCGACGAGAAGACGGACGAGTTCTACCACGCAGTCACGGAAATGTTGCTGAGGATGACGGAGTATTGCGAAATGCTGAGGGGGGATTTCTACCTCCCGAGGACGAACGAACTGTGCCTGGCCAAAGAAAACGGTGAGCGAAGTGTTTGAGATCAGAAGGCGGTGACTTCGGTGTTTTGGTTGAAATTCTTTTCAAGAATAAGCCCAACATTTTGTTGTACTATAAATTTTGATTAGAGATGAGCAACACATTCAAAATTTAGTTTATCAACTTTCTTCCATTAACGTATTCTTATATAATTAATTATAATAATTATACAAAATACATCAATTCCACCGGATTGTATCGAAAAAAAATATTTAAAAATCATTCTTGTTTTACATGTGTTGTTTAAATTATATGGAGGACAAAATAAAGTATCTCTGCAATATTATATATTACAATTTTGATTATAAATATTTTCACGGTATATTAAGCATGAGAATGGAGATATTTTTAGCTCGGTTTCAATTCGAGTAATAAGTTACTTCCGAGTTTTATTTTATTGATTGTGAATCATTACGTGACGCAGGACATGACGATTGTATATTAAAAGTATATAAGAAACATGGGCTCGAATTTCGGGTGAAAACAAAACTGATTGTCACGGTGTCATGCAGGAGATTACGAATGATTCCACCCGATAGTTTGGAAAGAGGTGATCTCATGGTGACCTCATGCTCTTTCAGGATGTTGGCACCGCTGCGTGAATCTGCAAAGCCAGAAGACTACCTGCTGCCTCTTTTTCCTCGACGACGGCCACTCCTCCTACATCGCGACGAGCAGTATTCGGAAGATGGTGCAAGACTTCACGGAGCTGCCCTCCCAAGCTGTTTGTTGCACCCTGCCAGGTGAGTCACTGGACGCGTTTAGCGGGGTCTCCCCGGCAAGGAGCTCATGGCTTTCTGCTTTTAGATTATCCCGGTATGAAAGGCAACAGGAAATTCGAGGAGCGCGTCTTGGAGTTTTTCCAGTTGGCGGTGGGAAACAAAATTAAACGCGTATCCGTTTTGAAGGTAATGGGGGATGCTTATTGTCTGTCCATTCCCGATATAGAAGGCATTGTGTCAGCCATTCGGCACGGCACATTTTGAGAGACCTGTACTTCTCAATCGTTGAATATAATTTTATTTGTTTATTTTTAAGCGTACCTGTTGTTTTTGTGCTGTGGCTTCATGCGTCCTTTATGCGCTGATAAGGCGCTTCTGCCTCGGTTTTTTTCTTGTTTCTTGTGCAACCTGGAGTCGAGCTGTCCGTCTGCCTGTCTGTTTTCAGTTGCTCATCGTAGTTCTTAACGAGTGCGGCCGACATCCCTCTGGAAATTAATTAGTTTTGAGTTTTTTCAAGTTGAAGTTTACAGAAGGAAAAGGGGGAGTGAATTTTGGTCAGTTTTTAATTTGATTCCAGTTAAATGAGTTGTAGGTAGAACTAAATGAAAGCGTACAATCAAAACAAATCATCGCCAGCATTTGGGATTATTGTGTTTATGTACTTCATAAAATGGATTAAGTTCACGTTAATTATAATTAATTATTAATTTACTGTAGTGCCTAATAAAAATTGCACTACTTTAACTCACTTCGTGTAATTGAATTAATCCCATATACTTAATTTCACTACTTTTTACAGTTAACAGAAGTTATACAAAATGTACTGAGATTTTCATACACTTTTACTACATTGTACTAATTCCATTCATTTTTTGTAATAGATTTCAGATGAATTTAAATTTAATTTCGTTCAAAACTAATGAATTTTTTAGGCTGCATTTTTAAAATCTTTATATTGTAATATCTCAACCGTTATTAGGTCAGTTTAAAACTATAGGATTGGCCGAAGAGTGCACATTTGGGTGTGGTTTTTGTACCACTTATTACCGTCATCTCGTAGGGCAGCATTCATCGTAAATTTTTCAGAGTTTTAACACTTCAAAACAACAGAATCGGAAGTTATGAGTTCACATGTTTCCGGTGTTGCGCGAAGAGGTTTTTGAAACCGGTTGCAAAAGGAATACAGAGTGAGACACGAAACACAATCCTTACCGGCTTTTGCCGCACCTTTAATTCTTCTTCCCGCGACAGTTGCCCAGAAAATACCTCTTCACCCTGGGGTTGTTCCTTATCAGGTGCTGATACATTCGCAGGAGCTCCGGGTCCAGCTGATCCTGGCTCCCCCTGTCGCTTATCAACCCCTCGTTTCCGGTCATCGTGTTCTCCTGGCCGTTCTTCTCTTTGCTCTTGAGCATGCTCTTGAGGGCGCTCCCGATCGCGCTGTCGACCTTTATGTTCGCGTCCAGCAGCACCTGCTTCGACTTCTGGCCAGGGTTGTCTGCTTTGGCGCTACTGGTGGCCTTGTTGGCGGTGAGCGCGGAAAGGGTGGAGGGAGTGGAGAGGGCGGAGTCAGGCTCCGTGAACCTGGCTCTGTTGGTGACGACGGCCTTGGCCGATCTGAAGAACTCCTTGATGGTGTCCTTGGGGCTGAGCTTCTGGGTGGGTTTGCTGTCGGCCTCTTCGGCGTTCTCCTCGTCTTCGCTGTCCTCTTGGTCCTCCTCGGCGTCATCGTCGTCGTCGTCCTCCTCGTCGCCCTCGTCGTTGTCTCCGTCGCTGTCTTCGTCGTTTTCGGTTATGCTGTCCTGGTTGTGCTTTCCTTCTTTCTTGTTTATCCGGATGAGGAAGCTTCGCGGGTGGTGTCTGCATGTGCTCCAGTGTCGCTTGCTCACGCCTGTCAGATAAACGTTCAGTTCTAATCCTGAAATGCACCATTTTGAAGCATACTCACCTTTTCCGGCTCTTCGCTGATTGTCCCCGCTCGTTGCGCCTACATTGCTCAAAACATGACGCTTTTGCTTGTCCTTTCGAAGCGACTCGTTGAGTTTTCTCTTGACGCGCAGGTGATATATCTTCAGCGAGGGTTTCTTCTGCGGTATGAACTCGGCCGGGATCTTCTGTTTGGTCCCTCCCTGGGTGGCGTCCATCCACTCGTTGGGGGGCTCCGGATCTTCGGGGCTCTGCTCGGGAAAGTCCAGCGTCTTACTTAAGGCGAACATGCTTTTCTTGCGGCGGAGGGGCCTCCAATAGTACATCTTGAGACACTTCTTCTGGTTCTGGGAGAAGAACTCCCCCCTCGGGCACTGCTTGTGCCTCAGCTTCATGCACCCGTAAGGCAGCGCCTCGCACTCGTAGTAGCAGTGAATGTCGTTCTCGTCAGGGAGTCTGAACGTGGTTTTCCTGTCGGCGAGTTTGGACTTCTTGAACAGGTTGCCCTCGCAGACGCTTTCCTTTGAGTTGTCGTCCTCGGCGCCGTCCTTTTTCCAGAACATTCGCTCCTTTTCGGGGATGAACTTCTCCGCGTTCGCCGCGAACTCTTTCATTTTTTTCATGATCATGTCCATGATTTCGCCCTTCGCTTTGGCCATCCCTGGAAAATTCACCCCTGTCTGAAATGCTCTCGCAAGAGGAGTGTAATCCACTGAAAATTACTCTGACACTCACCGGTGATGTATTCTGAGTTTTTCAATTTACTCATATCCTAATTGAGAAAACAATTATTATAAGCAACTATTTAAGCAATGGTGTTTTTTTAGCTAAAGGGGAGGCGAAGGTTCAGAAAGGTTGGGAAGCCATCGACTGTCGATGTGCTTAAAGTTTTAAGTTTTAAGCAGAAGGTGAAATGCACTCACGTTATAAAATCTGTTAATGCCATTGTTGTTTGGTGTTTTGCCGGTTTCACTTCCAGCGGTGTCGATCCCGTTGGTCATTCCTGTGTCAATACTGTAGGGAAGTCCTGTGGCGACATCTTTGGCTATGATCCTGTCAAAACCAGTGGCCGTTCCCTTGTCAGCACCTATGGCCATTAATCTATCACCACTTTCGGCCAGTAGTTTCTCGATAGAATTGGGAGTTTCCTTATTAGCACTGTCGCTTATTATTTTGTCAGCATTACTGCCAATTTCAGTGCTAATATCACTGTTTTTCACTCCGTTAGTATGACTGGCTATTCCTGCATTAACAGCATTGGCTATTATTTTGTCAGCACCAGTGGTCATCATACTGTCACCATTGTTGGCCATTCCTTTGTCAGCACTGTTAAGCAATCCCATGTTAATGCTGTTTTTCGTTTCCTTGTCAGCGCTGTAAGGCATTCCTACATTCATAGCATTAGCCATTCCCTTGTCAGCACTGTTGAGCAATCCCCTGTTAATGTTGTTTTTCGTTTCCTTGTCAGCGCTGTAAGGCATTCCTGCATTTATAGCATTAGCCATTCCCTTGTCAGCACTATAGGGCATTCCTACGTTAACGCTGTTCCTCATTCCCTGATCAGCACCGTAGGGCATTCTCATATTAACGCTATTCGTCGTTTCCTTGTCAGCACTGTAGGGCATTCCCATGTTGATGCCATTAGCATCTATTTTTTCGAAGCCATTGGGAATTATTCTCTTAAGTAAGTAATTCATTTCCTTGTCAGCATCATTGGCCAACGGTCTGTCTACACCATTGGGCGTTTTTTTGTCAGAATTACTAATTGCAAATTTTATAAAAGCGTTGGCCATTCCCTTGTCAGCTCCATTGGCCATCATATTATTGATATTATTAATCATTAATTTTTGAGGATTGTTGCCCCTCATTTCGTCAGCAGTGTTAACCGTCATTTTGTTCGCATTGTTGGGTATTAATCTGAGAAAGCCATAATTCATATTCTCGTTGGCCATTCCTGGGTTAATGCTAACAGCCATTCCCTTGTCAGCACTGTAGGGCATTCCTGTTTTAATATTATTACCCTTTCCAGTGTTAACACGTTTAATAATCATTATTTTGTTGGGATCTTTTGGAATTAATCTCTTAAAGCCGTAATTTGTTTTCTTGTCAGCAGTGTTAACCTGCATGTTATCAACACTGTTGTCCATTGTTTTGTCCGCCTGCAATCTGTCAACATTGTGAGCCATCATCCCGGCCAAATTTGGAATCATTTTGTCAGCATTAATGGCTTTTTTCCTGGCATAATTATCGACCTGCAATCTGTCAGCACGATTGCCTATTCCTGGGTTAATACTATTGGGGATCATTCTCTCAGCATTACTGATTAGAAATTTCACGAAACTATTTTCCGTTCCCATGTCCCCGCCATTCATCAGCATTCTGCCGGCATTGTTCTCCATTATTTTCGCAATACTATTGGCTTTTTCTTTGTCAGCACGATTGGGTAATATTCTGTCAGAACTATGACCAATCCCTATGATAATACCCGAAAACATTTTTTTTTTGCCTTTATTACTTATTCTTTCTTTATTGTCATGGGTTCCTTTACTCTCAGCAGCATTGCCCAATCCCTGGTCAGCATTAATTATTGTTTTTTTTTCATCCCCGGGAGTCATTTTACTGTCAGCATTACTGATCAACAATCTGTTGGCATCGGTGGCTATCGTCCCGCTCATATCTGGTAGTATTTTGTCAGCTTCGTTGGCCCCCATTTTGTCAGCATCATTGGTCCCTATTTTGTCAGCATCATTGGTCCCTATTTTGTCAGAATCTATGGTACCTATTTTGTCAGCATCACTGGTCATTATTTTGTCTGCATCATTAGTCATTAATTTGTCAGAATCATCGGTCATTATTTTGTCAGCATCATTGGTTCCTATTTTGTCGGCATCACTAGTCATTATTTTGTCAGCATCACTAGTCATTATTTTGTCAGCATCATTGGTTCCTATTTTGTCAGAAATATCACTTACTTTTTCTTCATTTTCAGTGCCCGTTTTCACTTCAGCACTATTGGCCATTAATCTGTCAATATCATAGGCCATCATTTTGGCCAATTCTGGCAGTATACTGGCAAAACCATTGCCCATTATTTTATCAGCCCCATCCGGCGTTATTTTGCCAGCATTATTACTCATTGTATCTTCATTGTCAGTGGCCATTTTCCTGTCAGCACTGTTGGCCATTAATCTGTCAACATCATTGGCCATCATTTTGGCCAATTCTGGCAGTATACTGTCAACACTATTGGCCATTACTTTATTAGCGCCGTTGGGCATTATTTTGTCAGCATCGCTGGGCATAATTTTGCCCAATTCCGGCAGTATACTTTCAACATTATCGGCCATTTCTTTATCAGGACTGCTGAACGTTCCCTTGTCGGTATCACTGGCCATTATTTTGCCACCACTATTGAGCGTGAATTTGTCAACATTGTTGCTCAATACCTTTTCAGCACCATTGACCATCATTTTGGACAGTCCTATATTAATTCCTTTGGCTGTTATTCTGTTACCACCGTTGCCGAGTTTTATGTCAATAGTATTGGCCGTTATTTTGTGAGCAGTGTTGGCCATTATGACACCGTCGGAACTTCTTCCTTTGCTGAGGGGGAACTTCGCTCTGTGGCCGCCGGTCCCGATTCCGTTTTGAGTGGTCGGCAGCAAAATGAGGGCAGATGTTTTCCTCTTCCTCCTCGCCTTGAAGTCCGGAACGGCCATTTGCTTCTTGACTATCCTGTGCAGTTTTCTCTGTGAGTCGGTGTCCTCCGGGAAGGAGTCCAAATCCTGCAGAATGTTCCTCGCGGCTGAAAATCCGGGCATTTGCACGAGCGAGCTTTTGCGCTGGAACAGCGGTGAGTCTATCCCCTCCGAAGACACAACAGTAAACAACAACTGAAAAAGAGAAAATGGTTGAGCGGGGCCAAAACCAGTGTCCTTTCGAGTGTTTATATTCACCAAAACATTTATAAAGCTGTCCTTTAGACTACATCTCATTATAATCCACTTCGATGATATGGGAGGGAAATTCAGGCAAGTGTCCGCATTAACAGCAGTCACAAATAGATAAAACTATTCCTTTTAGATAATATCACTGGAAATATCATATGAAAAAAATCATAAACAATCTGCCATATTAACTGGTGACAATTGAACGACTCCGCGCGAGAGAATCGATTCTGAAAGGGACCAGACAAAGTGACCGGTAATTTTCCAATAACTTTTTGGAAAGCACTGCTGATGGAAACGGCAGAAGAAATAAGAACTCTCTTTATCCATAAGCTCGTTTCGAAGTTCTCAGGAATTATAAGACAGGAATTTTCAGTAAAAACTACTCATTTTAAATTTTAAACTACAATTATATTTCAATCTTCTCATTCATTTCTTTTCTGTTTATCACTGAAACGGTGTCGCGTTCTGTTCAGAACCTTCTCTCTCTGACAACTCCCTCGCCTTTTGCACCCTTCTCTGCGAGTGCGGGGAACTTGGCTATTCCCTCTCCACAAGCTAAACGTGTAAACCATTTGTTGGGGGCTCACGAGTTCTCCGCGGGCGGAAACTTGAATCGACTGATGGTGACCTTAGGGGGCGCCGAATAGGGGGGCGGCTTGAGCTCGGTCGAGGGAATGGGGGCGCTCTCCCCAAATACGGGCCTCGTCTCCACGCTGGAACCCCCTGCTGCTTCTGCCTCTTGTACTTTCTTCTGCTGCGGTGCTGCTTCTTGAGCACCTGCAATCGAGGGATGTTCAGTCAAGGGCGGGTGAGGAGGGTCAGTTTGTACGCACCTTGATCGATGAGTCGAGGTAGTTGGACCGGGGCGGGGGGAGGGGGCACAGCAAGGAGATGGCCCACACTGGAATGAGCCCCTCCGGAGTCCCCTCCCTTGCCGCCCTTGCCGCTTTCGTGCTCGAACTTCTTCCAGCCGGAATGGCCCTCCTTCTTGCCGTACTTCTCGTCATGGCCGTGCTTCTTCTCGTGTCCTCCTGCCTTTTTGTGGCCCTTTTGCTCGTGGAACTTGTTGCCTTTCTCGTAATGGCCTTTCTTCGCCTTGTGCTCTCCCGCAGCCTCACCTGCCGAGTGAAAGAATGGGTGGGTTAGAGGGGGCGGGGACGGATGGGGCAGAAACGAGGGCGGAATACCTTGTTTGTGGCCCCCCTTCTTGTGGCCTCCGCTCTTGGCGTGGTGCTCTTCGTGGTACTCCCCGTGCTTCTCGCTGTCTCCTCCTTCGTGGTGCTCGTCGTAAAACTCGTGCTTTTTCTCGTATTCGTCTTTCTTATGTACAACATGTCCTGGCAAAGTATGAGTTGATTATAAGCCTTTTTTTTTATAAAAATGTACTACAGTGGAATTTCTGAATTTGTGATCTTTTTCTTTCTTTAAATTGTTATAAAAAGCAAACTACCGTACTTCTCTACTGTAGCATAACTTTTATGGCTCTTTTGTTGGCGTTTTCTTACCCCCTCTCGTGCTATGCCCCTTCTTGTACTCCTCCTTGTCTGAGTGCTTCGCCTCCTTCTGCCCCTTCTCCCCGTGAACTCCGGCCTCGAAATGTCCCCCTCCTTCATTGTGCTTCTTCGTGCTCCCCTTCTTGTCGCTGTACTGCCCTTTGTGATCTTCCTTGTCGTGGTGACCCTTCTCGCCCTGAACAAACCCCTTCGTCACCCATCTTTCCTTTCCTTTCCATTCACCTCCATCCTGTCATTCACCTTATGGTAGTGGTGCTCCCCCTTGTAGTCCTTCAGTCCCTTCGTCTTCTTCTTGTTGTGGTGATCCTCGTGGTGCTCTTCTCCTGTCCCCTCCGAGTGCTTCTTGTTCGTCGGCTTCTTGCTCTCGTGGCCGCTCTCCGCCTTCTCGCTGTCCTCTACGGGGGGCTGCTTCTTGTGCTGCTCGTAGACTTCGTACTGCTCGTTCTCCTCCCTCTGAAGGTTTTCGTTCTCCGCGGGGACCCTCACCTCCGTCGACTCCGCCTCCAGTTTGGGCTCCTTGAGGATTTCGTAGTTCTCCTCGAGGCTGGCCTCGTCCTCTTTGGCATACTTGGCGCTGTACCTCCTCGGTCTGTCCTCCTGCGAGGAGAGTTCGTCCTCGGGGACGGGGAGGGATTGGGGATGGTGTCGGATGTTGGGGAAGTTGTTGGCTGCGGAACCGTTGAGGTCCCAATTGAAGAATGAGACTTCACCTGAAATTTTTATTTTTTATTTCGAAGCTGCTTTTTATTAAAATTTGGTGTTGTCGGTTCCATAATGACGGATTACTATAATTAGAAGAATGTTAAGTTTATAATTAATAATTTAATTATTAAATCGAAACTGCTGAAAAAATTAAATAAAATTAAATTTAAATAAAAAATGAGATCACTGATAATAAATTGATTTAAATTCTAAATTAAATTAAAAAGAAAAGTTGAATTAAATTAAATTTTAAATAAGAAATTTAAGTCACTCGAAAAAATTGAGTTAATGAATTAAAAAAAAATTGAATTATTTATTTCACACTCAATTTTTTATTGTTATTATTTAGTTATTTTTTTTATCATAATTGTTATTGTAATATCTATGAGGTGTTAGAGGAATAACTCTTAACATTCACACAAAGGACATACCTGTCCGGAAATTGTATACAGAAGTCGGCAACAGAGTGGTCTCATTCCAGGGAGAGTTCTTCTGGAAAACCTCTTCCCACTCCTCCCCAGAGTCGTAATCACTGTCGGGATGTCTTCTCCGCTGAGGCGTCACCTGACCGCTTCCCTCGGGCTGTCTCCTGACCGTCATGCAATCAACCGTCGTCACCAACACCGTCAAACACCAGACAATCCGTTTCCGCGAAGGAAACATTGTCACTCTGTAAGTACACCAGTTAATTCGGATAAGTTGAAGCCTCACTTGTCGCCGACACACCGCGATGACCACTCGGTGCCCGAGGGCATACACTTCGTCTCCCAAAAGTCACACTAGGGGAGTCCACACAGCAAGAGGGCGGCCATTCTCTCCCCAAAAAGACAAGACAGATCTTACCGCATTGATTTGCCCTCAGTGTTCAGACCATTGACAGTAGGACGCCATGAACCCACTAAGAGCTCGCGATGGCGACGATGATTTTTATAGATTAAATGCTCCGGCGAATACGTTACCTAACTTCTCGAAAGGATTCATTGTCTTCACCGCCGTCATTCGACTTCTGACATAAACAGTCATGGTTTTTTTGATCATTTTCTTCGATTGAGACCTCAATGGTGAGTGGTCGCTCAAGCCTAACTGCTTTCTTCTGCTTCATGTCTTCATCTTTCATTTTTCGGAATTTTATTGCTCAATAAAAAAATTAAATAGAGGGTGCCGTTGGATGTATTTCGCTTTTTAGGGTTGCCAACTTAGAGGTTCAAAGAGCCCACTGGGATTTTCATTTTTTTTTAACTTTAAAATATGAAGATGTGATTAATGTGATAGTAATTAATTATTTACTTTGGTAATAATAATTTTAGGAGAATTTCCCAGTAATTTTGGGGATATTAGAAGTTTTTGGTTGGAGCATTGCGGAGAAAAACCTTTATTGTTTATATACATATATATATTCAGTGCTGCCAACAGCCGCCCCATCCGAACGCCTCCTCAAGGTCAAAGAGAGCTCGATATCGTTGGACAATTTCAAAGTGGAGCGGAACGGTGTCGAATCATTGGCTGGTCGCCCACTTCCGGTCATTACCGATAACGTTGGCAACACTTCCTGTTAGCTTCGTCAACGGTCGTTCAGAACAAAGGCGCTCGTCTCGGCGGATTAGCGGGAATATCCTGAAGTGATCGGGCGGAAAGGCGAGCGCAAATGTGAAAGTGGATATTGCGTAACCGTCCGCCGGTGGCGAAAAGGGAAAAATCCAAGAATTGAAATTGACCACCGATTTTACGGTTGTAACACCGCAAGAGTTTCGGTTCATTGGCGACTATTTTACAATTAAGTTCTTTGAGGCAAGGAAAACCTCTTGGTAAATCCGGTTCTGGTTGGTGGGACGGATGGACGACTCCTTGTTCGCAACAGGACGGAGGGAAGTGTTGCCAACTGATGTTTGAAAAGCACTGTCATGGCAGTCATTTCCGGAAAGGGTTGAAAGGATACGTCAACAGCAATTTTTCGCAGAAAAAAACGTTTAATTAAATAAATACAAGTGTTTAATTGTTATAAATAAGGCAGCGGGGGGTCAAAAGAAGACGGGGATGGTTTTGTTGAAGGACTCGGTGATGGAGGGCAGGACGGTGGGTTTTTTTGGGGTGACCTTTTTTATCACATCTCTTGGTAACGAGCGGAGGTCGGAGTTCTCCACGTTTTCGAGCTCTTCCTCCATCTTGTCATCGCTCCCCTTCTTTATCCTGTTGAACGTCTCGTAATACTTAAAATCGTCCACGCACTGATTCTCGCTTTCGATCGCCGCCATCTTCTTCTCCGACGGCGGGGACTCCTTCCGGGGCACCAGTTCCAGGTCGTAGTCATAGAAGATCCGCTCCTGGTACTCGAAGCCCTGCTCGTAGGGGGCGCCAGGGGAGTCAGCGCACGGCGGCTGGTACTTCGGCGACAGGTACTCGCCCGAGTCGGGCGTGTCCCAGGGCTGCTCCTCCATCTTGTTCTCCTTCATCCAGACGTCCCTCTCCGTGGATTTGAGGTCCAGAAGCGTCTCCAAGTGGCGGATATAGTCGACCGCCATTCGGAGGGTCTCCACCTTGCTCAGCTTCTTGGCGCTCTTCCTCCCCTTCTCCTCATTGTAGGCCTCCGATATGTAGTCGGGGATTCTGCCCCTGAGGGTGGCGAACCCCTCGTTGACCTGCTTGACCCTGTTGCGTTCCCTGGCGTTCCTCCTGGCGATGCTCAGACTCTGCGGGGAGGATTTCGGGGAGGATTGACTAGAAATGAAGAGAGGATCCTGTCGGGTCTGTCGGGGCTTCCGACAGGGACCGCTCTCCGTGTTGGTGACGTAGTTGGGGACGACGGGCCGGGGTTTCCGTTTGGTCTTCACCTCGTCCTCGCTCGAGTCCTCCGGGCTGACGTCCTTCGCCCTGAGGTGTCCTTTCTGAGTGACACCGCGTTTGAGACTAGACAGGTCGAGTCTGACGCTCCGGAGCTTCTTCGAGTCGGATTTTATCTTCTGCGGACTGTTTTCGGTTTCGAGGGACACTTCCTCTTTGATCCTTGCCCCGAGGACGCTTTTGTCGAATTCCTCGTCGAGTTTGTCCTGGTGGGCGACGTCGAGGTTGCAGTTGGACTGCTGCAGGACGTACTTTTTGAGCGGTTTCACCGGCGGGACCGACATGATCGCACCTGAAAGTAAATTCCTTTGGTGAGTGGAGGGCAGATGGCGGTCGGTGGGGGGTCGCCAATTAAGGCTTGGCCCCCAGCCGGGGACACGAGAGACCCTATGAAGTCGTCAACCGAAATTTATTCGCGAATCCTCCTAATTTATGTGTGGGGGAACCCGAGAAATGGCTCCATAAATAATCGAAACGTAAATTCGGTGACGTTTAATTTCCATGTGGAAGCCGGAGCGAGTTAAACGTTTTACCTGCCGTAATTTCGTTAATTAATTAATTAATTAATTAATTTGAAACTTATTAAAGCTTGGTTTGGATGTAAAACCTGAGCCCCGATAAAAGAAAACAACCATAACTTTCCTTAAATATTTATGTTTCTATTTAACAAGAAACTCTGGGTTCCGACATTTTTTTATTTTGCAATCCAATAATGATATAAATAAATAAATATATATATTTCTCCTTTGGGGGTATACGAAAAATTACAAAATATATATTTTGTATAAATGGGCACTCTAAACGAGGGCTCGACACGATGGGAGTAACAAATACTTATACATAAATGCATATTTATATTATATATAAAACATACTAAAATCAATAAAAATACATTTAAATGTATACGAATAGAACAAAAGATAGATTAATAAACAAATAAACACATAAAAGTAAATAAATAAAAGTAAACAAATGTATAAATAAACAGATAAATAAACATTACATAATGAATAGGTAAATGCTCAAACTAAATAATATATCAGTAAATTAATGAGTAAATATTAAATTTTAATTAGAAGTGTAATTTCTTTGTCTTCTGAACTTCACTAATTAATAGCCTAATTTGCATTTCAACGTGGATAACAAAACTTTTATTTCCGTGGTACACGTTTGGAAATGTTTCACTAAAACAACAAATTCCCTCAAGGACACCCGGCACAGATGCAGAAAGGGAAGGTCACATGAAAAGAGGGGTGGATCAGGGGTGGCCATGATTAAGGCTCTTAATCCACTCGCGGATTGATCAATCCCAGTGTTTCACATTTAACGGTCGGCCGACTTAAATGGCTCTTTAATTATTTCGCTTGATTATTGGCATTAATTATGATTAACAGATGACATTCTTTGCAGCGCTGTGCTCTGTTTCCTGCTGAAGTTGCTCAGGTCGTAAGGTGCTCGGGTGGTAAGCGACAAAGCAGAAGACGCCTTAAAAATGGCTTCCGCCACAGAGTCCCTATTTTGGAAGTTTTCCCAACGTGTGAGTATATTTTTACTGTACTCATTTGGTCACATGTTTTACTGTTTGGTTACATGTTTTATACATTTTTTACTGTCTTTGTCGAAAAGGGTTAAAAATGCAATTCGGGAGGTTTATATAAATTTACCCGAAAGTATAAAAAACCTGTATTAATTACGGTTCCATTTTAAACTATAAAAAGTCGAAATTGGATTTAATAATATTTAAATTATTTGTCCTAATTAATTTTATAAAAAACAAACAATCATGAAAAAACCGGAAGTATATATAAATAAACGAAAAAGTAGTGAACTGGAGTACAACAATAAACCGTTACACCAATATGTAACATACGCAATACCTAACGTTCACAGGTATAAAAAATTCTTTTAATTGGCCTATTTGTAATTTTACATAAACGTGCCATTTATTTATCTGTCTATATAATTATTTATTTAATTTATTTATTATGGTTTACTGGTTATAAATGTTAAGTTTCTGTTTTTGATTTACTGCACTTTTGTTTTTTATATTATTTCTCTGCAGGCCTTTAAAATAATATGTATAATTATGTAACAGCAAATAAATAAAATTAATAATACTTGATAACATGCAATGCCTGAGTGATCGTTTTAAATGAAATAAATGTTTTATAAAAATCTATAATAATATGATTACTGGAAGTGATGGAATGTAAAGCAAGACGTATAATAGGAAGTGCCAAGGCGCTGCCTGTTTCGATTTCACTAATTGTGCCTTGCAATGACAGTAGGTTTAGAAAATCTATTATTTATTCATGTGCCAATCACTGTGTAAGAGAAACACCATTGCCGGATCGGTCGGTCAGTGCAGAAAATGCACAAATTAGGGTAGTTTTTAGTATCGGGAGCAATGGAAACGACACAGACTGTGTGTCTTTTCCTCGGCGGTGCAATGAGTACATTGACAGGAGGTTGAGTACCGGCCATGAAAGAGCACTTGTGTACCACCTACCTAAATCTCTGCTGCACCGGACGATTCTCTGGCGATTTCCAACACTCCGGACGACATGCACATTTGAAATTTAAATAAAACCCGAGTGCACATTTTAATAAAAAACCTCCCTTGTTTTGCAAAGCATTTTCAAAGACTAGAATCCCGGCAGCCGAATTTCAACGCAAACCCTCACCCTAACTGGAAAGGTTCTCTTTTGTCTGCGCACTTCCACTATTGGAAAAGAGCAACCTTTCCGGCCGCCCCTAAGAAGACCGCGCCGCCCTGCCCTTAGCACACCCCGCTCGCCGTCTCCTTGCCCTCCGGCCGACCCCACCGCCTTCCAGTTCAAAAACGCGCTATGTCCCCCATGGACGGCATTGCCGTAACGGTCGGTGGTTTCGGAGGGCAAACTCGTTTTGGGGTGTCCGCAAAGACCTTCAACTTCTGTTTCGGTGTTCACTTCTGCACTGAACGGAGTCACGTGTTCTTTACATCCGCTCGGGACGGTTCGACTCGAAAATGCAGGAAAACAAATCCGGCGAAGCACCGCTAAGCAGCTTATGGGTTTATTCAGACGTAAAATACGAAACGGTCGTTGAGGCAACCCTTTCTCTCCTCCCCCCTCCCAGTGAGGGGGAAACTCAATTCATGAGAAGAATTGAAACCTGGACAAAGAAAGAGAGAGGTATGGGGTTCAAATAAGAAACGAAAAGGAAAGGAATGCAGGGAAGAGACTGTCGAGAAACATCAACAGGAAAAGAGAATAGAGTAGCTAAAAAAGTAGAAGAACGGAAAAGGACAAAGAATAGGAGAAGAGGGAGAAACGTAAGTGAGAATGAAGAAAAGGGTTAGAAAAAAATAGTAGAAGAGGTAAAAACGAAAGAAAAAGAAGAAAACTTTTGGAATATTGGAGTGGAAAAGAATAACCAAAAAGTCGACCAAAACCAAATAACCAAAAAGATTCATATAATTCGTAAATATTTTTATCCGATAAATAAATAATTAAAAAAGGAAAAGTGGTTGGAAAGGAAAAAGGAAATCCACCGTGAAGAGGTAAAAGAGAGAGAGAAAAGTCCGTTACACCATAGAGTGAGCGAAAGGTGAAAGGCACCTCAGTGGCTGCTGTTGGCAGCACTGCAAACTCCGTTTTGGGCAAAGCTAATGGCGTTCGATGCTGGGCAAAAGGCCCTCAACAAATGAACAAAAAACAAATGAAAGGAAATAAGTGGAAGATGTTTTATCCGAATTAATCCGAGTCAATCAACCCGAATCATTGATTCGGAAAGAAAAAATAATTTCGTCTGCTCGGTGAATACAGAATTTCGTTTCACGCCATGGGAATAATGACTCAGATTCGGCCGACGAGTACCGATGAGTAACATCCTTAATTTGGAGAGTTTTTTGTTACGAGTGCCCTAATAATAGGACCATCGCGATGGCTCTTTGTCTTCCGACGATTCCGCCAACTTGCGCTAACAATCCGCGTCCAATTACGCTTTTATTTGCCTCTTCAACAACTCCTCCTTCTCGGACTGCCTCCTCATTTGCGCCACCGCCGAAGAACCAAATCTTTCTCTCAGACTCTGCCCGCCATATGGCACCCACTGCACCTCTTTCTTTTCTTCTTCCTTCGAATAAGAAATACTTTGACCTCTCTCTTTCTGCCCTTTTTCAATCAACGAATGTTTGCTCACTCGCTGTTTCTGCTCTCTCGACAGCAGTGAAGGAATTGACCAATGACGATCCTCTTGATTATTCTTGAAATATTCCATGTTTCTAAAAAGAATTCTCACACTAAAACGACCAAAAGGGATCATTTTGACTTCTAAACTTTGCCGAACCTTCTCTTTTATTATAATTTCGCAAATCTCTTTTGTAAGAGTCTGTCTCTCTACCCTTAAATCATTAAAATTCTAATTTTTATATAAAAACGAACTAATGTGGGTCATTTTGACCCCTCATTATGAATTTAAATTACACTTGAGCGTCCTTAATTTTTTATTTTTTCTCTGATTCTCTTCAATGTCATCATCAAATTATAAGAAATTTATTAAACATCGAAAATTATGGGTCATTTTGACCCCTTGATTTTAACGTTCTTTTTTATATTTTCGCTAATCTAATTTTAGTTATATTATCTTCGCTAATTTTTTTAATATGTTATTCTCAAATTTTAAAAATCTATTAAAACGACAGAAATGGGTCATATTGACCTTTGACTTCCAGTATTAAGTTAGCTACAGCTTTCTTATACATTTTTTTTTTGCAGAATGTCTAATTTTTTAATGATTATTTTATTCTTAATTAACAAGTAATTTATTAAAACTGCGAAAATGGCTCATTTTGACCCCTGACGTATAACTTGAGGTGTGCTCATGTTTTTATATTTTCAACAATTTTTTATTGTATCTTTAAATTTATTGTTTAATATTATATTTTATATTTTTTATATTATTAAATTTATTTTTTAGTATTATATTTTATATTTTTATATTATTAAATTTATTTTTTAGTATTATATTTTATATTTTTATATTATTAAATTTATTTTTATAAATTTTTTTATATTATATTTTATATTTTTTATATTAATAAATTAATTTTTTTATTATTAAATTTATTTTTTTATATTATATTTTTAAGTATCTATAAATTATTAAAATTTTAATTTTGAGAGACTTTAGTCTCTCCATTATAGGCACCCTTGCATTTCGTTTCCCAAAGGACGCAAGCAAAGCCCGGGAAACGGAAACGGATGTCGAACGTGAAGCGTTCAACCCCTGGCCGTACCTGACGAGAGCGAACTGTTCTCCCGGCGAACGAAGGAGCCAGCCGAGAGATGCTATCGGCATTTTTTATGCCCCGAGATTATTTTAATTCGATAAAAGATATATTAAATTTTCAAGTGTCTTCCATCGGGATCCTCCTCCTTTCCGTGCCGACATCTGTTAACCCGACCGCGGCCCAAATCATCGCCTCTCCCATTTGAATAACAATTTGGCGCAAACGTCGGGGACAAAGCCATAGACGTCGACGAGGGCCTCGAGGACTTATCCTCTTCTTCCGGGCGGCGGATGGAGGGCCGCCACTTAGACGGCGGTGTGGGGCCCCGCAGCGGAGGCCCGGCACGGAGGAGCCCCGTCGGAGTGGCCGCGGTTAAATGGAGCGAATACCGTACAGAAGGACTCCCTTATTCGATGCGAGTTTTTTAATATCCTTCTGAAATGTGTTTCCCATGCGACCTTGAGATGTTGGGTGAGTAAACACAATGCGAGTGTTTTACGTGTTTCGTGAAATTTCGGGGGCATTGGCTCCCGGATTTGTCGGCGGCCTCGTCGTTTGAGGTTTTACGTGTTCGGGATGGCAGTGGGGGAGAGGAGGAGGAGAGGAGGGGTAAAGGAAGGAGGAAGATGGTATTTGTATCGAATGCGGCGCCCTGTGGATCCCATAATTAAATACAATATCATTATACACTGAATGGATATTTGGGGTTTCTCAGGTTCAAAGGTTATTCCTTTGGGAACAGCGGTAAAAGGAAGAGACGGAGCCGGGAGGATTGCGTAAGGCAGAAATTAATCCCAGTACAATTAAGATAAACAAAGTTGGGGACCGAAAGTTATTGATTAACAGAATCAGTCTCAATTTTTAATTACGACGAGCTCGGGATTAAATAATTTAATTACACGACAGTCAAGTGCCGACTTTTAGTTTAATGGGATTTAATTAATGGGGCCATGTCAAAAGGAGCCGAGAATGTTCGCGCCGGGAGCCCCCAAATTACGCCTCCAGGGCTTGACCGAGTGCAGTCGGGGCCCGGAGAGGCCCCTAAAACACCCAACCTATCATCCGTGGCTGTACGTTTGCATTTCAGCATCCTCTTCTGTAAGCAACTTCCGATTCTGTCATTGGGAATACTGTATAAAGGGGATACGTATAGAAAATATACATTGACGTAACAATAATAAAAAGGTTGTAAATAAACACGTCCCATAAAAAGCAATATTAACTTATGAGTTGATCTCTTTATGTAAAAAAAAGAAGTTTTTTATGACTGGGTATAATAGTATAAAAAAACGAAAGTTAAATATAACTCAGATAAGTTATATATGAGTCGATCCAATAATATATTTTTTTAATGACTCGATTAAGAGTATATAAAAAGTTTTTTTATCGATCTAAAAAATATAAAAAATCGGAAGTTTTTGATGAGTCTCTTTAGGAGTATATAAAAATCGAAATTTATTTATTAGTCATTTAATACAAAGAGTGAGTTATATTTTGATTCGATACAATAATATGGTGTTTCAAGGCTCGATCTAAGAGTATATAAAAGGGAAGTTATTTATGATTTGGCTGATAATGAAAATAAAATAACTTAGATAATAAACTAAAATAGAATAGAAGGCGGTGGAGACTGAGTCTGCTTATAAGATTTTAAGTGCTTTTCGCACTTATCTACGGGTGCGTATTTATTACAAGAGGAAAATAAAAGAGAAAAATACAAAAATACAAAAAGAAGAAATACAGCTATGCCTCTTTACACCATGTTAATTATAGAATTATTAATTATTTTATTAGATTAAGTCTTAAATAACTTTTTAATATAACCAGGCCAGGTCATAAGGCCTGTCGCTTTTTATACTATTAGATCGAATCACAACTACTTTCCAATTTTTATACTAGTCATAGGAATATTTATAAATACTCAAAAACAGTCATAAATAGTTATGAAATAGACATAAAAACTTTCAGCTTTTCATATTAATATAATGTTAGATTCAGTCAAAAAAAAACTTTTTCTTTTTATACTTCATTAAAAATAATAGCCATAAAATAGCCATAAAAACTTTTCGTATTTTAAATTAATATACTCGTTGATCGAGTCATAAAATGAAATCGTATGCTCGTATTGAGTCATAAATAAATATAATATTAGGTCGAGTAACTTTATATAATATCCTCTTTGTATACGATTTGGAGAGTCATTTAAAAACTTCGAATTTTTACATACTGTTAGCTCGAATTAAAAGTAACTTTCTTTTTCATAGCCGAGTCATAAGTGAATTCCGATTATTTATTCTCAAGGCCGACTCAAAAGGTACCTACCCCAAGCTAAAACCTGGTTAAGTACTCGATCTGCAACCCTTTCGGATCCGCTCTTGCAACCCTTCCATTGAACACCCTCCTCTGCTACCTGGGCTCTCGAGGGTCGCCCCAACGACTCTCCTGCACCCTCCACCCCCGTGACCGCCAACCCCTGACAAGCAAGTTGCAAATCTCGTTGCAGGAGTCGAGCGGAGTGGTCGTGGCAGGAGCGGGGACAAAAGAATTCAACCCCACGTGCGGCAGTTAATTTCCCCGGGAGAGGGGATGAATTGTTGGACGGCATGTGGTTGTACGACCAGTTTTTTAGGAAGTTGACCTGTCAGAATTTAACCACTCTGCCTCCTCGAGTTTGGATTCGGAAGTATTAAACGTGGTTTCCACCGCAGGTATGTTTTCCTCGGCCAAGGCTTTGACCAGACGCCTCTAATCCTCTAATTTATGATAACGATTTAATTTTATGTTGTGTGTTCTGCCTCTATTCATTTTGGGCTCTCACGTGAAGTTTTTTGGCCGATTAGGAGGGCGGCGGCTTTGGCGAACCCTTTGTGTGTCCCCCCCCTTGTCCCCCTCTTGTCCCCCCGAATCCGCTCAAAATGTCCTCTCCAGGGCCCAACTGTTTGTTTGCATCCCCTACAGATATGCTCATTTCTAACAATCAAATTTATTATTTTTACTTTGATAAAAAGAAACTATAATTTTATATAAACTATACATTTTCAAAATAATAACATCAATTACATTTTCTTATGAAAATTACTTATACTATAAATATTTCGTATACTATATTATATATTTATTTAAGTATTCATTAATTTGTTTAATAAACTTTTATTGCGCTATTAATTTATTATATTATTTTATTTACGATGTTATTATAAATATTTTGGAAAACTTTTAGATGAGATATTCATGTATACTATTATTTATTTATATAATCTTATATGATTGTAGGCTTATATTTTGAAGTATTTCTTCCCTTCTCCCACCGTTAATTGGCCAAATAGTCCTTTCAGAGCGACTCTACTGACGGAAAGCCGCCATTTTCTGTATCACTCGTCAGCCACCGCCTTGACGAAAAGAATCTTCACGCCCCGTTGGTTTTCACTCACATTAACTCGTTCAGCTTCTTGTGTTTGATGGATTTAGACTTTTTACTGACCGTTTCAACTCTTCTGTTAGTGGCCAGTTGGCGATTCCATAAAAAATTTTTAAGTAATTTGTAGTCGATCGAAATTGCTTTGTTTTTGTATGAGGTGATGACCGTTAGGGGTTGCCATGACAACGAGTTTTGTTTTAGACAAGTCAGGCGAGGCTTCCTGTATACAGATAATAAAACTGTTTAAAATATTCAAATACACCTATAAAATACATAAATTAATTAAAATAACATTAAGCAAATTGAGGTGGTCTTCCACTTTTGCATTTAAAAAAAAATCCAACTTTGTAAACCTCTATGGTCTGACGTCAGGCTGTGAACGCCTATTCATATTTAATAAATTAATATTATCACAAATGATACTGAATGTAGTATCTACCTAATAAATGACTAAGAAGGATGGGTAAGACAATTTTTATAAATTGGATTTACTGCCAACCGTCGACGGAAGTTGATACTCCTGAAAAAAGAGAAGATCGTCTGCTGGGAAAACGACGGTTGTAAATTCAGAAAGGCGGTTTCGTGACAACCGACGGCAGTCTAATTAAATAAGCGACCTGGAATGGTGATAAACCATCAGGGGGTGGTCGAGGGTTGTTGGTGGCATCTCAATCTCGACCGGCTGCTTCGACGTGGTCGCCAATCTGCGGAAAACAATGGAAAGTTCGCCATTGTTTCCCGGTCCGGGGCAAGGCTCCGCCGTCGAGTTGCACCATGGAATTAAGGCCTACACAGAATACCAAATTACAGTTTACGTCTGCCCATTAAAAAAAGCAAAAATTCTGACGGGACAGGAAAGACAGGTGTTTGAATTCGATTTGGTCCAGGTTGAGTCGCGTGGACGGTTCACAAGGCACGCGCCGTCGCAAAACAGCATCCTAAGCTGACGCCCCCTGCAATGAGGAATCAAGCACCCGTCGGGTGTTCTTACAGCGGGGCGGGGACGCATTCACCGTTAATAGACGGCGCCCCACGAGGATGGTAAACCGCCGTCGAGGTCTCCTAAGAGTGCGGCTGATTACTGTTTCCGTTTAGTTTCTCGGTCGGGCGGGTAAGGGTCGCGTGGCCAGTCAGTTCTTCTTACGTTTCGACGTCGGCTCCGGAATCTCAAAAGACGGCTTTTACCTTTTTTCCAGAATACCTGAACGTGGAATCAGAGGTTCTTCCGGGACTAATGTAGATTTTTTGAACATCTGCCGCCTGGACGTATGATTGTGGGAACTGATAGGCACAGGGTTGTTCCCACCTCTTGTAAAGCAGGTTTTATACACGGGGCTGTTATTCGCGCCCGAGTCAGGACCAAATAGTGGCTGCGTATCCTCCAGAAGAGGTGATAATTCTTGTGGTTCGCCCTTTGGAAGGCCAAATCCTGCGTGGGGCACCACCCAACACCACAACCCTTTCAGGAGCCGATGAGTGCCATCTGCAGGTACACAATCACGAGAAAGGGTACACAAAGTCGAGCCCTCCGAGGACCATCAAACACCGTTCTGGTTCATTTGGCAAACTCCCTGCTTCTCTTCTTACCTCGGACATTGTTTCCTCTCCTTCGGGTCTGTCAGGGAATTTATGTGTGTTCTGCAGCTCGTCAGGGAATGCCTTTCTGTAATTGAGGCCTATTGTTGGTATGGCTTCGGAAAGGAAACCTCTTTTCGGGCCTCTGGGTCGTTTAACTTTGAGATGTTCGGGATTTGATAGCACACCTGTCCATTAACTCGGGCACTTTTCTCGGTCCGCGTGGAGGAAATGGCCCTCTTTTCCAGGACCGGATTAAGGGTTGAAGAAAGGTCGCATTAAGGGTTGTTCTCAGTCATTTCTACCCAATTATACTCGCAAGTTTCGGAATTTAATGGAAACGATTGCGATTATTTCCAGTGCAGGTTCAGGTGCAGCCAATGGAGCAAAACAGTATAAAGTGTTTTGTCTTTTAATACTGTTTGTATTCACTGCTTACACTGTTAATATTCACTACTAAGTTCTGTTACAATGAATACTACATATAATTCTTTTTTTTCCGCATTGAAAAATTCTATGATAATTTATGTAAAAAAATTCCTGCCTAAAAAAAATTGTGTAAAAAATTTCAGTGTATAAAAACTTTTAACATTAATTAATTCCTGAAAGTGTAAATTAATGTTAAAAAAATCTGTGCAAAGGAAATTCGTGAAAGAGGAGAATTTGGTGTGCGTACTGAATAATTTGTATTTCATGATGCTATTATTGTCACTATATATACTGTCTTAGAATATATTTTCATATAATACATACAGTATAGGTCAGAGGTGGGGAATCTTTTTACTATTAGAGGCCGCATAAGAAAGTGATTTTTATGAAAATATTATAGCTTTTCTGTAGGTTTTATTAATTTATCGAACTATACAGAAAAAAATAAAATATATACTATAATGTCATTTTTTTCTAGGTTCACAAGGGCGCACGAGAAATTAGGTTTTTTTTAGATTTTGAAAAGAAAATTGCGATTTTGAAAAGTACAAATCTAATATAAATACTAAGACTTTTCTGTGAGGAACATTAATATGTTGTATTTTCTAAAATTATGATTGCAAAATGAACCAATTAGTGAGTTTACACTTCCTTCTTAATGAAATACATAAAATGTTCCTTCGTGATTATTTGTATGCAGTTACAAATGAGTTTTTGTGATGTTTACTCTTGAATACTTGGCTGTGATTGGTTCTTCAATGAAAAGCGCTCCCGTGTGTCCGCCATTTTGATTTTTTATATCGGGTTCGAATTTGAATAAGACGAAATCGGTTTTGAATATGGGTATGAAAAATCTCGGAGGAAGCCCCATTTGTTTCCTTTTTCATCAAACAAAAACCCTCCACTCGATACTTAAAAAACAAACCTCATTTTGAGTAAAAAATGCAGCCGACACGTACCTTCCCCTCCGCTTCCATTTTACTGAAAAATATGATATTTTTTGACAGGATGGGAACAACGGGAGGAGGCCAACATCCACGTGCACCGCTAAATTATACACGGCGACCCGTACCTCAATTCAGGTAACAAAAATTAACGACGTACCTGCGCCCGATACAGTTTATTTTTACTCCAAATTCACATTTGCATTTTTCTCTCTTTTGTTCTTTGCTTCGCGCAAGAGATTAATGGCGGACGCTCTTCTGCTTATTTATCATTTAGCCTTATTTCCATCGAAATTCACGGCAAAGGAGATTCGGGTCAAAGCCCATCATACGAACCATAAAGATGGCCCCTCGCCTCGGTTTATTTTCTCTATGACGCCGGCTGAATGCCCATTTCCGTTGTGTGTTTTTGAGTTTTATCGCCAAGGTGGTCGATAAGGGGCCGTTTGGCTCGATTCGGCCGCCGGGCCAAAGTCCCCGTAAGTAGCAGAATTGCCAATTGCAAAGTTAATTTATTGCCCGAATACAACGAGTCGATAACGAGTCGGCGGTGGAGCGGTTTTATTGGAGCACTAAAATTCGGGGGAGCTTTCCCATTGGCTCCCCGAAAAAGCCGCCTTTCCGGGCCCCGATGTTTAGCCTATAGCGGACCCCGATTCAGTTATACAACATTTAATAGTTATAAAATTTTATTGCGGGGACCAAAATGAATTAATCGAGTGTGTTGGTCATCAAAGGCCTGTCAATGGGGCAAATAAAAGCCTTTGGGCCGTTGGGGGTCCTCTTGGGGGGCGGAAATGCCAAATGTCGGCGAGGGACGTCCCTTGGACCCTCCGTAATTAGTTACGCCGGTATAATTATTTAATTAGCCAAAAATAGAATTATTCAGGTGAGTCACGAGGAACTTCCTTGTTTTGTATTATCAACTCGGGTCATAAATAACTTGCATTTTTAATGTAAATATTGAGTATAAGTAGTGAGGAGATGGATGAAAAACGAGTAAAATGGTATAACATATGTAATTAAACATACGGTAAAGTATTAAAAAGTATTATTGAGCAGTGAAAAGTATATG